>WEKW01030052.1:409642-440110 GCA_013389905.1 Sula dactylatra
CCATCACCACCACCACCACCATCACCACCACCACTGCCACCACAGCTACCACCATCACCACCACCACCACCCCATCACCACCGCTGCCACCATCACCACCACCACCACTGCCACCACTGTCACCACAGCCACCACCATCACCACCACCACCACTGCCACCACGGCCGCCACCATCACCACCACCACCACCACCACTGCCAGTGCCATCACTGCCACTGTGCAGCAGCTCCCTCCGGTCTGGCGCCTGCGGCAGCTGCCAGGGAAACCCTGCCCTCCTCACCCTGGGGGGAGAAATCAGCCACTGGAGGATGCCACAGGAGGCAGATGAATACTTCCATTGAGCTCTTCTGAAATAAATGGATAAACAAGCTGTTTATAAAAGATGGTGAATTAAAATGCAAGTTGTCATTAAAATATAATGCATTGTTATGATGAAACGGACGTCATTAACAGTTTTAAGGAGAGAAAAAAAAATCTTTAAAATTAAAAGTAAAAATGGCTATAAATATTCCAATGAGATTTTTGTATGTAGACAGACGCTTGGGGGAAAAAACCCCTCCCACTGATCTTTTTCACATGAATTGTTTATTGTACCTTTGATCAGCACCAGGTCCCAAGTCTAACAGCCTGTCAGGTTCTGCTGTTTGGTCATCTCTGGGGGAAATGCAGCCAAGTGATTTAGGAGAACAAATCCTTCACAGCATATGCTGCCTGATGTAGACCGTGATTAGAGCCGACACAAAAATATGGAGCATAGATGAAAAGTAAATGTTGGTCCCTGTAATTTGATGGGAAGGACTTTTTCAAATACTACCATGTTTTTTTCAGATTAACTTATCTCTGTTTTTCCACAGAAACACGAAAAGCTGGAGGGAAGCAAGAAGGAAACTAAGTAAATAAATAAAGAAATAAACAAATAAATACACACAAGATGATTAAGTTTTTGCATTCAGATTTTACCAACAGCAAAACCAGAAAGATATTAGAAATGTTGTTAGGCACAAACAGTTCTGTTAAAGTAAAGAATATATTTTTAAATACATATTTTTTCAGTAGCTGTAATTGTAAAGGAGAAAACTCACGCGCAAAGCCTGGGGCGCAGTGAGGGTGCTGCGGGCCAGCTCCCCAGCCGTGCCGCGGGGCCGGGGAGCGCAGCTACCCTGGGCACGTCCCCGTCTATTTGGGAAGCAGGTCGGCAGCGTGCCCCGCGCCCGATGCTGCCCGGGGGTACCCTGCCGGGGCCGGGGTGGCAATGGCTCCACGCAGCTCCTGCTTCCCGAGCCGTGCCGTGGCCATCCCGCGGGCAGCAAGTGCCGCAGCATCCCCGCGGGCTGCTCACCCGACGGACACGGTGCCAGGAGCCTTTCCCTGGGCCGCCCTTCGCTGACGTGCGGTGCGGAGGTTTGGCAGCGAGATGGTTTAACGTGGAGAGCTCAGCTTTTGGCAGAGCACCCAGGGCATGTTTTTATGCACACACCCCTTACGCTGTATCTATATACATCCCCTCACATACATATGTTGGAGGGTTTGTTGGAAAATGCTGCAAATTAATAATGTACTAATGCATTAAATACCTCAATGGATCAACCAGCTCTAACAGATACATCAGCTTTACAGTCACTGATGATTCTACCATCAAAAATCCTGTGTTAACTGGCCTAACTGTATTTTTACTACATGACCCTCCTGATCTACATCAACAGGCTGTTTCACAATCCATTGAGTCAGTTCAGTAGCTGTGCCCACACATTCCTACATGGATTTGAAGGAAAGACAACAAGGTCTGAAGTGACATACACAAAGTCATTCTGCAATGCATGCATAAATTCCATAACTTTGATTTAAGCTAAATCAGTGACTTCATCCTTTTGCCACCTGCTGTCCTCAAAAACTTTTTCCAGCTGACAGTATTCTCAATCTTCTTATTTACTGGTTTCTTTAAGTTAATTTTATTAACTTTGTTTCTTCTTTCCCGGACAGCCAGAGGTAAGCGCTGAGTCCGCCAGCAGGCTGGAGCTGCAGTGATGGAGAAGTGTGTCCTGTCCTCAGGTAGGTTTCAAGTGATAGAACATCCACATCACCTTGCCTACGACGATATGATGGTTTCAATTGCTCAGTGTTAAAAATGTTGTTTTCTTTCTATTTCAAACTTGTTTGGCTACTGCTCCCAGGCACTGGGCCTTGTTGTACCATTGCTTGATAAACTAAAGAACCCGTTGCTATTGGAAATCTTCTCCCCTGCAAGTACTTAGGTAGTGATGAAATCAGTTTTTTCACTGAGTAAACTAAATAGATTGAGCTTGTTTAGTCTTCCAATCTAAAGCAAGTTTATCACTTGTCGATATTGTCGCAGAAAGGATATGGTCTTTTTGAAAGTGTGTAGGAGAACCGTGACTAGAGCAGCTGTACACCAAACTGGCTCCAAGGCCATGTTTGGCTTTACGAACAATTTTTACATAATATCATCATATTGCTGTACAAAGGGATTTTTTTGGTTATGTGCTGAATACAAGGGTATGCTTATTTTATAATAACAGTAAGTTTTCAGTACGCCAAAAACATCTCTCAAACACCAGACAGAGGCTATTTCTGCAGTGCAACACTTGAGTACTTTTTCAGAGGGAAGGAGCAGTCCACAAATCATTTAGGAGCTTGAATGTTTTCCTGGTTCCAAACCCACATATTCTGAGCTTTCGCCATGCAAAGGTTCCCGCACAGCCTGCGCTTTTGCATGTGCAGAGACTATCCCAGTTACAGAGCAGCGCAGACACAGGTAACGGGGCAGGTATGTGCACATGCACGTGTTAACAACGGGTAACACTGGATGCAGAAGTGTAACAGCACGAATATTAGTGATGGAAGTCATTGAGAATTACATGTGTACTGCTTGTGAATAATTACAGGCAGATTTTCCCAGCTGCCTTTTTTGATTTAGTAGCTTTAGTGCAAGAAGCAAACAGACTAATCTGTGGAGCCAGTGGGTTTGCTGGTATTTGTGGGGTACAATTTTGCAAGGATGTGAGCAGATTACAAATTTCTCATCTGAGGACAGGTTTCCTTTTCCTGTTGCTGGGCTTCTGCAGGTGCCCATTCATCATTACATGGAGCAAAGCTGGCGGGAGAAGCCTCCGTGGGAGAGAGAACCAGGTACGTGGGCTGATGCGGCTACATCAGGCGTCTGCAGCCGTGCCCTCCCATTCTGTCACCTCGAGCAGGGCACTCTCGCAGGCCTCCAGGAATCGCTAACAAACCTGGCTGCATCCGCCTGCAATGTGCCAGCTCCAGTCGGGAGGTACCAGATAACCGGAGGCCCCAACCACAGCGCTCCAGCCAGAGGAACCTTCTGTTCCCGTAGTGCAGGAGAGCCCCAGGGAGGCCTCCTGGCTCATCCTCTGTGAGCACAGCCATACAAGTTCTTAGTTTCCCATTTCTAAATATAAAAGCTGTAGAAAATACAGCAGTAACCGTCTTCCTTGTGAGACTCAAAGCTCTAAAGATTATAAAACCCCCTCATGGTCTACCAAACATTATATAACCAGATTTATTTTTTTTTTCCTAAATGCATTTAGAAAAACTTCTAAGTGCCTATGAGATGCAGCTTGTAGCCTAAGAAGAGGAATGATGTAGGGGTGTCAAAGCTATATTGCTAGCAGCTGAAATCAAATTAAGATATAGATTTGCAAACCTTCCAGCACAGAAGTGGTCCCGCGGGGGAAGTCAGCGGCAGGATTGTGTGAGATAATGTGCCCAGGGAAAGTGCTCATAAATTGCAGGGAGTGCGCTGGGCTCTCAGCACATCGCTGCACACAGCCTTAAAATATATTGGACTGATAAGTGTATCCCTAATGTAAGCATTTGGCAGCGTAGTCAGGGTGCTGCAGATGTTGGTTTATACCTAAGAACCAGAGGAGCAGCATTGCGAAGTTCTGCCTCCCAGCTCCGCTTAGGTCTTTGGGTTTTCCTTTTTATTTCTGAAGCTTTAGTTTCCACATCTCCAAGGTATTTGCAGTAGCCACCGTGAACAGTTGCATGCTGCAGTGCTGGACTGACCGAGGCTCCTCCGTCCCTGTTTCAGAGCTCACAAAGACCTTTAGGAGTCAGCGTTTCAGCAGAGCTGAGCCTTGGTTCCTGCTTACCGGGGGCGCTGGAGGAGGCAGCGTGGGAGCACCTTCAGAGATCTGTGCCTCTTTTACTGAAATTCATCCTGGCCAGGGGCGAAAGAGTGAGATTTATTCCCAAGGAGCACCGTCAGCAATATCCTTGTGCTGGACAGCGGCAGTGGGGGGGAAGGGGGTGTTTTCTAAGGTTTTGGAAATCTTTGTGCTACAGACCTAAATTCAGAGAGCACGGTCTGTGCAGGGGAGGTCACTGGTTGTGCTGCGCTTTGAGCCTTCCCCTCCGGAGCTCCTTTTGCATTTCAGCTGGGGCAGGGAGCGGTGAGCGTGTGGTGCTGCGGGGGCGAGCGGTGGGGGAAGGCGATGGGGTACCTGTCAGCAGACCCAGAGCCAGGCCAGCCGCTTCGCCGGGGCGTCACCACGCTAGCGCACCTTTCACACGCTGATTGCCGTGCACGACGAAGCAGAGAACTGGCTCCGTGGTAGGCAGCTGAGCAGCCCACGTCCTCACCACAGAGGGGAATGCTTCCCAGATCCTTTGGAAAGCAAACCTCGAAGGAGGGCTCTGCTCTGTCAATGCATCGTGATTTTTGGGAAGGTCAACCTGCACGGTTGACTTTCCCATCCAGACAACCAGGACGTACTTAGGCACCTTTCCAGATGCCCACTGCTCCTTTTCCAGGGAACTAGCAGGATGCCTCCACTCCATTCCCTGTAAGAGGCACCCCAAAAGCTATGACCACCTCAACAGCTTTCTCCCTGGGCTCCAGCTCCTTTCCACCGTAAGCTGTGCGTGCGAAGCAGTGGCTAAGATGACAGCACATGTATCACTGTGGACTGGCACACAATAAAATAAAAGGCAGCAGTTTGCTTTTTTATGCATGGATTAAGTGGATACATGCGGATATTAGCTCATCTGCTATTTAAGTGTCAGCATAGGAATAGCTTCACAATCCCAAACTCGCCAGAAATGAAATGAAAGGAAATATGAAGGATTTGTAAAACCCGGTAACAGAGAATTGGAAACTAGCAGGGAAGAACAGATGAAGATACCATTTTTTTATAATGGGATTATATTATCTTCTATCCTGAGATATCCAAAATCCAATTCATTCTTTTGTATGGCTTGCCATACTAATCGTGAGTCGCTGAGGCTGAGAGAGAGCTTGCAAGCTCTTGCAACACAAGGATCTTTGCTAAGGTATAATGTGAGGAAAGGGCTTGGGCAGCAGAAAGCTGAGTCTTTAACACAGAACACGGAAGGATGCTTACTTGGTAACAGTACTGCCATGATAAACTGAAAGGATGCACATGTGCCGCTTAAATGAAAGGATACTTTCCACAATATGCTGGTTTTACTCTCTAAATATCAAACAACAGGGTTGGGGATTCAAACTTGACACAATACATTGACACTGCAATTAGCTATTTCCTACTTTGCATCCCTGCAATTAATACGCAGGATTTGGGAAATGCTATCCCAAACTGTGCACAGCAACCCTGCCACGCTGAAAGCACCTTACCAGTAACCTTATACCAGCTCTGGTGCCCTCAGAAGCCTGGTATGACACAGCACTCCTCCAGAATTGTCATTTGATTCAGCACAACCACACGCTCTGCGGTCTGTAGATCTATAGTTGCATCCTGTAACTCTGAATTATTTCTTCCTCCTCAGCTTGCAGAGAAGGGACCCACAAAGCCATCTCGCAGAAGGGCCCCTGCCAAGAGGCTGATTTTATCATGCTTTATCAGTAGCTTAGAGAACAGGTTTATGGGGAAGGAGGAGGGTGGGCAACACCCTGCTCCATCCTGCCAGGGCAACCCGGCTTCCCATCAGAGATTAGGGCACAAGGGACAGTCCCATCCAGTCCCCAGGCTGAACCCCTGCCTCGCAGCACAGGAGAGTGGTCTCCAGCTTGCTTTCCATGTCAAAGCTCTCTCCCAAATCCTTACAAGGTTGCGCTGAAGGGTGCCAGCGAGGGAAGGTAATGCCACGTCTACCCCACATCCCCCCTGCTAACAGATGATTGACCTAAAGCCCCCGCGTGAACTCCAGCCCCTGAAGAGCAGAGCTGGCCCCAGGGCACCGAGAGGGCTGTGTGACCCAACTGCATGGACGTGGGAGTCACGTTCTCCCATTGCCCGTACCACCAGCCAAGCTTCCGCAGAGGTGCTGGTGACACTGGGCTTTTGTTGCTTGTTTTTGCAACAAGCATTTACATCTGTAGGCAGAGGAAAGGAGCCCATTCATTGCCCCGTGATGTGCTCTGTGCCTTAATCATCGACTGCCATAATTGCTCAAGAAGATTTTTCCTGATGCATTTATGTACTCCACCTGATTAGTAGTCGTATAACAGCAAGCAATTTGCCATAATATTCTGAGAGTGCTTAATTTTCTCTTTGATGAAAGAGCTGTAAATGTAGGCACCTGTACTCAACAGTTCATCTGATTACTTACTTCATTATTATCCTACTTTCCATTATTATTTGATATTTGCAAACAGCGCTATTAGAGTGATCCACTGCCTAGTGCCCACTGAAGGAAACACAGGTGCTTTTCTCATAACTACACAGTAATGTATTTTCCATAGATCCTCCTTATGCCAAAGTTTTATTCAAGATGAGATGCACTGATGATCAAGTTTCTATGGGAATGGGCCCCTGAGGGGCAAAGGAGAATACAAAAAGTGTAAGTATTGCAGTGAGGTAACCTCGTTGGGATATACAAGACTAAATACTCTGGTGAATGACTACTGGTCACTACATAATAACCTCTACACCATGAGTAACTGTTGTCTTCCAATTTTCATTGAACCCAGACTTGTTTTTCATGCAGAGAAGCGCAGCTGACAGCAGGAAGAGTGTGAGTGAGCTAAATGACGCACGCATCCAGGTACCAGGTACTGTCTGAAGTCAAGGATATTTAAAGTTCCAGCCTCCCCCAGTCCAGGTCCCCACATGGCAAGTGTTTTTGGTAAGAGGAAAGGTAGGGAGAACAAAGCTACCTTTTCCTTGCAAGCCTGAAAATCTAAAAATTCAAACCAAATCATCGCGAGCAATATTTGCTGTTTATGGGTCCAATTAAGGTTCTTGATTTTGACTTACAAACCTAAGTCCAAGCTACTTGGGATACTCACATAACTTCCCAGCACTCTGATAGCTGCCATCAGCCTGGGGACTTTTGTTTCTGTCCTGCCAGCTGGCTCAGGGATGCTGGTAAAAGGAGAATGTTCCCAGGCTACTCAGTCTGTTAGAGTTTGCTCAGACACTGACCGATTTAGCGTACCACACACAATATAATCTAATGAGAGATTTTATCTCTCCTAATATTGAGTACTTCAAAGCCATTCAGGGATGCAGACTCCCCATGTAGCCAGGCACATGGCACTTGCAAACTGCAACATGCACATACGGTATGTCAAGTAGCAGAGCTATAGTGCAGGTCTTGACAAACAGTTTAGACTAGATGACTGTAAATTAGGAGAGAAGAATCTGACTCATGGCATGGAAGTCCTTTCCAGGACCAGGAAAAACGGTGCACAGCAAACCCCTTTTTGTTATCCACATTCATGAGAAGTAGAACCAAAACTTTGATACAAGGTTATTCATATGAGACATCTCCTGCTATGCACCCTACCCTTTCTTTACTTCTTGTCTTGCACATCTCACAGTCCTGTGCTTCTGATGTGTTTTTAGCATCAACCTACTCCTCCAATTCTTAAGTAGTGTACAGGTTTTCCAAAGCTAAACTCAACATTCTGCTATGTTGGTACAGAGTATAAGAAGTACCGAGGGTGATTTAAATTCTCCTGCAATACCACTTACAATAACAAGGCTAAGGACTGTGCTCAGAGGTTGCTCGGAAGTTCCCCATCAAAAATTCCCTACTGCACCCCTATACAAAGCCCACCATTGTTCCAGCCTCATGCAACTCATAATGAGCAAATCCAACCAAGTCAAGAGGCATATATTAACACAAGTCCTTTTGCTAACCTCTGGAGCACCCTCTATACTTAGGTAAAGCAGGAGGGCTCTCAGACCTGACTAGCACATCATCTGATCTGACTTTGTTTTCAAAAGGTATCTTATTCGCCTCTTGGCACCAGGAATTTCATGCTGCACAGCTGGTGTTTAGAAGACACCACAACCCCGCAGCAGAAAAAGTTGGTGAACACACCCAAAACTCTTCCAGGTTTGGAGCTTTCTGAACGGTTCTGAAATTCCTGCCCATGGAGGTGCTTCCCCATTCCCCCAGTCACAAAGGCTGTGTGTGGTTCCTGGTGGATCGCATAAGCATGACTGCTCGCTGCCATTTAACAGAGCCTAATTCTTCTCCTTGCTGCGCTTTCCAGAGAACCCGGAATTTGCAAAGTGAGCTGGGAAAGAAGGGAATTTAAGATTTGTCAGGCACTGAATTATGAATTAATGTGCTGTTTTACCAGCGATTTCTACTACTAGCATCAGGCATGGGCCATTTCCACATCATGCAGTGGGCTGAGATGAAGTGATGCCTGGGCTAGGAGTGACCAGGTCAGTGGTCCCGCACTGCGAAGGCACAGCAGAACTGTCTGAGCCAAGCCCACACAACGCCGACCCTGCTTTCTGCTGCATGGTCGAGGGTTGCCTCCAGCCTTGTGTCCCAGAAAAACGTAGTCCCTAGATCCAAACTGCTCTGATGTATGGAAGGCTTGTTGATTTAACAAAAATTTTACTTAAATTTTAAATTAAAAGAGATTTTTTAATTCTATGTTGATACATGCATACATTTATCATATAAGGGAGTGAAGCCACTTGCCAACAGAAGTCACTCCTGTTAATGATACTTGTAAAATGCTCAAATTAACTTTTACTTATGTCTGTTTCAAGAATTAAATTAAGCAAGGTTTTGGAGAGGTGAAGCCACTAATTTTTTTTTCAGAGGAATGTAAGCATGGTGTTTCTTTAGTTATCAACATAGCTATAAATTCATATTAAATTTGTCGATTACAGTTCCTAATGGCTTGTTCCCTGTGGAGGTTGCTCAGTACTGGTTGCATCTCTGAGTCTACTGTCTATTTTCATCTCTTTAGCCTTTTTGCTATCTTTTATTGACAGAAGAGCACACGTTTTTTAAATGTCTCCATTCATATGGACTAAAACTTTAAGCTGAGTTATTTCAGAGGCTTGAGCAGTTCAGGGAACATATAACATTCATTCAGATGTCTTGCTTGCTTTTCTATTAAAGGCATTTTGCAAAAGAGAAAAAAAAATACATTATAGGCATATTCTTCCCCAGTATAATTGTTGGTTGCAGACATTCAAGATACGTCTCAAGGTTTTGATATCTGGGTTCTGTGGGAAAGTACATAACACAACCAAAGCATTGGAATATTCACCTGTTTCCAGCATAGATTGATTCAGAACTTATAAAACTCTGTAAGAACTGCTCAAAATGAATATAGCACCACAAAAGATTTTCTTGGCTCTAGTGCCACAATGCCTTTGCATGGAAGGATGTTTTTAGAAGGAATTCCATAAACCAAAATAGACCCAAGCTCGGATACTCCCATTATGTGAAGCACAGGGTTTCCCAAATTAATTTCATGAATTCTAAATGTAAAATTTAAATTGAAAATATTTATAGCATTCTATTTTTAATTTTGAAATATTTCTTTCATATATGATATGAATAGATGTATATCTTCAGTGGTATACTCTATGTAATACAAAGGTACTAGCACATGTAGTGATTAAGAGTTGCTCTACAAACGTCTAGAGGCTGAGATCAGAGGAAAGTCCTCTGACTTGTGGGATTACAGCTTTGTCAAATACACTGGAACAAGGTCCTGGACAAGCTGTAGATCCTCCATCTCTAAAAATATTCACTATGCAAATCAGCAAACCCCAGAGCAAACCAACCTAACTCTGAAGTTCACACTGCTTTGAGGAAGAGTTTGGACCAGGGACCTCCAGGGGTCCCTCCCAGCCAAAATCACTCAAGGTTCCTGTGGTGGTTGTCCCACCCCGACTTGGGATCCAGTTCTTCCATCCTGGAGGTTAAAAGGCAGCAGGTGAAGGATCCCTAAGCCCAACTCACCCATGGCAGAGCAGGGGCACACCAACACACACACCTACACAGCCCAGGAGGGACCCTTGACATGCTGCGTCTCCATCCCTCCTGTTAAAAATCAGTGACAGAAGAGCGAACATTTGCTTTGGCCAAGCAGGGATGTATTTGTTACAGGTGATTCAGCCTTTTATCCCCCTGGGATGATGTTAGCAGGGTCCAAGAACTGAACTAGAGCTTCTCAGAGGCACCAAAATCCTCAGCTCTCAGAGCTGCTGTTTCAGGCTTATTGCACACTCAGGCAAAGAAATTTCTAATTTCTAAGAAATTAGAAAGTAATTTCTAATTACTAGAAATGGATGTGAAAAATTGCTGGAGAGTTGGGTGTGGGGGCTGGGGTGGAAATTCCTCTTGAGCTAGAGCAAAGAAAGGCTGGAAAAGAATTCTTAATTAAAACTTGGTTTTAACTTTTCTGTTATTTGAAAAACTGAAGCCATCAGATACATCAACAATCTTCAGATGGGATGCCTAGCGTGAGGTAAGCTCCCCTCTACATCCAGGTTTGCTTTTCTTTTGTTATTTATCTGAAATCTGTCAATGCTTCAAAAAGGGGCACCACTGCCAGCTGTTGTGTACTTAAAGCATTTCTTAACAACCAGGTGAAAAAATACCGAGTAAAACGCTCCTCAGTTTGGCAGAAAGCCAAAGTTCGGAAAGGTAAGGTTCATCCAGGCCATAGTTCCTTAGTTCCCAAGTCGCTGGCTTGGAGTTGCGTCCTCAGCAGCTTCCCCCACCTCTGAGCCAGTTATCCTGTCAGAGCAAATCACACTGCTTTGTCGTGATTTCTTCCTGAAAAATCCCCGTTGGCTCTTTCTTATTACTTTAATATCCTCTATATACCCTCAAACTGATTATTTAATCATTTGCCCTAGTACCTTCTCAGGTACTTAATTTAGGCTTCCAGCTCTATAATTTTCTGTGGGCGTTTGAGGGAGAGGCGCTCCGTTTGCCATCCTCCAGCACTCTCCGTGTATTCCCCACCACCCCACCTCCCCACGGATAACCACCACTGATTCAGGGGTTTTCTGGGGCAATTCAGCAAGTTTTCTAGGGCGGATTTCATCAGGCTCCCACAGCTTGAAAACATCTAATTTATCTAAGTATGCTTTAATCTTTTCTTTTCTTTCCCTTGTTATCGCCTTGTTAAAATTAATTGCAGTAAGTGTCCGGTCAAAATTAACCTTTTTCTGAAGGCTGAAACAATAAGGCATTGAATGGTTTAGCCTTCATTCTCTTCCCTTCGCTGCTTGGTGCCGAGGCTATACATGCCTTTGTCTTCCTCTTATTTCTGATGTATTTATAGACGCCTGCCTTTTTATCTTTTGTGTTCTTTGCCCGTTTTATGCCTTCTGCTTTCTGATCTTATCCTTATAGGCGGGAGTTTATTCCTTTATATTCATCCTTAGTCATCTGTCGTTATTTCTGGTTTTCTGGAGGATTCTTTTTATTTCTCCACGTCCTCAGAGAGCTGAGAGGCAGCCTTGGGAATGCCTGTCTTTCCTTTGCAACATGAGGTTGTTGTCGTGCTGTTAAAGCAGCTTCATTTGGTAACAGCCAGTTCTGCTGCAGTTCGTTTTGCCTTTGAACATCCTCCCGGGAGGCCCTCGCTGCTGCTGACTTCATTGAAGTCTGCTTTTTTGAACTCCATTATCATTATTCTGTTGCTCTCCTTCCTTCCTTTCTTTAGAATAACAAATTCCGTCATTTTGTATTGTTTTATGGTCATTATCACCCAAATTACCTTCTGCCTTTAGTTTCTCCAGCAGTCTTTCTTTCAACAAATATCAAATCTAAAATAGCTGTCTGTGCCCTTTCATAATGCTTTTCCAATAGACCTTCAGGTGACTTTTCTTAACTAAGATAAGTCAACATATGTTCACAGAGCTGAATACAAACACGTGGGAATACCTGTGCAATTGGGACGGAAGGGCGGGTGACACTACCAGACCCCGCCGCCCTGAAGACCTGTTGGTCAGCCAGCCGATGGAGCTAGGGAGCTGCAAGCACATGTCTGTGGGTGGGAACGGAGTAAACCCAGCCTTCCCAAATTCATCCACTTCCTCCCAATGCCAGAAAAACACATACAATCATTCCCACTCATTTTTCAAGTCCATGCATTCTCTATTATCTCTTCAACTGATTCCAGCTCTTCATGTTCTCTGTAGGGTATTTACATCAC
Organism: Sula dactylatra; assembly: GCA_013389905.1. Classification (NCBI taxonomy): domain Eukaryota; kingdom Metazoa; phylum Chordata; class Aves; order Suliformes; family Sulidae; genus Sula; species Sula dactylatra. The sequence continues at coordinate 422,043 of WEKW01030052.1, forward strand.
TCATATAAACTCATCCTTACTCATATTAAACCAAACTATTTTCTCCCCCCTCAGAGCACGCTCTGTGAGTACAGGTTCCACTTTGGCAACCAGAAGTGACCTGCAGATATTGTTAGCACTCGCCCAATGACTTTAAAAGCAGCCTCTCAGTCAAATTAGTTCAGAACTTTTCACTGGCTCTAATTACCTCGGACTGAACATTGCTTGGCTTGGCTGCCAGCTGGGACACGCTAACACTTAACTGTTGTTTCTGTTTTGGGATGGACAGATTTCTTGATTCAGCTGAAATGTTGAAATAACAATCGTCAGATGAGTCATGCAACAGTTTGGATGGATGCCTCTTGGTGTTCAGCTTGTTCTGAAGTTCTCAACTGAAGAAAGATGAACTTCACCAGGTGCTCAAGCATGTGGTTGGAGTGGAGATTCAGGTGTTTGAAATGCTTGCTTCTATAAAATCAAACGTACAGGGTCCAGAGCATCCCAGTCTTTTCCTGTTTGGTGGGGTGTTGATTTAATTAATTAATTAATTTACATTGCCTTCTATCTAGTCTCCTTCCACTACACTGATACACTGCAAATTGGATCAAAAAGTTGTAGTTCTGGGCGAGAAGCTTTCATTTTAGTAAAAGTTTGTGCTACTGTTTTCCAACATTAAATATGAAGTGTCTCCAGACACATTTTGATATTACGCTCTTTTGTGTTGTACAGTGAAATAACTCATAAAGTTTCCCAGGGAAACAGCTCTGAAATTTTTCCATCAGTGTTTTTTAGGGAAGCTATGGAACTTTTACTCCAAGTAAATCATAGCCACAGTTGACTCCTCACCACATTGCCATGCTAGAGAACCCAGAGCCCAGGGAGGCAAGTTACACACTGTCGTTTCCCCCTCCCAGCCATGCCAGTTTGAGACCCATAGAAAATACAGGAGTCCTGTTATACTGCATTTCACCAAATATCTTTACCAAGGGACAGGTTCTGTGGCAGCTGCCCATGTCAGCGAGCGTGCAGGAGGCAATTCGGGGTGGCCATGTGGTGCGAAGGTCGTACCACCCCAGCCGAGCTCAGGTAGGCGACCCTGGCTGCAGCCTTCTCACAGGGCACGTCCCACCTCTGAAAGCACAGTGAACTCTGCTCTCTTCCCACCCCTTACACCCAGGAGATGGTGTGTGGGATGATCAGGAAGGAGCAAACCCCACCAGCTTGAAGCAGAGAATCATCTACTGCCACGAGGATGGTCCCCGCGTCCAGAAGCACAGTGTCAAGATTTCTTTTCCCTTTGCTCTGTGGGGATTGTCTGCCAGCCAGCGCTGAGGGGACCCCAAAGCCCCAAAGCCTACCTGCTTTCAACCACAAAAGGTGTTTTAAGACCTCTCCCTATGGGGTACAAGTAAAGTGAAATGAGAATAAGACTCATTTCATCCCTGCTTAAATGCCACCTGACACAAAATCTTTATAATGCAAGTTGAGAACGTCAAACAAATCACGGTATTCTCGTACCAAATGATTAACTTGTCCAGCACCAAGCCCGTCCACCAGCAGCCTTTTCCAATCATAAATCATCTCCATTCTCTAGAAATCAAGGTGCCTGCCAGAAATAGCACTTTGTCCCAGGGGTCTGCCAGGTGATGTTAATGACATCGATCACATCTCGGTCACAGGCGCATCTGACTAATACCGGCTTGTCTGCCTGTGATTGCTCATCTTCTCCTGCACCAGCTCCATCAGCACCCCGCCGAGCGCTTCGGCTCTCCAGATAACCAGCCTCCCCACCGCCAGAAATCAACCACGCATCCTGGAAAACTAATAAATACGTAGGTTAGATCAGTGCAACAGCACTGCGACTCTCAGTCACTTTGGATTTGCAGAGTATCCAGGAACAGCCGCTGCATTTCCAGAATGGAAAGTAACTCGGATTTACCCCCTTCCCTTCAGCATGTTTGCACAGGAAAGCTGGCTGATGTGTCACACTTGGCTGATATAAATTAGCATTACTACAACGTTCATTAGGTTTTTTGGTTGCATTTGTAATAACGGTCATTAGTAATTAGAGTAACGAAGTGATCTATTCCAGTTTCATCAAACAATGCTGAATCCGCCTCTGGAATGAAAATGGGCTCTGTTCTGCATTTTTTTAGTTTATGTGACCGTTAGTTAAAAATCTATTTTCACTGAACAGTGAAACCAAAATGTGTTGATGGAACAAGGCAAAACCCTTAATTTTTCACACAGCAGTTGCCCAGCCAAAGCACTTCGCAGATAAATTCTGACACGAGAGAATGTATTATGTGCTGTATGGATGATATTTATAGAAAAAAAGAACTGATGAGAATAAAATTGGAATATTAAGCTCTATTTCTTCTTTTGCCCAAAATACTTTATTTGTATCGTATTATTAAGTCTTTGAAAATACGACTCAGTACTAGTACCATCCATTATCTCAAGCTAATGTAAAAACCACTGAAACTTAAGGTACATGACCTTTGCATATTTGTAAAGCAGGTTTTTGCTCCTGTGGATGCACAGATTGCAGGGCCAGGAGGGACCAGCGGAACCATCTGCTCCAGCCTCCTGCAGAACAGGGGCCACAGAGCCTCTTGCCACAATTCCTGCTCTAAACTCACCGGTCCTGGATGAGCTGGCATGCGGTTCTTTAAAGCCATCCTCTTCCTATTTCAAACTCCTCATGATGAACAGCTTCCCCACCCTGCGGTAATCTCATTTCTTAACTTTTTATTTTTCCCTTCTAAAGAATAGCCATGCATGTCAAAAATAAGTTGAACTTCAAACAGTAGTATTGAATAGTATTCAACAATAATGAGAAACTAAACGTTTTTTTTGTAGCACCATGTTGTCCATGATCACAAAGAAATGAACCACAGACTACTGGAGAATCGAGTCCTAGAAGTAAATCATGGAGTACTGTGGGAAAGTAAGGTTACTTTGATGATAATTAATTTTTTTACTTGGGAACGGCGAATGAGTTCTGCAGCAGGCTCTTGGGGCTCATACTGTTGCATGTTTATCAGGATACACTTAAGTAAAAGCTGACTTTCATTGGAGGAGCTCCCAGTCTTCTGCCAGTCACTCAGTTTGGGTTAAATAAATTCCTCAACAGCTTTTTCCAACCTATTTCAGATGTGCTTTGCTACCTACAGCAACAGGCAAAGCACAAAGGTGATGCTAAGGAAGGTGATCCAGCCTTCAACAGCAGGTCACATTCAACAAATACAAAATCGGAAGGAAAAGCTGTGGACAGACAAAATGAGACACAGAAATTTAATTATCTGGACTGCACAACAAGCCTTTGGTAGAGACGAGAACGTAACCTGAACTGATCAGTCACGGTTCAGTTCCTTGGTTTCTAAAAACCTCCACCTTTGTCATGAAAAATGTGCTTGTTCTTCCTCCCACTTAGTTGTCTTCTAATATCTTATGCTTAAAAAAATGCTACCATTCTCTGCTTTTTTGTTAATAAAGAAAATAAATGTTTCAGCACTTGCTAAAATTGTCAGAGGACGTCTCATAATTTGAAAACAAACCTATTTTCTTTAGTAATTTTATTTGTCTTTTTTTAAACTGAATCATGTATTATTTTCACCATAAACAAAAAGAGGTAGAAGGATGAAAACCCAAGGTGGCCTTCTAAGTCGAGGTGCCCATTTTACCAATATTGGCAACATCACCTAAACACAGGACTAACACTTTCTCTTCCCCTGAACCCTGTTATCCAACATTTTTCTTTAGAATTTCTTACGGAAAAAGGAAAAAAGAAGTTAACTGAAACATATTCGAGTCAACCTTTGCTGGAAAGTAGTACCCAAAGGAGAAAATACAACGGAGTTGAGCTATCTTTGCAGAACAAAATCATTAACAACAAAATAATCACTCTTCGCATAGCTCCAAGTAACAAGGGAGTTTTGTTGCTGTTCTCATTAATATCCTATTAACAGAACTGGTTGTTTCACCATGCGGAAAACAGCGTTAAAGCAGAAGAGGAAACCAAAGTCAGGCAGTGATCTGATGTAGGGAAAACAGCGACCGGGTGCCGAGAGCGGCTGGGAGGGCACAGCCGCCCCCAGACCTCTCACGGGCATTCGGCAGCACGCTGAGCCCTCGGCATCCCCGGGACCAGGCACAAGCGTGCGCCGCGTCTGTGCTGCCGCCGGCACGTCTCCACGCGGGGCCTTGGGGACGGCCAGCTGCACCTCTCCCACATGCCTGGGACCACCGTCACCACCGGGGTCTGGGGAGGGAGGCAGCCTCGTGCTTCCCTGCACTGGGAAACCTGCCCCTATTTTCATGCAGCCTCCGAGCACATACACACAAGTTCCTCTTGCTCCCCTAAGCCAACAGAAAGTCCCAGCTGCTCACATGCACAAGCGTGTTGTGTTCACTTAGAACCTAGCCAAATTCTGCCTTCATCATTTCTCTCCACCTTGTAAAAAAAAAAATTAAAAAAAATAAAAAAAAAAATAAAGGGTGCCTGAAACCTAATTGAGATGAAAGCTTTTTCCCTTTAACTTTTTGCAAAATATTTCCTCTCTCCCCCCACTCAGGAGCTGCACCTGCATTCCAGGGGATGCCAGCTTCAATCAGAACCAAGTGAAAAGCTGCACTACAAACACGCCGTCATCCAACAAGTCACAGGCATCACATGAGTTATGCTAATGTTCTTCGTCCATATTTCACTATTGCCAATATCTCCAAATGGCTTGTGTGAAGCAAAACACTTCAAAACACTCTAAAGACTTGGCTCATCTGATTTTCACTCTGTACTACTAGAAACTTCTCCTACAATATTGCCTGAGGGAAGCGTAAAGAAGAGCAAATTAACAAATGTCTCCAATTCTGGAAAAGAAATACAGAACAGACAGTTCCAAGGGGTCTTCTCAGAGACCTTCCTGGTCCCGCAGGAAGGCTGCAGAAGGCGCTGAAGCTGAACCACTTGATATGTGATTGACATAAAAATGGAAAAAATAAAATAAACCCCAGTTTTTTTAGCACATTGTAGGATGGAGGCTGTGTAAATGAGCCAGACCACTTCTCCCAGGCAGGAGAGCTAATGGGCTGGGTTAGAGGCTGGCTGGCACATCCAGCAAAGCGCTCAATTTAACACCAGAAGGTTGAGCACTAACAAGGCCAACACAATTTAAAATCAAACTCAGCAAACCATAAATAAGTTGAAATGTTGCAGCCAGGAGCAAAGAAAAGTTTGTGGTTTTCCTCCCCCTTTCCTTAATTGCCTGTAAACCCGAAAGTGAGCCCGAGGAACTGAAACTCATGCCAGCAGGAGAAGATGCAACGTCCCTGGCGGGATGCCGATGCCGATGGGGATGTTGGCACCGGCTTTCAGCCTGCCAAAGGGCAAGGTGGGGGCTGCACCCAAAAGCCTCTCCAATCTCTTGTCCAGTTACTGAAAACTGAGACCTCCAGGACCTTGAGTGGACACGGCTCAGCCACGGTGCTAACAAACACCAGCCCAAAGCACCTGTGGGCTGGACGGGCGTTGGAGGCCACCCAAGCTGGGCTCAGGCAGCACGAGCTGCTGCTTCACCGGCAGCCTCCGGTGCGGTGCCGTGCGCGGCAGCACTGGGGAGAGCCTGGCAGCCCTCCGGGTAAGTCGTAGCCAGGTTTAAGACAAAAGATACATCATTAAATAGCAAGTTAATAGTACCAGTGTTGAAAAAAAAAGAGATCTACTTAAAAGCAATGTTTTCCTGGATTTGAAAGAATTAAATAAGTGGATAAATTTTACATGAATATGGTCAATTATTTTCCCATTCCTTCACAGCCAAAGAATATGTTAAAGATGTATGGAGTCTGAAAATTATTAAAGCCCAGGTAAGTAAACATCAGTGTGAGGACGGTCAATGAAATAATTTACAGGTGTACATGCACACATGCACATATACATATTTCTTTTTAATATATGTACCCATAAATATTCATTTAAATTTTGGGGAAAACAGCCAAAGACTGAAAAATATGTCAGTGTTCAAAGGATACAGATTTAGGTAAACATAGGGTCATTAGTCCAAAATATATCCCAGACCAAACCAGTAGAAAACAGGAAATAAGATTCAATTAAGTGAGGTAAGGCTGTGGTTATAAACAAGCCTGAAAAAAAAAAAATAAAAGAGGAAAAGTATATCTTGTAAAAAAAATGTGATTTTATTATTTCATGGCACCAAAGACTTTAGCAGGATGCCTGGGTACATCTAATCCAGTATCCAGACTTTTACAAAGCATCTGGCTTTACATCACTGGGAGCCCAGAAAGATCCATTAATCACTAGGGTGAATGATGTACTGAGAAGAAAAGGAAATAAGGGGAGTCAGGGGAACCTGTTAGGCAGGAATCTGCAAGGGTCAGCACTAGCCCTGCAGCCTAGTCACCAGTTTTAATCAGTGAATGAAACATTTATTCATTGTTGATGAGGCCGGTGGATAACAGAGAAGCTATCAGTGGTAAATGCCTCGGGGATGGAGAGGTGCAGGTGGCATCCTGGTCTGCAGGAGTGCGATGAGTTTGCAAGGTCTCTGGGGCAGTCTGGGAAGAGAACCTGGAATACGGAAACTCCACCACTGGCATTTAACGGCAGGTCAGATTAACATCCCCAACAGGCTTCAAGTGGATTTGATCCTGCTTTAGGATGAAATTGCCCAGCTGTTCCTCAGGAAGCTGCCAGTCCTTCTCTCCGTGCTTCGCGGGGCCACCAGCGCGGGACCACGGCGATGCAGCCCCTGGGTGTGCAAACATGGGGTCAGCATCGGTGCGATAGCGTCGGTGCGTACGGCACAGCAGAGCCTCGCCGCAGAACTGCACAGTACGACCTTCCCAGTTTTAAAAAGCCTTCGACAACTTAGAGAGAGGGCAGAAAAGAGCTACAAAAATAATTTTACTATTAGAGAAAGTTCTTTACCCAGAGAGATTTAAAGAGTTTAATCTGTTTAGTTCATCAGAAAGACGATTAGGAGAAGCCTTGATTACAGCGTCTAAGTACCTTCACAGGGAGAAAACAACAGGTATTAAGGGTCTCTCTAATCTAAGTGAGGCAGGCGTAACAAGAAGCTATGGGCAGGAGCTGAAACCAGGCAAATTCTACGAGAGCAGGCACGCAGCCCGAGGAGCTGGTGCGATTAACCACTGCAAAGCGAACATAAAGGAAAACAGCAAATCTACCTTTTCCTCTTCTTTAGAAGAAATCTCCAGGTAAAAAAATGGAACATCCAGCATTCACCTTCCCTAACACAGCAAAAGTGCACCTGCAGAGATACAAAACTCTCCCACTGCTTTGATGCAATTTCTCCAGGACTATGGCTGGCTCCTCCCCAGACCCTGTGCTGGACCCCACGGAGGGTCCCCATTCCCAGGAGCGTGTCCCCGCAGGAGGCCTGCCACGGGTCAGACCTGCCTCCTCGGAACATCCCCTTGGCCTTTTGAAGGAAAAAAGCCCTTGGTCCCTGCTCACCTCTAACCAGGAACGCTCGGAGGCATCGCTTTAGCCCACACCACATCGGTGCCCAGGAGAGACTTGGGGGTGCCAGCCAGTGAGCCCAGGAGCATCTCTTCACCACCAGCAATCACCGAGGTAATTACAGTTTGTTCAACCTCTGAGGGGATATATGACAAACAAACTCCAGGCTGTCTACTCACAAATAGCAAAGTTTCCAATGCATTCATAAATTATCTTTTAAGTTTTATTCTGCAGCAATGGGTGGGCAATGGCTTAAACCAAGAGCTTTCGTAATGATAGGGTGAAATCCTTGCAGCATTCACAACTACAAAGCAATCCCGTTGGCTCGCTCTATTATCATACAGTAATTGCGTTTGGAATTTGTTTTCTTCCAATTGGAAAATTCTCTGTGAGAAGCAGGAATAGTGCCTGAAAGATCAGTACGTGGTGTCACAGAAGCTACCTTGGCTCCTTGGCTCTTGCAGCTGCTCTTGCGGGGAAGTATCATGATATGGATTGTTTCTACAGCTCCGCTTTGAGGCAGAAGTAGCTAAAATTCAGAATTTGGGACCCTCTCTCCTCTCAGACTACCTCCGTGCCAGGAACCTGGGGGCGAGCTGGGTTCTGCAGCCCAGGGACCTCCTGCACCGGCTGCTGGGAAGGTGGGTTTTTTTGCTCAGCCCTGCACCCTGGGCAGCCAGGCTCAGCAGAGATCTGCCTGTAATCCCACTCCAACTGATGATATCATTCTTCTACAATTCTTTTAAATTAGAATTATAATTCACTGATTGAATAATATATCTGGAGCACTAATGCATCTTTGTGCTGGCAGATAACTGGACAAGGTGGTCCCTCCTAAGGCAGGTGCTTTGAAGGTATGAACAGCCAATGAACTACAGCAGCATCCCACAGCACCAGTCAGATGGCGTCACCAGGTACAACAACCCAGGAAAATTAGGGCCATCTCAGTGAGGCTCACGCTTTCCTACCAGCAGGAAGCCCAGGCATATGCTCGCCAGCCACGTATCGTTGTCCTTCTGGCTGCTGAGAAGACATGTGAAAATGTCTGCAACTGTCCTAGGATCTATCAGCTGACGACATGAATAGCACAAGGTCATTTCAGTCAAACCTGCATACTTTTTCCACTTCTGATAAAAAGAAAAAACAACAACATAATGCAATTAACTGTGGGTGGGAAAACTCGGTTGTCTTAGCAAAGAAATTACATTATATTTAAATTTTGTTATAACAATGTTCAATAAAATTAAGCTCTGAGGTACAAAACTCTATAAAGCTTAATCGGTGTTTTGGATGCTAAGACAAATTTAAATATGTTTATCAATGAAAACGCACTATCAATTTGCTTGTTTTTAACAATGCTGGCTAATAAAGAGAGAACGATAGAAGGGGGATGCTATTACAGTTACAGCTGGGTTTGATTTAGCAGTTTACCAGTAGAGAGTTTAGCTCATGATGAATGCTGTAATACAGTGGGGGAGTTTAACAGATGCTTTCAAGGCGTGGGAGAAGACTGAGGAGCACAGGCTGATGGAAGACACCCAGGAAACAACTGCCAAGTCTGCGTGTTATCTGTGTAAGCCACATCATGCGTGGCCCGCATGGAAGGCTGGAATAAACTTATACATGGAGTTAAGTGTGTATAGATCATATATCTTCTGGTATACGGCTTATTAAATATAGTGAGAATCTTGTGAGTGTTGCAAGTGATGTGAAAAGCGCCTCAGCTAGAGGGAGAGAGCAATCAAGGGGCACATCACAGGCGTGATCCTGCCCCAGAGAGCAAGGCAGGGAAAAGTGTGTGATCCCAGGGAGATCTGTGCCATAACGCCTCATCCATAGGATACAAGAGGAAGGAAAAGCAGGGAGGAGGAAGAGGATGGACACAGACACACAGGTATTCTGCAGGGCACCGGTCCTCAGAAAGGGGAGAGGCAAATCCAACCTCAGAAACACTCCGCCGGGAGGCAGCACTGGAGTGAGGAGAAAAGAAAACCACACTGAAGTCTCTCAGGATACCATTAAAAATTAGATTTATTTCATTGCCTTGTAATTTACAGCCTATGCTTATTTTTTACCACTTCACAACCCTCTTTTCAAACATTATCCTCTTACATCCTGGTCTGTCATTCAGAAATGTTACGCTCGTGGCCCATTGCTCCAGCAGACTTAAGAAGACCCTCTGCACTCCGATAGCCTTTGCCAAGACATCTTGGGAGCTCCTCCCAAAGCCAGTTTGGATTGGAATTATTTTTTCAGGAATCCAGAATCCCACAGAGCTGTTTTTTGATGATTGTTTTGTGTTACTTATATCCTGCCAGTCTGGAAATGCCGCATGTAACATATTCAAGGGTCAGACTGCTGGTTCATAGTTACCCTGAGACCGATTGAGATACCTATATTCTCTTCCATTTGTATTCAACTAATCGCCTAGTGGCATGAATGTATCATAACTCCTAAACTGCATAGTCCTCTACTTCCACTGTTATCTTCCATCCGTTTTCTAATCCTTACCATCTGCATACTCCCTTCCCTCATCCTGCTGAAACCCCTTCATTTTCCTACTTGTTATCGCTATATGCTCGACTAACTGCTGAAAAGCCTAACTCAACCTCCCCCAGCCAGCCCAGTGGTTCCACTTGAGGAACAACTTAATGTCGTTTTACACTTCAGTCCCTTTGCTACCTCACATACCAAGTCATGCCTCCCCCGGGTTACATACCAGTTTCCCTTGGGACGCTGTACCAAGTGCTCTTCTGAAGCCTCAGAGTAGATCTACTGCGTTTCCCATGCTAGAAAATCAGTTAGGTAAAGATATCCTCCCAGTCCGTGTGCCCTAGTATGCGTTAGGTGGAGGCAACAGAACACGCAGTGTCTAAATAGACATCTACAATTAAAGAAGGTTCCATGTAGCAGTTTATTGGCATCATCCTCTTTCATCATTCTCAGACATGCCTTATAGTATCATTGACAGTAGATTATTTTCCTAGATTATTATAGTCTGCCTGGTGAACTCTGAGGCAGATAACACAATCACTCTGCCAATAAGCAGTCAATGCAGGCACTGTGGGAGGTGTAATAGCTTTTCATGGCAGCTCCTAGAGAATTGATTAGCACTTAGCTCATTAGCTCAATAGCAATCAATGACTCTAAACAGCTTAGATACCATTCTTGCACATCAGAATTGCATAATAAAAATCCTTATGACAGATTTACTTAGTACATATTTGCAGCACAATGTTCCATGTAGGAGAGGAGAGATTTACAGGCCTGAGGTGTCAAGAGGTAGGTGCAGAGGAGGGAGCACAGACAGTTCAACAGATAACGGAGGTGCTCAGCACCTTTCATGTGCAAACCCTCTGCCACTCCAGCTCTAACAGGTCCTGCACATGCTGGTGCAGGCTACCTGCTCCCCACCACATTGCATGGCAGCAGGGGTTTGTCTTGCTATGGAGGAGAACATCCATAGCGTGCCTTCGGCACAACTTTCCTCTTGTGTGGGGCCAAGAAAACATGACCCACAGATTCAGATAAATAATTTTTAAAAAGGTCAATATACTTAAAGTGGTTTAGAGCTCGAGCACTTCATGTTACACACTGTCACCACTCACAGAAATTAAAACACTTTCCAAATATTTTTGAAAACATTAAACCAAGACACGATCATTTTGAACAACTGTAAATTTTCGCCCCCTGTACAGAAAATTATTCTCTCTAATAAAGAAAACAGGAGGGTGAAATTCAAGAACACTCAAGTTTTGTAGCCCACTCCCATGGAGAGGCACTATTGAGTGTCTCACAGAAAGGCCCAGCAGGACTGAGTGCTTCGGGGAGAAAAGGTTCAGAAGCAGAAATGTACCCCTACCTTGCCCACGGAGGCAGTGGGCACAGCTCCCCATGGCACAGCCAGCGGACCACAAACCTGGGCTGCAGGTAGCCCCCAAGGCTAAGCTGGGAGTGACCAACATCTCCCCAGGGACTTTAAGGTCAGTGCTCACAGTCCATTTAGCTGGCTTTAAAAAACAAAGAAACAAGTGGTCAGCAGTCTCTTGGCCTGCATACTCAGTCACAGTTGGTAATGAGGCACAGCAGTCAAACTAATTTTAAACTTCCTGGACAGTTGGACTACATGGTCATTGTAGGTCTTTTCCAACTTAAAACATTATTATTCTCTTCTCTCTTCTCTTCTCTTCTCTTCTCTCTTCTCTCTTCTCTTTTCCATTCCATTCCATTCCATTCCATTCCATTCTTGCAGGTGGACCTGTGCCACCTTCACAGCAGGTCGAGGGCGTTTGTCCAGAGTGGCGGGCTCCGCGGGAACTTGCGAACAAGACAGCCTGCTGTAAGGGAGACGATGGGGCTACGCACACGGCAGCAATCGCTGATCTGAGTGGGGAAATATTTTCACAGTAGGAGATGAGCCCGAAGGGTGGTACCAAGAAAGAAGAAAAAGCACAAAGGACATCCCCAGGTCCCCACATGGAGAGTGGTAAAAACAGAAGGTCTGAAGGACAAGGGTACCAGCACTGCAGGGAGAGGTCAGAAGCAAGCAGAACTGTGCCATATTGATTAATTTAATAAGCAAATAATTTAATGAAAAAATGTTATGTATGGCTGGAGTGTGATTGTACCTTTATACTAAAGGCTTAATGAGAACAGCTCCTACGGGCTTTCACTGATGTTTGTAAGCCAGGCCCTGGGAACTAGGCTGCTAATGAACTTCTGACTGTAAATGATAACTGGGGAAAAGGTTCAGCAGAAGGAGATGTTGTTGGGAATCATTCAATAGCAAACCTGGTATCAAAGGAGTGAGGAAAACTCCTCTGCTAGAGACCAAATCTTGGGTTAATGTTTTTCTAAATGATACCACACATCAACTCTCATCAGGTCTTAGAAATCCTGAACTTTTCCCAGAGCTTCAGCCCTCTATCTATTAAAACATTAATTACATAAAAAGGAAAGATACAGAAAAAGACCTTGGTGAAGGAGAGACTTGGATATCTAATGCATCATTCATTACCCCATTTACATGAATAAGAGAAAACAACAGGAACCAAGTGAAAGAAGTTTTGTCTTTTATAGCTGAATTAATACAGCTGTGGCAGTAAGGTCTCGTTGGACTAACTGAGCAGTCTCCCAGCAGTTTGATGAGCACTTGATAAAGTGCTTGATAAAGGACTGAATTTGTCTGGTGCTGGCTGATTAACTGCCCAGTAAACAGTTGATGGATAATAAGCAAGTGGCAGCAGAACTTGAGAATACAGCATACAGAATACAGTACCCATGAAAGCAAGATAGGGAACCTTTTCATTACCAAAAATTCATCATAATACAAGGACATTTTACGACTCATATACTGCAGTTATGACAGCTAAAATATTTACTTTAAAAAATTAGATAGAAATTCACATAAGGTTTTAATTCCCTTGTTCTCTTCCCCCCAAGAAGAGTAAAGCTGCTATTATACAAAATATCAGCGTTATTTATTTTGAAAAATATTCCTAATTTTTTACAAATGTGTTCAATACTGAAAATTAATTTTAAATCATTAAATCATGAGACTGTTAAAATCAGTGGAATTTCAAGAAGGATTATATAAGGGAAAAATTAAGTTTCCATAATTGTTAATATACTTAGGTGTAAATAACATTTCAGTTTGGAGAAATTGCTTTATGAATCTCTAAGTCTTATTTAATTAATCAGTACATTTTGCATCAGTGACAAAGCACATATTCAGCATATTTAAAGATGAATATTCTATTATCAGAGCATTAAGTGTACTTTTATCAGGGATTTAATAAATAACAGCAATATCCTAATATGAAAAACTCATAAAGAGCTGAGCTCAAGGGGGCATAAATTGTGACACAAGGGCATTTTTAAATCAGAGCACGCATATTTCTTAGAGTCTTAGAAGACAAGAAGTAGTGCCTGCTTTTGCTTTTTAAAGCCAAGAAAAGCATTGCTTTTCATAACCCAATGTGGAACAGAATGAGCCCCAGGAGGGCTTTCTTGGAGAATGCACAAGAAGTGGAACTGGTGTCATCTTTTGACCTTGCTCTTCCATACCTCCATGGACAGCACTGCCTGGCACTCCACCTATGTCCCAAAAGCAAAGAAACAGCAAAAATGGCTAAAAAATGCAGACTGAGAGGACTGGAAGCAGATTAGTGTAGTTGCAAGACCTCTTTCTGCTGTGAAATGTATCACAGAAACAGGTGACAGATTTGCACGAAATCAAAGCAAGCCAACGAGTCAAGAGACAAGAGGGTCATTGCTTACGGTGGGAACAGAAGTGTCACAATCAATTATGTATCTCTCATTTAGATGCCTTTGAACAGCTCAGATTCTCAGCATGGGACAACCTCAAAAAGAAAACCACGAACATGTGTTCATCTCACTCATGCTGTCATTCGCCTCAAAAAAAAGGAGTCAAGAGCATGTAGCATGTAGGCCACCCCACACTCACCTTGAATGCAAGGAGCAGGCAGCCCATCCAGCCCCACGCCCACATCCCAAGATATAGAGGGCAATACTAACACACAGTAGCTCTGAACTAGGAGTAGTTTGGGTTCCTTGCTTGTAGTGTCCCAGTTTTAAATGCAGTGAGACACTCAGCAATGCATTGACGGCATTTCAGATCCCGCTCCACTCTAGGTGTTGACCTCCAGCTGTGACAGACAACACAACACACAGTGTGTTCACCGGACACCAAACCCCGCAACTACGCAGGCTGTTATACAGCTCTCGTTCCCTGCTACCTGAACAGCTCACAGTCACAGACTCACGTGTCTTGGAAACAAAACGCGATGCCATTTTACAGGAGGGAACTGAGATCATCTTAGTGTTTCTTGGCCGTTGATACTGGGTATGGCCACTATCAGGTCACCCAGCAAGTCTGTAACGACCTATATCAGAAATGGGCACTAAATTTAATTTCTGGAAGATTACCCCCAGGGCACATAATGTGGAATATGCATGGGCTTTATGCTAGCTGCAGAAAATCAACAACTCATTACCGGATCGTGGTTTTCTAAGGCTGTCCGTTGCAGAGGAAACTTTGAACAAACAAAAAAAAAACCCCATCCCTTCCATCACTGCTCCATACGGCAGAGACATCTGGATCTAGAAAAGAAGATTATGTATTTTAATCAGCACTGATCAGGTGTAGTTGCTGATTTTTATAAATGACATTAAAATACGAGAATGTTTCAGCAATAATGTCATATTATGACAAGTCATTGGTTTGACTGCTATCTCATAAAATAATGCATGAATAACAAAAAGCATATAAAATGAACCCTCTAAAAGACTAGAAATAATTTTTTAAGTTCTGAAAATATTTAGAATAGAATTTCAGAACTTAGATATGCCTCAGCTGGTTTTAGTCCCCTTGCACCCTCCGGAGGTTTCCTGTGAAGTAGGAAAAAAGAGATATATCTGGTTTCCTTCAGTCTACCAAACAGACGCTGGGACACAAAACCACGTTACTGATGAGAACCCTGGCCGTTGCACTGCCAGGATCCTCAGGGCACCTACCTCAAAGGAGGAAGCATCAACCCAAAATGCCAAACCACCCCCTTGGAAATTCCCCTGAGCTCCACCTGCAGCTGCAGCCCGGCGGGTGTAGGATGGGTGACGTCCCCCGGGGCACAGGCTGCTGGCAGTGTTCAGTAACATCAGTAACACCCCTCCTCTGGAGCTGGGCTCCCAGCAAATGCCGTGCACGGGGAAAGCACACTGGGGTGGTTATCTCTGCCTGGACGCCCGAACGGCGCGTTTACAGGGTATGTATATGTGGTATGTATATATTCAGATTTCCCTTGCAGGTCTGAGTAGAAAACTGTCGTTTCCATCTGGCTCCCATCTGTGCCTTCAAGGCAGCATTAAACACTCAGCACGAACTGGCCTCTTCTTTTACTCACCGGCTGAGCAGAAGTGTTTTCTAGTGCTGTTAAATAATCCCTGCTTAACCCTAGTTTGGATGCAGTGAAATATGGCCAGTTATTCAAAGCCCTTTCTCTGAATTTGGGATACAGGCTCCAAGCTCGCACTCACTGCGCTGCTTTGATAGCACTGAGTGGCTCCAGGACAACGTACACAGCACCTTTGGCAGAGAAAATAACTGAGATCTGCAGGACAGCCGTGCTGTGGTGAGATGCAGGTGCAATCACGCCAAAATCCGAGCTGTTAAAAACCAAACCGTACAATTATCGGGCAAGATTTTTATCGCTGCTGGGCTTGGTTTTAAATTTTAAAGTTCCTAGCCTGGAAGCTGCAGTTTGCTGTTAGCACTTTGCTGTTAAAAATACCAACATTTGCAATGCATACTAAGCACATGTGACAAACTGCTCGTAATATGGTTCCTTTTACTTGCTGCAAAAGGCTCAAAAGCAGCGTCCACAGAAGGCGTCTGCCTAGGTGGCAGGGCTCTGAGCTGCTTTTCCAAGGGTCTAGATCAGAATCTGCAAGTTTAGTCAGTTCTGTGCCAGTTGTTGTCATGAAAAATTGCCTTTCTCCAGATGGCAGAGGGACTCAGAGCTTGTGCTCCTCCTCCTAGGCAAAAGACAAAGGAAATGTTAACAACAACCACAAATTAGCTACATTTTAGCAGCGAGGGCATTTTCTGTGCCTTTTGGCTAAATGACGGAGCACACACTGGCAGAGTAAAGGTTATATGTTCCAAGACAGGAGAGACATTTTTGGCACTGGCTGCCGTTACGCCATTGTCAAGAGGCCAGCGAAGCACCGTGGCAGCAGAGCCCTGGCACGCGGGGCCGGCACCGCCGGCACGGCTCACCGGCGGCTGCGCCGACGGCAGCTCGCGAGCCTGACGGGTGAGAGCACCGCGGTGCAGGAGAGCGCCGAAGTGGCCTTTTGGCCAGAGGTACGGTGATGGGGACACCTTAAGAACTGCCGTGAACTGACTGAAATCTCACCACTGCTGAAAACTTCAAACAGGAGAGGAAGAAGCTTTCCAACAAAATACAGAAACAGAAATATAAAGCCCGTTCGAAACAAACCCTGACCCCTATTCTCCTCTTA
The DNA here is from genome assembly GCA_013389905.1 of Sula dactylatra. Classification (NCBI taxonomy): domain Eukaryota; kingdom Metazoa; phylum Chordata; class Aves; order Suliformes; family Sulidae; genus Sula; species Sula dactylatra. The sequence goes on from WEKW01030052.1 coordinate 438,562, forward strand.
CAATGCACGTCACAACCTCAAATTAACCAGCCAAGCGAGTTCCTCCAGAGCTTCCTGCACAAAGCATGCTGGAGGTGGGCTTGGATCCGTTCATCTTTGGCCACATCAGTGGTTTTAGGTAATTGTGTGGAAGTTGGGACTCAAAATGCTCTACGTCCACTTGTGTTGGGAGCTTTGTTAGGTGACGAGTAAGATGTAGCTGCATCTTAGCTGAAAGCTTCAGGAGACATGAAGGTGCCTGGCATGGCTATTGTAGGTACGGAGCATGCGGGGAGAGGTTGCTCCCTCTGCTAACAAAAACCCGCTGTTTATTTACTGGTTTAAATGCGTCAAGACTAGACTATTGCAAATCCCTTTGAACTTTTTGCCAATGAAAAAAATAACGGTTTGAGCTGAGTCAAGCGAAAGCATGTTGGCATAATCACTGCCCTAAAAGCTTCCCCCATCACTTGGCATCTGCGGCACAGAGCCGTTCCCTGGCATTTCCCGGGGCAGCGGTGGACAAGGCAGAGCCTGTGGCTGAGTGCAATTGCTCGCTGCTGTGCCCAGCCCAACCACAGGGCTCTTTGCTGGGGTCGGTTCTCCATTTGTGATTTAACTTCTACACAGGTTCCCCCTCATTCTGCATTTTGGTATACACTAAGGGTTTTCCTCCCACTGAAAAGCTGTTCTCTATGCAGTTACTGGTAGATTGTGGACAAGGCACATACTAAACAACCCTCAGACAAACCGGGTAGGTCAAGCTTTGTAAGTCTCGCCTTTGAAGATAACTGCAGGGGCTCTTGTTTTTATGAACCCTGTCCAAATTGCCAACAGCACTTTTAAGGAGGAGCAGCACCTTCTGCTAGACCAGCCAATGCAAGCCCTTGTGCACATCTCCACAGCGTGTGCCGTTACAGCTGTGACCACAGCGGGCAGAAAAGCTTGCAGGGGAAGTACTATGTTTTGTTAGGCCAAATGACGTAGCTGAAAAAAACAGAAAAGCTTTTGGATGTACAAACCTTTTTTCACATCTATGTAACAGATTTGAGACTAATAAAAGATACTACCTTTCCCTACAAACCTTGCCTCTTTTATAGCCTTATATCATCACAGCTGCAGCAAATTACAACTATTGATGTGGTATTCAAAGAAAATGGTTACCTCTGTGGTATCATTCAATATTTATTTATACACCAAGCATTATCCCTCTTAACCACTGTTCATGTAGGACACCTGCAAAGCCCTATTCTACCATCATGCCTCCTAGACTGCAAAACCCAAATATGTATTTGTGCACTGTGACTCCTACACCCTAGATTCATAAACTCCTTCGGTGTCCAGGGGGAGTCTCTGAAAACCTCCAAGCACAAGTCAGTATGAGCCTTTCCGAAATGCTATCCCCAGCTTGTCAACCTCACCCACATCCCTTCTTCCTGTATCTACAGTCTTGCAGTTTCCCATTAATACAACACAGATTATCAGAACTAGACCAGTTATCAAGGAACAGAACCTTTCCCTTCCCTTCCCTTCCCTTCCCTTCCCTTCCCTTCCCTTCCCTTCCCTTCCC
>WEKW01030052.1:440199-508158 GCA_013389905.1 Sula dactylatra
TCCCTTCCCTTCCCTTCCCTTCCCTTCCCTCTGGAGGATGATTAAAAGAGTAATCTTATTCTCAGCAGACATAAACTCTTTCACTTTTGGTCTCACCCTGCAGAGATCGGTGCCCAAGGGGATTGCTGAATTCACTGGATATAAACAATGTTCAGCATCATCAACTCAGTCAGAGTTTGGTCGGTGACTCCTGTATCGATGCCGATCTCTTTTGTACGCAATGCAAACCTATAGCTTCATTCCAAAGATAACAAATAACAGCTCCGCTTTTCCAAACCCTCCATAGGTTAGTGCATCAGTACAAATCCTGTATCAAATCCCCCCTACTGTAGCCAAGAATCCCTGTTTTCCAAATGGACTCTCAGCTCCCATGTTTTGCAGAGCTGTTTTCCAGATTGTTTTTTTCCAGGCTGCAGCTATCAGTACTACCGCATAACACTGCTCTTTTATGTCCTATTTCCTCAGCTGCACAAACCTTACCATTTATTTTGGTCTGCCTTGCAGCCAGACTTACACGTTTTCTTTCCATTCTTTAGGATTTCTCACTGCTTTACTGCAGCAGCTCTTTCCCCAGAAGTTATGAGTTATTCTACACTGCTCATCTCCCATGGAGGAAAACTCTAAAGGTAGGCCCCAGTGATATGTAGTCTGTGTTGTTAAAACAAACCAAACTCTTACAAAGAACACCATAAATACTCTACAGCTTGACCGGGAAAAAGAATAACAGGTTTGAAAAACGGACTTCTCTATTGTGACTTAAAGGCTGTCCCCGCTCCCCCTCATGTAATTAATATGCATGGGAGGCACTGAAAAGCCCCATCGTTCCCAACGTGGCAGCATCGTGGCCAGCTAAGAAAAACAGCGACATTCCACATTAAGAAAATCTGGACTCCTTTTTAATTCCTGTAAAGAAAACGCAAAATGATTATTGCTGCTCCTCTGAGCATAGTGTCTTGTATCAAGAGGTAAGTTTGGCAGTTCCTCACTACAACGGTGTGGAAACTTTTCTTCTTTTAAAGCATGAACAACTCCAGCCAAGATGATTTCTCTCCTGAACAGTAATTCTACTGCAGGGAAATTATTTGCAAACAAATGACACTCTCCAGGTGATGAATAGGAGACTTAGAGAGGTGTGTCATGGCCACAAAAAGATGACACGGTTACATTTATTTTCTCTTCCTATGGTATGGATAATGGTGTATCTTACCTTCCTTGCGTTTGTCGTGTTCCCTAGCCTCTGAGATTACGCTTGTCAGCTTTGTAATGAAGAGTAAAAACAAGGGACAAAATGCAAAACCTCTTAGTTTCAAACATGCCACCTTGAATTAGGAATTAGCCTGAAAATGTTCTTGTCCAGACTAGTCCAAGTCCTGCTTGCTCGGTGTAAATTACAGCAACTCTGGCCACCTCCTTGTCCTTCTGTTCTGCGAAGGCACAAGTAAAAAGCAAAGGAACATCTGGAGAATTTTACAGGCCACAAGATGACATGTTCATAGACATCTTTAGAAAGTCAGCACTGATCTGTCCTCACGTTCACTGAGGATGCTCAACCCGTGGTTCAATCATCTTCCTAAATTGTTCATGGAGGCTTCGTCCTCACCCTTCTCATGGCCTCAGAGGACATTAGCAGCTGATCTTGAGTAATACCCTGTCTTACCACCACCACCACCGTAGTCCTTGTTCTGGATTCACACAATCTATATCCATTTCACGAGACAGTTGAGCTCTAGACTGAGAAATCAGAGCAATACCTCCTGGAAACTCATGTGCCACCAGGAACTAACAGCACCATCCTGAAGTCCTGTCCCTGGCAAAGCACGGGCAAGACTCCCACTGCCGGCTCTCAAGATTCCATAAAACCCCCTGAACCATCCTTAACAGAATCCGAAAAACAGCAGCACCAGCTGGTGATTAGAGCACCAGGAATGGTCACCCCAACTCATGCTTTCCAGTGGATATATTTTTAATTTGCCATGAACACCTTACATGGAGAAATAGTAACAAGAAAACAAACCCCACACCTCCTTGGACACCAAGCACATCCAAGCTGGCCATAGCTAGCCAAAGGCAGTGCTGTCTCATGTTTATTTATCCAGCCTGCTGGCCCGCCAGCCTGGCTGTCTGCACACCGTCCCGTGACGGGCTTCAGTGCTCAGGCAGTGCAGGAGAGAAGGGGCGATTTCTGCGAAACCTGTCGCTTCTTCACCATCCGATCACGCCTCATTAGATGCTCTGTGTGTGTATGGGGCTTTTAGTCCCTTATCCTGCCCTTGGATCTCTGCAGTCAGACAGTTTGGCCCACAGCTGATTGTTGTGGTTTAGACCCAGTCAGCAACTGAGCCCCACGCAGCCACTTGCTCCCTGCTCCCACCCCTGTGGGATGGGGAGAGAATCGGAGGAGCAGAAGCAAGAAAACTCATGGGATGAGATAAGAAGAGTTTAATAATTAAAATAGCATAATAGTAATGGTAATGATAATAATAAAAATAACGATAATATAACAAAAAGAAATAAGGAGAGAGAAAAAACAAAACCCAGGGAAAAAAAGAAAAAGGAAAAAAAAAAACCCACAAGAGCTGCAACCGCTCACCACCCGCTGACCGACACCGCCAGTCCCCGAGCCGCGATCGCTGCCCCCCCCGGCCAACTCCCCCCAGTTCATATACTGGGCATGACGTCACATGATATGGAATACCCTTTGGCCAGTTCAGATCAGCTCTCTTGGTTGTATCCCCTCCCCTCCCGGCTTCTTGTGCACCTGGCAGAGCATGGGAAGCTGGAAAAGTCCTTGACTAGTGTAAGCACTGCTCAGCAACAACTAAACCATCAGTGTGTTATCACGTTATTTTCATACCAAGTCTAAAACACAGCACTAGACCAGCTACAGTGAAGAAAATTAACTATCCCAGCTGAAACCATGACACTGATGCAAGCAAAGGAGTGGGGCCTCAGGCTGTTGAATCTCTGGGATTAAAAAAATGCCAGAGAAGAATGAAATGACTGTCGCAGATGTAACAATAAAGAATAATGAGACAAGTATGTGATATACTGACCTGGGTAATACCATTAAGATCAGCAGCCACTCCAGATATATCACTAATCCTATTACAATCAGAATACATGTGACAAGGAAAAGCACCTATCTTTAAAACAGGGTACTTAATTGAAAGAGAAAACCAGATACCTCAGCCAAGCAACTCAATGACAGAGACGAAGCCGTGCTGAAAGCAGAGTGCCCTGATGTGAGCTGAGATGCAAGCTGTGCTCCGGAGGTGATGCTCGTTCTCCAAAGCTTTGAATGCGCTGCCAGCGCTCCCCCAGTGCAGCATCCTCAGTGAAGGGCTTCCAAGCCAGGTGTATAAAAGAGGGGTTTTTCACCGGTGTTAATGCAGTTCACAGCCGCCCTCCGGCCAAAGGCGCTGGAGTGCTTTGCCGCCCTGATCTGCAGGCAGGAGCACCGTGCCTGCACCAGGGTGAGGGTGCTTGGCCGGAGCGAGCCGCCAGCCCGCGGTGCTGATGCCTCCCTGCCACTTTTACCCAGGCTTAGACAAGCAATTTCAGCAGAGCTTTACACTCAGAAGAGGTGCTGCAGTTCTGCTGCCGTGTCCCCTTATCACTGAAACCAAACAGGCTCGTTGCACTGCATGGAAGTCTCTTCTGTGCCGTGATGGGCTTGGATCATCCTTACCAGCCACCTGTGAGTTTGCGTTGCTCTACTTTTTCTGCATCAAAGTTTCCGCCTAATAAAAAATGTTGGCAATAACAAAGTCACTAATAGTCTTCCTTGAGGCATCGTGCGCTGCGTTACGGGAGCCCTGACGGAAGCAGCGTGATGGGGGTTTCGAAGCCATCGTGCTAAAACCAGCAGCAGGTGGGAAAAGGTTGTTCAGTCAAAGCCCGTCAGTTCCAGCTTCATAGACATCAACATCCTGTTTGATCTCTATGTAAAGCTCATAGTCAAGTGTGTGTTAGGACTGCTTCTTGAGGTGTCTAAATTCTTCTTGAGGTGCTGAGGTTAGGGAGGTAAAATTTTTTAGACATATGTAAAACTCTTGGGGAGCAAGATGAGAAATGTCCCTATTCCTGACATTAGTATGTGCAGGATAATGGGCTGGGAGTGAAAAATTAAACTTTTAATGGCATTCCAGCTAGGTGAGGAGAGAGAAAACATCTTTCTTGAGAGATGTCAGCAAGAATTCTCACTGCAAGCACAGGGAAGAGGGGAGAGGGCTTAGGACTGAGCCCAATGAGAAAGGGCAGGGTTTGATGTGAGCTGCCACCCGAACGACTGATGGCGCAAACGGTCTATGCTTTTATAATGGAAAAGGTTTTCAAAAATGGTTTGAAACCTCCCTGATTTTATGAAGCCACAGTCAATATTAGTTACAGGTTGTGTTTTGCTCTTCAGCATGTGGTACGGGGGAAGACCACTCACGACTTTCAGCTTACTCTGCATCACAGAAATGTAACATTTCCGCGTGCGTGGCTTTATATCAAGGTTTTCATTTGCTTTTTGCTTGAATGATTTTGACATTTTGGAACTTTAATAGAACTTATTTCTATACATTTGAATATTTGGGCCTTTAAATTAGCCATAATCCAAGGGAAAAAATATTTAATTACAAAAAAAGATATAGTAAGGGAAAGAGTTCAGAGGAGGCAGACCAGCCTCCTCCTAACAATTAGAAAGTGTCACTTATTAATGCACACTACAGCGTGAACGCGGGCGTTAGCTGGTGCGATTAGTGACTGTGTGCTACGGTCCCTACGCCAGTTAACCCAAGACTGAGCAAGCTAAACAAACAAGGTATTTTTGAACACTGTATTTGTTCTTTAAACACTAAACCTCAGAATAACATCCACGCCAGCAGTAGGGCAGCGGCATGGCTTGCCTTCTCCTGAAGCCATGCGCAAGTCGTAGGGGTACAGGTGATGGGCTGAGACACCAACGCACTCCCAAGAGCAGGCGCACTCGCACACCCTGGCTGGTCTGCACCCAGGCCAGCTCCTGCCGCCTGCTGGGACCGTGGAAAGAGGCCTTTGAGCCGTTCTCTGGCTTTCTTCATCACAGACACCACCGGCTGCCATTGCCCGGGGCGCAGGGTCGAAAATGTCCTTTAAAGCCGGACACGTGCACGCACTCAGCACGATTTGGAAATATTTGCAGAAATTGTCACAGTTGCAGAAATAAAGATCTATTTGAAATTGTTCTAAACCAGATGTGGACAGCCTGTTAATTCTCAGCCTAATGAACTGTCAGATAAAGTCTTCTTTATCAAAACTCCCCGTTTCTTTTTTTTGTGTGCAACTAAGCGCAACCGGCTGGGTTTACCTGCAGAGGGTGACTCTGCAGCTGAGGTCTAACACCTTCCCCGAGCTCACATAAGCACTCTTCCAGCACAAGAGTGCTCCTGGATTGTCTCTCTGAGGCCAGTTATTGCACTGGATCAGAAACATAAGTCAATTAGATCATAAATGCATAGACTCTAAGGTAAGGGGCACCTGTAATCTGTTTAATCTAGCTGGGCGCAGGTCAGTGTTCATCCAGTACATTTTTTTGAGACCATTAACTTCTCTCACTGCAGCATAGCTCCTGATGGATGTCATGCTCATTCCAAACCTGAAGGCATCTGGAGAGGAAGCATCCAGCTGTTCCCTTGGCAGGGACATCCAAATTCAGCCACACTTGCTGCTAAAGCAGGTCTTGTTTGCAGATTGAATTTGTCAGCTTTCCCACTAAACCACCGGTTCCTCTCTGCCTTTCCCTGCCAGAACGAAGCACTTTCTTGCAGACAAGATCATCAAGATCCTCTCCCCACAAAGGTCCCTGTGGGATACATTCAAGCCATCTCAGTCGTCTTCTTGATGAATTACAAGACTGAGTTCCTTAATGTGTTCATCTAAGACACGTTCTTCCGACCCCAGAGTGTTTTGTGGCCGTGCACTGCACCTTCTCCTTCCATTCTGAGCAGGTGGACCATTAAACCCACGTGGGGTTGGTCTCAGCAGTCCTATGCGCAGAAGGGGCAGAAGGAGGGCAGCTGCTGCCCCGCTGCCCATCATTTCCAAGCAATGGCTCTGTTTCCCAGAGCACTAAACACACAGTTTGTCCCCTGTCCTCCAAACCAAGGTGCAGCCGCCTGCCCTGGAATCCCAGCCTGTCCTGCTCCAGGCACCTGCGTTTTTTTTTAATGGGCCCACCCGTGATCCATATTGCTCCATGTTACTGACTCCTCTTCAGCATTAGCTCAGTGTTAGCCACCACAGTTTTGGTAGATACTCTATTCCTTTTAATCAACAGGAATATCCTTCAAAATGATTGATTCATAAGTTAGAGAGGCCCTGCAGAGTCTCAGTACAAACATTTCCACACAGTGATGATTTCTAATGTGCAGTTATTCCCTTTCATTGCTCTTAATCCATTTAACTTCTGCTTTCATAACTTCTTACTCAATACATGGGAGGATTTTACGTTGAAGTTAAGGCTTTCGAAAAGTCTCTGTGCATTACACAGGTCACTGCTGTTCTTCAGTTCTGAAAATTCTGTAATATCTGCAGCCATGATACTATTTTCTTGCACAAAGAAAGGTTAAAAATTGTGTAAACACTTCAGGACCTGAATCTGAGTCAAGTGCTATTTTGCTTTACCATCGCTACATACAATGCATAACAACAGCAGTTTAAACATTGGGAGTTTATCATTCAGGAGTTATCACAATTTTGTTTGTTTGTTTGTTTTGTTTCTCTGGTTTTTAACCCTCAGTTTTTCTACCATTTTAATTCTTTGGCTGTTTTAAAGAAATGACCTCATTAAAGGACTTGGGAGTTATACACATGAATTCCTAGGAAACTGGATAGGTCTGCCGGGGGCAAGCACAGCAGGTAGCCCAAACCCAGTGTTGGCACCGGGTGCCGGTAGCCCAGCACCGCAGCACAAAGTCACTCCAGCCCCAGGCTCGTGCTCCACCAGGACTTGCCCCGTCCCGAGCTGGTAAGCCTCACTTCTCTGCTTGCCCCAGGGCTTCGCTGCTCTCGGACATGAGGCGACAGATGCCCACTGGTCCGGACTTGAGGCTTGCGTGGAGCCGGCCCGGCAGCGTCTGCCTGCGATGCCCAAATCCCAGCACACGCCTCCGCTGCCAGGGCTCAGCCAGTCCTCCATGGAGCAGGCAGATGGGGGTTAACCCCCCCGAAGGAGTAGGGGGTACCCTGGCTGTCATTTGGAAAAAGCAGTAGGCAAACGACTTTCAGGACAAAATATGATTTCCAAGGCAATGAGCCATTTAATCTGTAAAACCCTCTGATACAGTATTACCTCCACGGGGAAATGGAGGCTCAGATAAGTTAAGTGGTTGCTTAAAAGGTCATGCAATAAGTAACTGTAAAACTAGGATTAAGCTCTCTGTTTCCTACTAGCTGGTGCTTTGCCACTGGAAAATGTCACCTCAGAGGGGAAGTTTCAACAAAGCATGTGCAAGGCTATATCATTTCTGCACTGAGAAACTAGAGTTGCCCCGACCTGGTTGCCTGCCCCACAGCCCCGAGCACTCCGGCTGTGGGGCCGCCGCCAGCAGGACTCCGCGCAATGGGGAGAAAACCCTCGTCGGCATTGTGGAGACATGTCCGAGGGGAAAACTCCCTCCTTGTGTGCTTTACACCTTCTGACCTCTTGGAATAAGTCTAGCAGAAAAAGGACAAAGACAAAAGGGGACTCCCTGGCCATCATCACCAGCAATACTTCTTACCGGCAGCCAGGCGGCAGATACAAGTCCAGAGGAAGACAAAGCACCTCCTGCCCCCCAAAATGAAGAATCCTACAGATGTCCGGGAGGAGCTGAAGCTCCTCGCACAAGAAGCCTCAAACCTCCCTGCACACACCCCAGGGCACGGGGAAGAAGCCGCCCAGACGGTGCATGGAGGTAACTGTGATGTGGAGGAAGGCGAAGTGCTCGCTCCAGGTACCTCCTCCATTCGGGGACCAACCGAAGCCAGAAAGGTGCGTGTGAAACCACTTTTGAGGCAACAGTGAATGCTTCTGTCAATACTCAGAACACTAACACAGCCTCATACACTGTGCCTAGCTGATGCCAGTCTTTACGGCTTCAGAGGAAGGGAAAACAGTCTAATAAACAAGAAACCAGCTACAGCTCACAGAGTGATATATGTTCCTCTCTAGAGCCGGCCAGTGGAAACACCGAGGCATTGCTTCTCACACCCCTACTCATGCTACACCTTGTTGAAAGCCTCTGGTGCCAGATGAGATAGAAAAGGAACCTGACACGTAAGGGGCTATCATTGCCACGCGGTTTCTTGAGGTTTCCTACTTGCACCCCAGCCAGAGAATTGCCAGCGCCCAGAGCAGTGCGTTGCAAGCCAGGGGTCGTGACCCTCCTCTTTTGGGCTGCAACAGATCTCAAAGAGAATCTGAAAATATTAGGAAAAGCAACAACGGTCAAGAGCGGGGGGGTAAGTGCTGAATGAATCTGAAGCCAAAAAATCTAACCATAGCCTTGGAGGAACGGAGACGCTGCGTCTCCAAGGGCAACACGAAAACAGACCAGTCAAAGGGAATGACACGCTCGAAACATTTGAGATGCGCTGAAAATCTGCGCTTTGACAGCACAGGAGCTGCCTCGGCAGCACGATGTCCCAGAGCAAAACTGCTCGGGGGCTCGGTCCTCCCCCGGGCAAGGAAGCCGTACTGCACCGGGAGGCAAACTCCTCCGGAGCGTCTCTGCCCGGAGCCCCTTCCCGAGCACCGGGGGACCCTCGGGCGAGCGGAGGAGCCCCGTGTGGGGCGAGGGGTGGGAAGGGGGCAGCCCCACCTGCGGGCGCTTCTCGAAGAGGAGCACTTTTCCTCACTGCGAGAACTGTTACCCATTTTAAACAGACTTACTAGTGCCTTGCCTGGCTGACGCATGCAGAAGTGATCCCGGTGGCATGGACACATTAGCATTTAATGTCAAACTAATTACTGACAAGCCTTTCATATTCATAGATGTATTTTGAAGACACGCACTGTGTGATGAGACAAGAAAGCAGAAGACTTGAGCTGGAGGGAAGTGAAGGGAATGTGTGTGATCAAACACATAAGCAAAAAAATTAAATATCAAAAGTTGTTATGTCTCTTCTTTCTGTTTTGCAATCCAGGGTTTGAGATTTTGGGNGAATTTTCAAATAAGCTTTTCTGAAGCCTGAAATGATGCACACTGCCTTGCAGGAGGAAGGGGAAGATAATTATTTTAAATGAGGAAATTTGCCTAAAAGTCCTTGTGCTTCATAGAAATGTTATGCCTACACACATACTTTTCTGTTTAGTTTTATTTGTGGTAGCCCTAATTTTAACTGAAAGTGTAGTCATCCTCCTACATATACCTGCGTTGTACTCAGAAAGGAGATTATAATGTATTATAGAAACATCATTTTCTAAGGTATGTCTTTTGTCAGAAACATAAATGAGAAATAAATATTTGTGAGTTTTACACCCAACATAATTATGGCTTTTCACAGTATCTTTTTGATTCAAGAACAATTAAACTGCGGGGTGGGAGCACGGAGCGGCGTTAGCGTGCCCAGGAGAGGGACGGCCAGCCTCGCAGAGCACTGGGCTGGGCAGAGAGCAGGGGCGCGGGGGCAGCCCCATCCCTCCCTTCCCGTGTCCCCTCCTTACCCTCAGGATGTGTCGCCAGCTTCCACCAGCCCGTCCCCTCCGGCGGGAGACCAGCCCTGATCCCGCCGTAAGGGGGCTGCTGGGCACGGGCAAGCCCCGACACCTTCCTCCCGCGGGCAAGTGTCATGTGCGGATCCATGTCCAGCAAGTTATAATACAGGGGCTAAACAGATTCATAAATTGTCCAGAATAAAGCACTCTGAATGGCCTAGATTCACTTTAATACGGAAAGCTAATATCTTGTAATCTTTAAGTTACTGCTTAATTGCTACCAGTCCCAACTGGCTACCGGTAATTATCCTTGCCTTCTCTTAACCACTTTGGCTTCCACTAGGTCAGTGCTTTTCTGTACCAGCAGTAAGACAGGGGTTTGCACGGCGGCTCTTTTAAACAGGTGGTTGCGCTTTGCAACAGAAAATAAGGCTCTAAACCCAGTCTGAACCTGGACGCGGGTCCTGTGCAGCGTGGCTGTTTGGGCTGCGGTGCCGAGCTGGCCACAACTTCTCCGTAATGCGGGGAAGGGGGGGATTTGGATTTGGAAATTTCCAGGATTCTGACTTTGGGCTGGCTCCAGCAATTAAAGAAACTTCTAGCAAACACTCCCCAGCGTTTCTTCTTTCTGTCTTTAACACGTTTCTGGTATGTTTTAGCTGATGGGTGGGCCAGGTAAATTAAAGCCCGCGAGCTGTTCAGGCAGCGCTCGCTTGGGGACGCGTCTGTGCCGGGCACGGCTTCCTGCTCCTGCCACCACGGTGAGTGATGCAGCCTGTCCCAGCGAACCCCAGGACAGAGCCTGTACCCTGGCGTTACTTACCGAGTGATCAGACCCACAGAACCAACGAGACGGTATTTTACCGCTCCCCAGAGCAAGTCACGGCACTGAGGCAGCAGAGCTCGGCCGGGCTGCGACTGCTGGCCATGCTGTGGCAATGGCAGCGCTGGCTCCCACCAGCCTTCCCAGCTCTTCCGAACGGATGCCACTAAAACGACGGGACAGCTTGCCTCGTCGGCAGGTTTGGATAACAGAGAAGCCGCTGTGCTCCCCAAAAGAGTGCACAAATGAAGCCACCCTCACCTGAAAAACTGGAAGGAGGTCAGTTCGGCTCGAGCAGAGAGTCAGAACTGTGGTTTGTCCTCCCCAACTTAAATATAAGAAAAAGAGACGTACATGAAGGGCTGAGCAACCGGAGCCACCGCCCCTACTGCCCTGTCCCCCCGCAGCCGTGGGGGACACAGGGGGCTTCGCCCCAGCAGACCCACGCCCAGGGCTATGGCTGGATGCAGCTCACGTCCTGAGCTCGCCTCCACCCCATCTCCCACCTTGGGAGGGGACTCTGGCAAGTGCCGTCTGGCAGGAAGGGTCTGTAACGTGGAAACCTGCACAGGAACGCAGGAACCACCCACCTGGTGGGGAAACCCTTCAAACCCTTTAACGCCCTTACCAGGCACACCCTGCCAGCGCTCCTCCTCTTGTCTGTGTGCCATATGCAGAATATTGCTCTTTACCCTAAACTGTAAATCATGTAGAAACTTGCAAAGTCAATCTCTGCAGCGTGGCCCGTGTGGGGAAGGAGTGATTGTACTCAAATACCCTTGAGCTGTCTCTTGAGGCAGGAAGCCTGAAAGCCCCCAAAAGGAAGACTGGGAAAGCCTCGAAAGCAAAGTTGTCACCAGATCTCAGAGAACAAGAACAGAACTTTGTTCAGGAGATCACTGCCAGGGGGTCAAATTAATGTCTTGCCTGGGTGATTTAATTCCCGTGTGCAAGGTAACGGAAGAGGAAGCACAAAGGAATGGAAGCAACGCATCAGCTTGTAAATATTGTCAGACGGAGACCCCTTTAATTCAAAGCTCTAAACCAAAGAATTCCCAAATTCTGATGGTCTTCATGGAGAAAAAGAAACATAATTCCTTAAGAAAGTCTATATCAGGAACAAAAATTGTTGTGAAAACTAAAATTGGAAAGTAGAACAAGATACCTGCAGAGCCAAGGAGTTCTCAGTATAACTTAGAATAAAACCTTGCAAGTTATACTTTAAAACCTCATTAATGTAATAAAGAATAAATAAAAAAAAGCCTGAAGTATCCTGCATTAAACATTACATTGTTTAAATCAGTTCTGAAATTCTCAGAACAGCACCAATCTCTTCTGCTTGGGGCTGTGGTTCATGCTCATGGTACTCACGGGTCATTGAGTAGCTCAATTCGTCACCAACAGCTCATCAAGGCCTCTGAATTTATCATCATTTTGAAAGTTTTTTAAAAACTAGTATTAAGCAGACTACTTTCTCATCCTCCCAGAACTCCCTTTAGAGGGAAGGAATGGGACATTGTTGCTGTAACTCAGCGTCATCGCCGGAATTAAGTGGGCACTTCTTCCTGCATTAGTTCTCGTGGAGGTAGTGTTTGCAGGTCTGTTTTCCCTATAGATCAAAATGTTCTTTCACAGTTGTTGTTTTTAATAAAAAATCTTTATTGAAATCTTACTTTCTATTTTTTAGTGAGCAAAATTACTGTCTCTGTACACTCCATTTTAAAAATAAATGTCCTCTCTGCTCGTTTGCGTTTGTTCCTGCAGGTTTCAACCAAAGCACTTGAGCCTGAGCGTATACGGCGCTGCTGCTATTTTAACCTAATAATTATCATATAAAATGCTTCTGGACCACAAACAACAGTGTAAAGACATCTTTCATATGGGAGCTCACCTCCAAGAGAAAGCGGCAATGAACACTTCCAAAGACAACTCCTTTGGATGATTTATTATCCATCACCTATGGAGCCGACCTCTGTTCTCCTGTGCACTGTGCTGCTGATGGGCACTTGAGAAGTCTCATGTTCATCCACCCACAAGGTTTTAAAACCAAAATCCCCTCCATTTAAGGGTCTAACAGCTCAGAACTAACATCCCCCTGCTGCGAGTGTTCGTCATTCTCCCCTTCACGGCGCCTGGAAGGAAAGCTGAGCTGTGCTGCCTCCCGGGGGATGCTGGTGGCCCTGGTTGCTCCTCCCGGGGCAGCACTTTGCACCTGCCCTGGCTGAGCTCCCCTCCGCCTGCATCCCTCTGAGCATCCGCCGCTCCTTGCTGCTTTGTGTCATCTGCAACGTGCAGCAATGGAGATATTCCACTAACGAGACGTGTCCTCTGCTGCTGCCTCAAGACAAAGGCAATCCTTCCTTGCAGCATGCTCTGCTCACATGAGGCGGTTGGAGGGAGCCGGTCTGGGAGAAAGAGGAGGGACACTGGCAGTCACATCTGCTACAGTCATTTTGGTGTGTTTCTGCCAAACTACTGAAACAAATGTCTTCATGGAAAACTCAGTTGTTTGTCAAAATAATATATGTTGGGGTAGGAGAAGATCTTTCGACTTGTTTCCCAATAATCACGTGAATCCTGATGCGTAATTGTATTATTGTTGTTGTTATTGTCATTATTGTCTTAAAGCGGGTGTTATACTGATTTAAATTCACTCTTGCTTTTGCCTAATTTGACTCTGAAAGTCAACAGGCTAATGTAGTGAGAATCTGGATGGAGAATCCAACTACCAGAACTTCATTCCCTCAAAGAAGATGTGCGACCTCATCTTAGAAGGGCTCTTCTTGCTCAGAGAGCAGACGATGTCGTTCATGTCTGTTCTTTCAGTTTACATCCTGCACCATCACAGGAAGCTCCAAGACCACAAGAGCAATTTCAGGATTCCTGAAATGCCTTGGCTTGGCATCTTAACAGACAAACCCCCAGCTTTTTCACAACTTAGTAAAATATGTTGCGTTGCAACAGCGCTGCAGCCATGCCAGTGCTCTAGTCCTGATCCTTACCCACAGGCTCAGCTTCTCAGCTTGGACCCAGACCTGCTTCCTCCCTGGGGACCAGTCTGGAGAACAGGGCTGGGGGACAGCCCACCCGTGCCACTGCTCGACCTTGCCTTTGCTGAAGGCCAAGCCTTGCAGTAGGAAGTCACAGGGGAGGCACTGGGGTGACAATCCAACGAGTGTAAGAGCAAGTGCAGTGAATTCTTGTACTGAACCTACTCCTTGGTGTGGTATGATTGCTAGAGGATAACTTTAAGACAGAGATAAAAGAACATATGGGTAGTGACAGGTTATATTACACAACATGCTCATCTCTGCATTTTTACTCTCTAAGACAAGCAGCTACGTTGGGATATTTTGATTTTTCAGCCTGAGATAGCAGAAGGGCAGACCTGGTCCTTTGCTTTTCCTTTTTCACAGCTTCCATTATTTTATTACGTAAGAGTTTTGTCTTGAATAACCACCTAGCTTATCTGTCTAGACGGAGTTTCAGATTTTCACCTGTAGGGTATCTCCCCACCTTCCTCCCTTTGGCATTTTCCTTACTTCTGTAATTCAAGTGCTCTTTCAATTTCTTTCTAATGGATTTATTAAATGAATCAATTAGGCAGAGAAAGAACATTGAAGTACCTCTGTGTAGGTTAATATTTTGTGTTTGATATACTTGGTCGTAGCTTAGTAATTATTGCCATTTAATATTTATTTAATGTATATGCTATGCTGCTTCAGTGAGGAACTTGTAGAATACAACATCCTCTTCTCATTTTCCTTCATGCTACTTAACTATTGAGTTCTGAATATCCAGATGATAGAAAATAGCAGAAAAAGATTCTCTCTTTAAATTAAGTAGTGTTGCCACCATGTCTCATAAGGGACTGGCTGCTGCTGAAAGGCACAGCATCCTATTTCATTCCCTACTGATGAGCTGCTGAGCCCAGAAGCACTTTTGGGCACTCTGTGATCTTTGCAGTGGAAGAAGCTGTTCTTTGGCTTTGAGGACCGATTGCCACTGCGTACACAGAGGAGAACGGGATATGTGACCTGGGCTGGCCACAACATCTCCTCCAGCCGCAACTGCTGACCTGCCGAGGCTTTGAACAGCCAAGGACTGTGAGCTTTGCTGCCTAGAAGTGAAGGGTTTTGTCATTTTAAGGACACAGGGATAGAACTATAGACTTGTAAGCCTGCAGCTGGCCGTTCTGGTGAGGTATCAGCATGGCTTTGCTCTGGTCATGCCTCTGACCTCTACCACTGCCTCGTCCACAACGCTCGCCTCTGGGACTGGGGCCGGTCGGCCAGAGCTGGGAACAGGCAAAGTGAAGTGAAACTGCACACGTGATCTGTAGTGTCAGCTCACTTCATTAAATAACTGCTGCTTTTCCGAGAAAAAGTCTATGAAGGAGTTACTTGCCTTTGCAATCTAACGTTTCACCAGCAAGTGATCTCTAATCAGCTCCATGTCTTCAAACTTCAGAGAGGTGGGAAAAACACAACTGAGTTTGGCTTTCCAGCTTCTCCCTGTACCATTTCACCCATGCATGCTACATGTTGAACTGATAAACACCCAGGAAAAGCATTAAAAATGGATACATGAAAAAGAAAGGAAGTAACTATTTCTTTCAAAACTATTTCCTTCAAAATACATTTCCTGAAAAGGCTCCGGTAAACCTTAGCTTAATTTAAATTTTAGCTCCTTACTCGAAGATGCAATTGGCTTAATTATCGAAGTGTCACCAAAATGAAAATATTTTTTTAAAATATTTGATTGGACTTGGAACTCATTATATCATGGAACAGATGAAAGTAAAATCAAACTTCCTTTTTATTATGTAATGTCAATAAAGTATCAGCAAAATAGCCAAAAAATCCAAAGCCTAGGAATCAGACTCCTGAGAAAGAGGAAAAGAATCTGTTCCTATTTCTCAGCCACAGTACTTCAGTAAAAAATGATTAATTAAAATATTTCCTGTTAGCAGGACACACTAAAGACAGCATGTGCTTTGCAAAAATATCGTATGAAAGCTGATCCACAGAGGTACTGAAGAAAGTGGCTTTTCCTTATATTCCTTGCCTGTTCTCATTGATAGAGGAGGTAGACAAGTCAGACGGCCCACGGCACTGGCCTGGCATGGCACAGGCAAGGAGCAGTTTGTTTGTCCTGCTCCGAGGTGACCTCCTACAAAAAGCTTTTGTCCTTGGAGTACCAGGGTTGGGAAAACCCTCTTGCTAAACGGGCACCTCCAGCCACGCTTAAGCGCGTCACCTCCCTGCTGGTGGGAGCAGAGGGTGCTGCAGCTCTGAAAGGCTGCGCTGCTGAACCAGGGGCAAAGCAGGGAAAGGGGGGGTCCCACTCCAGTGGTGGACACGTATGGACAGCAGCTGGGGCTGGGGGGCAGACGGGACCGCAGCGCCCGGGGCCGCGCTTGGTCCAGGTGCAAAAGGCTGTTACATAAAGGAGTTCAAATTCACCTGGAAAATGACAAAATGACATAAGGTTGAGTGAAAGCAAAGGTAATTTGGGCTGGATTTCAGGGGCAATGCTAGGGCCAGAGGAACGCTAGAGCAGGCTGCCCAAGGAAGAGGCAAAATCCCCATCTGTTTTCTGCAGGAGGTTGGTTTGGTTTATGCTGGGTTTTGTTTGTTCATTTGTTTGCGTGGATTAGACTAATGTCAGCCAGAGGGGCTCAGCTGCACAGGCACATTTTCACAGCTTAATAAGTTACCGGAGTTGTCAAAGAGGAACTTTTCATGGGTCCTGCCCTAGCCGTTGGCAGCCTGACCTAATTAAGCAGATCTTCATCCGTTCAGTTGGGCTAAGCTAAGTTACATGGCCTCACCCTTCTGAGGGGCCACGACACATGTCTGAACTTCTAGTGTTGTCCCGGCAGGGTGACCTGACCTAGCACCTGCGCTGCTGAGCTTGAGTCAGTGCAAAGCGATGGCCCACGCTTGTCACCCCTGATCCCTCCCAGGCACAGGTTTCTGTGCCGGAGGGAAGATGCACCGTCGGCAACCTACAACACACACGACCGCGTGCGGGGCTGGGGAGCACTGCTGGTACCACCCTTCCGCTGCTTGTCCCTGCGGCCCTAGAAGAGACATTTGTGGGCATGTTTTGTCTTTCCACATCAAGTGACAGGAACAGGAGGAACCACATCTGGTGGTGGATCCCACCAGGAGACGCAGCATGTCTCCACCAGCAACAGCAATAATAGCAGTGACCTAGTGCCTGCTTTTCCCCAAAACTTTGTATTTTGGGTGAAAAGTCAAATTAGATGGTGTCCTGTCCTGCTTTTAATAGTTTGCCGAATTAACGACAGACTAATTTCCATCTCTTCTTTCCCCCTCCCCACCAAAACTTCAGTTTCAGCTACTTTGTGCATCATTTTATGCTATTTGCATTAGCACTGCTTTGTACCATTATGGGAATACTGGTAAGAAGCTGTTTGTAGGCAAAGAAAGAGTAAAAGGAATTCAACAAATGAGACATAATTATTGCACCTTTCCAAGAAGTGAATCATGCTACTGATGTATTTCCAGTGCATATTAAAGTAAGTGAGAACAGAGTGGGAAAAGAAAAGTGAAGAGAGAGAGAGAGAAAGAGATATTCTTTCTCTAGATATTACTGAAGACAGAAGTGCAACCATTTAGTCATATTGCTTCACATTTAACATCTCTTAGCTATATCTATATTAAATATAGTCAAATTAAAACATGAAAAACTAAACCCAAACACTCATTGAGAACAGCACGGTTAAAGAGTAACAGACAGCATTTTGATGCGTACATAAATGTGGGAATAAGGAATATCTAAAGCACCACATTACGAAAGAACATTAAAAATTAAAATGGAGTAAGCATAAACGTGGGAGCCCCAAGGGCTGGTTAACACAAAGCATAGAGATGCAGATAGCGAGGTGACCACGCAACTTTCATCCATTTAATAGCTCTGTGCCTTTGTTGCCGGTGTTCCCCGCTGCAGCGTTACTGCCCTGCGCGCTGCAGACGCCTTGCTGCGGGAATCCCTTCCCTCCTCTGCCAAAGCCAGCACAGCCTGGCAGAAGGGACCTCCCGGGTGGCCAGGACCCCCCACCAGCTCCACAGGCAGCCAGGCTGCAGCTCTCCTCTGGAAAAATTCCCCTGAATCATCTATTTTCCGCTGTGCAACAGAAACCATCTCCTTACCCCTCTTTTCCAATAAGTAATCTCGGTGTTTGGGATGCTGAATTCTGAGGGTCATCCTTTCTAGTGGAAAAGGGTACGCTGAGATCCAAGTACCGCACTGCAGGTCTGTTATCATCGTTACTAACATGGGTATCTTCTGTGCAAGACAACATTCGAAAATCACCTGGGGATAAGCTCTGACATAACTGCAATTACAAACATTTCATTTCTTTTCTTTCATAGGCAGCTTTAAAAAGAATACTTTGGGCCGATTCATTCATTTAATTTCTGTTTAATTTTAAAAGTACATTTTTTGTCCCAATCTAATGATACTATGACCTAAGGTTCAGGCTATCGGATGCGTAAGTGATCGCAAGTCTCACGGGTCCTTAACTGCATCTAACACCCCTTCTTGCCAGGCTTCTGGAATTCCATTCAAAACTTTAAACTGCAGTTTAAACTACAAACTAAAAATTTTATGATTTGAAAAACACTTAACCAGTAAAAAAGGATTGATAATGCATTGAAATTGGAAAGCACTTTGAAGTCATGGGATTAGAAAGCTATTTTTTAGTATTAATGCATTTTTTTTTCAAAACTACTGGATGTGAAAACCTTTACTTCCTATGGCACAAGCCAAGTAATTAATCTTTTAAAATCAGGAGATGAACCCGAGTCCTGTCTCCATTGAAGAGCCTTTGAGTTATTTTGCTAAGGAATATCTGATGCATTTTCAGGAGAAAGGCACTGTACAGGAAGACATCAGTTCACTGTCATTACGGTTTCCAATGACCTATGAGATGGGAGCAGCTTTTCCATCATGCCCATTAATTAGCTAAATTAGTTGTAGGCTGGACCACAAAGCCAAGCTGTTTCTTCTCAGGATGAGCATGCACGAAGATGTGCGACCTTCATCTGCCCCCTGGGACAGACGGGGCAGATGGCTTTAGCTGCTGCCTCCCCTTGATCTGTTCAGGACTTCTTAGCTCAAGTATGTTAAACGGCCACTGAAAATGAGAGTTTCAGGAAGATTTTATATAGAGAGGTGCTCTGTCCCGTGAGAGCCTGCTCGCTCTCTCCCCCAGTTCATCGATTAACGGTGCAAACAGAAAGGGCACGATGATCCACGTGGGACCTTCCACCACGGCTGCGTCACGTTCAAGCAAAGCCTAGCTGTCGGGATTTTCAGACATGCTCCTAGCTGGGTGCGGGATGCAAATCAAAATGGCATTTTAGCAGCTGGGAACGTCTGAGAAAGGCCCAGGAGGCCTCAAAGCAAAATTCTGCTAGCACTAGAAAATTTGAAGAGGTAAATTGGAGTTGAGGTTAATTAACTCCATGGCAGTGGGCTGCTGTGAGAGGACAAGTTCTGGCCTGGGATCGGCTGCTGCAGGCAGAGGAGGGGGCACGGGGACCCCCGGTCCTGCTTCCAGCTCCCTCCCCAGGGCACGGCCAGAGCTGGGCTTTCGCTCTGGCCCTCCGCAGCCAATTCCGTGTCCTGCATCTCTCTAGAGATGCTACAGCCACCTCCCAGGCTGTCGCTGTTGTAAGTGCGACTGGAAGAGGAGAAAAACTAGAGCACCTGTTTGAATAACCTGGTCTGGGAAACCCTGTAACTTCCAAGCCTGGATCTAAAATTAACTTCATTCTCCACGGCAGTCAACAAAAACCCAGATAGTATCTGTTATTCTGACCTGGTTTGCGATGTTCATCTTCTCATCAAATATCATTGAGAAGTGTTGGAGGAGAAAAAAGGGGTATCAATGTCTTGGTCTGCCTAATTGCTGCTGCGGCGCAGAGGGCAGGGTGCACCGTCCTCCCTCCTGTCTCATGGCACAAAGCGTTAAGTAAGAGCCAGGCCAGATTATTAGACTGTACAAAATGCTTGGTGGCTTTGAACTCCCATTCAACAGAAGTTACAAAGACTTCTTCAGGCAGCAGTAATCCCTGTACAGGCGATTCTGGAGCAGCCCTTTGTGCTGCGGATCTCCTCTCCTGCTTATACGTGCCCACCAGGACCCGACGCTGCTCTGAGCAAGCAGGGAAATCGATACAACGCTGTATCCGCTCTGACACTGAAATGTGCAGCAGCGTGCTAAAAACAGGAAGGAAAGAGGGAAAAAAAACCACCAAAAAATTTCTAAATATCATGCCAGGAAAAGTTACAGGGGCGTTTTGTGCCCTGAAAAGGGGAGACTCCTGAAGCTCCTCTCTCTCCGTCCCAGCACCGTTAGCTAAGCACTAACACATACTTTGTTATTCGGTGTTATTTGTTTCCCTCTTTTCTCTCTATGGAAGTATGGATCACCAAGAGTGAAAAGGAACTCAAGATGAAGAAATTGGCATCTTCTATAGACTCTGGAGAGCAGTTACTAATATTTGAAATACAGCTAACCTTAGGCTAGCGCTCGTTGCAAAAGCAAACGCGCTTTTTGAGCCGGATCCCGGCACCGCCGCCTCTCCGCGAGCATCACACCAGCCAGCGGAGGAAAGCGCTTGTCTGAAGCTCTGTGGGTTCCTGTGGGTTCCGGACGAGTCCGTGCTGTCACTAACGATATGATTCAATCTAACGTGGATGCCACCAGCTTTTCTTCATAACTGTCGCTTTCCTAGTCTGTGCTCCTCGGAGACTGATGTCGGGAAAATTTGACTACAAAGCAAAAGCCTTATTCCTTCTTTAGAAAATGCAGATGGCTCAGAAAAACAATGTGAACCTCAGGAAAAAAAAAGAAAAAAAAAGACAAGACTTGAGAAGGTAGTTTAGAAACAAGCCTAATCCCCACCCACCCGTTTCTTTGATCAGGCTGATTAGAAGAGCTGCGCAGGGTCTCCCTCTCCTCCCCCGTGAGCACACCCAGGTTCTTGCTCATAAAACCAGAAATGAGTAGAAATGTTTCCTGCTGAGGGCACATGAGAGAGAAGCTCCTCAGGCTGCCCTGCAGTATCAGTTTGTATTTTCTACACAGGTACTTACAGGAATTGCTAAGGACAGCATTTCCAAACACACATGTCTAATTTTAGGCTGAGACTATTATTCTCCAATATCTGAATCGGCTGATGTTTAAACGTGCAACTTTGAGAGGTACCAGAGCATCTGTAGAATAGGGGAGAGGAGGGGCAAGAAGGCGTTGGAGGAGGAAGAGAGAGTCAGATAAGCTGTCAGAAATCCCCCGTGAGTTCAGGTGCTACCCAGCGCCACAACGCTGCACGTACGCAAACCGTAGCGGGATGCAACGGCTGCAGAACACAAACCAACCCTCCCAGCCGTAATCTGGAAGCAAGTCTCCCTCCTTAGATCTATTCAGGTAATCAAGAGTTCAGGTCAAGGTGTTGAAAGATGCCTGGCACTGCCGTGCTTCAGCACACCGAGAGGGGGAAAAGCATCCGAAACAGGGACAATTCTGCCCTGCTGCTGCTGAGAGCAGAAGCAGAGAACAATCAAAGAGGATTTGAAAGCAGACGACCTGGAGGGCATGGGGGGTTGGTCTGGGTTAGGAGGGCTTGCTCTGAAGGCTTTTGGTCATACATGAAAAAGGAATTTTGCTGCATGTTACTGAGCATCACCCACCGTTACCTCTTCTCTTTGCTTGATGCAGAATCCATATTTGGGTAGAAAAATATTTTTAATTTAGGTTGTCATGTTTGGTTTGGCTGCTTTCCTGAAAACTGGTGGAAAAGCATATACCTTTACGGGACGTTAACCCTGTGTAAGCACACAGAGCCAAAAGCTGGCAATAGATGTCCAAGCAGCTGCAGGACTCCTTGAGCTAAAGACAGCAGCTCCTAACCCCGCGCAACGCCAAAACACCGCACAATGATTTCGGGCCAGACCTCAGCTGAGCGAACGAAGGAGAATCAACCACGGAACGCGAGGCGGTCGCTGCTCAAACGCAAACAGAGCAAAGATCAACCCAGCAACGCACACGTAGCGATCCAGAAGGGCCTGGCACGAGCCACAGCGGTTCGAAGAAAGGACTTTGTCATCAATAGTAGAATGATAATTAAGAGCGGTTTAAAAAGAGCTCAGAAGAGCTTTTGTGCCCAAGAGAGTCTCTTGGCCAAGAAACCAGCCCTGCACGCGGGGTAAGCAGGGAAGAGAATGGAGAAATAAAAATAAGTATGAAGCCAGTTCTGAGGAATTTTGACATGATACCATGCCTGAGAACCCTCTGCCAGCAGAGGCAGTGCCATGCGTTTGTTTTGAAAAGTTTGCTAGGGAGCTTGAAAACTACATCCATCAATATGCAGACAAAACCAGAAGGACTGTCAATAAGACAAAACCAGTATCGCTATGTATTTCTCCTTAGTATTTCAAGAGAGATGCACGCGTTCATAACAGCTAGCAGGCTATTTATCCTTTCCTACAGTTACTGAGTTGGCTACTAAATAGCACCTATGAAAATAAAGTATTTTTGAACTGTTAGGAAATAAGAGAAAAAATGGAATAGCAGGGAAGTCCGAAAGACAGAAAGAAAACTGATCTATGGCTATTTTAAAAGGATGAAAAAATTATCTAGAAAATGTAGTTTCTTGTTGATCTGAGTAAAATTGATTCAAGTACTGGAAAGGTTAAAAATGTAGCTAAATAATTATTTTAAATAATACAATGAATGACAGTTAACACCAGTTTGTGATAATTAATTACAGTAGAAATAATCTAATAACTTTCTTGATTGAAGGTTACACCTTTTAGTGATAGACGAAACAATACTGACATAATATACTTAAGATTTTAGTCGATACCATGCAGTTTCTTAACTAAGAAAGTAGAAAAATACAAAATCAATACAACGGTCTTTAAACAATTAAATGCTATCTCAGTGATTGGTCTCAGGATGGAAAGCCCACTGAGCAATCTCATCTCCGCAGGAATTGATGGTTAGCTCTAGGCTGCTGAGCACTTTAATTATTGGCTTGGAAGAAAACATAAAATCAATACTGATCAGATTTGCAGAAGACAACAGAATTGGAACGGTGGTAAGTAAAACTTATTTCACCAATGCAACGCAATGGGGATCTCATGATAATTACAGTAATATTCCTTCCACAACCTTTAAACATCCGGCCAGATTCCTAGGAATAAAAAGTATACATCAGACTTGCAGGTTGTTCACCTTATCACCTAACAAAACAAAAAAAAAATATTTTTATGATTGCTTTCAATAAAAATGAGAAATTGTTCCCATAAATTCTATTATTTGTAGCAGTACACTGTTGTGTCCAGACCTTGTAGTGGTGGTGGTGTTGGCACTGTGATTTAAAGGCATAGGAAAGGCAAAGTTTGGAAAGGTGTAGCCGTATTATTGAAAATATCTTTTCTGTGATAAATGGAAGTTGGCAAAGGGAAACGGTGTGAGTTCACGGAAAGGACGTCCCTTGGAAAACACTGCAAAGCCCTGGGCTGCAAACGACGGGAACTGGAAGCGTATTGAAGCAAGATCCCCTCCACGTTCGCTTGCCGTAACCACCTCCCCAAGCACCCCCCTACGGCCACGCTGGAGCTGGACCGAGCCAGGCTCAGCACCACGTCCCTGGTGCCACAGAGGCTCCGTCTCGGCAGCCCCGCGCGCGCGGGCAGCCCCAGGAGCTCACCGTCCCCCTGCAGCCTCCCCAAACCAGGCGCTTGGCATCGCGAGGCTCAAGGTCTGGGCAAGACAAGCAAACCCATTCGCTAAGGCAACAAAAGCAAGCCTTTACTCACCTGCGTTTAATCATAAAGTAAAGCCTGAATATTTCTTGCTCTTTATAAGGAGACGTGATCCTCCGAAGACGGTTTGCAGCCCCATCCAAGGCACATTCAGCCTCCCAAGCCACGGCACTCGGACGACCGAACAAGCCTCCCCATGGGACGGGTAGTGTCTGCACTCTGATCTCACAACTTGCCTGGCTTTAACTGCTGCTGCTTTATACCTCTGGGCACGACTGGCTTTACTTTCAGGTTTCTGTTTGTACTGAACGGCAAGGGGAAGGAGCGGTGTACATTCACCCAGAAGATACAGAAGGTAAACTTTTAAGGAGTAAGAATTTGAGTGTTAAGCATCACATTTAAAGGACGGTTACAATGAAATTAAGGATAATTGTACTTTTTTATTAGCTAACAGATTACAGTAAAATAGGAGCTTCCTTTGGTTTACAAACTTGCTTTATTTTTCAGTAGCTTGCAGCTATAAATTACTGCTGTTAAATACCAGTGAAACAAAAGTGAATTGACAGGAACAGCCAAATTGCTCTGTAAACGCCCGAGGTGGCTGGGGACAGGACGCCTCCCTGTACACATGCCTGGAGTTAAGCAAGGTTCAGAGATTTGCGGTTTGTAAACATTTGGGTTTATTTCAATGGAAAACCAAGGTTACCTGTCAGCTTATTTATTGACCTGTGAGCAAGCCTGTCATTAGCGAACGCCTTGTAGCTTATTCTGCTTCTAAATAATTCAAGTCAGAATTTTGAAATTAACTTCTGAAGTTAACTTCTGCAAAACAAAACCATTCCATTCCCATGAGCGCGCCCCACAATATCATCAACTCCAGAAATAGTTATAGCTTGGTGGAATCAAGTTTTAAGAGTTTTTCCACAGTCTCGGGGATAAGTAGAAGTTTTGCTTGACACACGCTTGCTGGACACCAACTCTCTTCTCATTTCCATGTTACCTTCAAATAGTCTGTGCGGCCGCTCATCTCACGGCGTCCGCGAGGGAAACCCTCAAATCGCTCTCATGCCCATGGATGCTTCTTTCTGCACCTCTCCCTATCTTTTGCTCGGTCAAATATTTTCCCCAGCTTAATTGTGCATCTGTCAGAATACGTTAACTAATAATTCTTCAGCATTTTAACCACTGCCAAGGGTATGGTCACATCTCCGGCTCTGGGGGGAACTGCTGATGCTGAAGCTCATAGCGGGCTTTTCTACTTGTGTGACTCACTGAAAAATCTCACATGGTTCTGTGTTCTACCGGTGTTTGGTGCCCTGGTTAGCACCAGCTAATGAACTAATCTTTTTTGTTTGTTTAAAAAAAAAAAAATCTTAAAATTTTTTAAAACAAAAAATAATTAAATTAAAAAATCTAATATCATTTTCTTCTGGCTTCACAGAACTGGACCTGGAGTCATTCTGTAAAATGTTCCATTTTTGGCCACCTCCTCCCACTGTCTCTTTCCATCCCGTTTTGAGCTGCCTGGAAATACCGACCTCCTCGTGCTGCGTGGTGGGATGAACACCGAAGCCTTTCTGGTGTTACTGTAAACGCTTTGGACACCCTCAGGCCGGCATTTTAAGCCCTGCAAAGGAGGGTCTGTCGTTCCTCGCTCGTACGGTCCCGCACGGAGGCTGCAGCAGTTTGCAGGGGCTTCTCCTGGCCCGGGCGTTCCCGGGAAGGCGTGCGGGTGGTGGTGAGAGAGGAGCGGGCAGCACCGCGCGTCCCTGTCCTCCCCGTGCTTCCCAAGGAACGGTTGCAATCCAAAAACTCTGTCTGTTGTTAGAAATCAAACGGCCTTTAAGCGTCCTGAAGTGGCAGTTCTGCCGTCGGGAGGATCACTGCATTCCTGCCCTCTTGTGCCTGCTAGGGCTGAGGTTGAAGAGCAGATGAGAGGTTTTCTGCCTGTCCGAGTCTTTTTCTCCGTATTGATACAAACTGAAGAAACAAGAAGACGCGGCTCCTCAGTGGAACATCGTGTACTCAGGAAGCCCAGGAAAAAGTAGTAGGCAATGAAGCCCCACGTCATAAAACACCCGAGCAACTGAAGAACTGGAGTAATTAGTAATTAAGTTCTCCATATGGAAGAGAAGAGAACAACTTCTCTACTGATACTTCTAGGTAAGGAACATTTTAGAGGAAAAAAAGCTGGCATACAATTAGCAGGAGCTAGAAGAGACCTATGGGAAGTACCTGGTATTTCTCCTCACCCTGTTATTACTGCTGAAGAACTTCTATGTTAAAACAAACAAATGAAAAGGGAAACAAGCCCACTTCGTTCAGTGCCGCAATTCCGTGCTCAGGAAATACTTCCCATGTATAAGCACAAACTTTAGGTACATTATATTAAAGAAAATAAAAAAAAAGGAAGAATATTCTAAAGTATTTTACAAAGCAGCTTGACACGCTGGTGGAAGCAATGACTTCTCCCCACGAGGAGTTCTGACACTTGACAAAACTGCTTTAACACAAAGCATCCTTACATGCACCGCCTCAGTTCCTAACGGCAAAAAGATTACTGCAGAGGGAGAAGCAGAAAAACCCCGTGAGATGAAGTATGTGGCCTAAGACGAGTGTATCCGACAGCAGCCAGAGGCCGAGGAGGTGGGAGCTGCCGTTTCAGGCAGGAAACGCTCCGTGCGGACACGGGGCTCCGGAGGGCAGAGGTGGCTGGCGAGCGGGCAGCAGCCTGCCCCGTAGCGCAGCATCTCTGCAAAGCCAAGCCGCGTTTGCCACCAGCGTTTCCAGCCCTGACATCTGCTCTCCTCCAGTACCTTCCTCCGTTTTAAGACAACGTAGCTCGCGTTCTCCAGCGTGTTGCGGCATGTCGCGATAACCTTAAGAGGAGGAAGGAAGCAGCTCTTTGGGGACCGCCCGGTGCTGCTTCACCAGAAGGCGTCGATGGAGCAGACGGGTCTGCCGGGCGCTGCTGCGGTGCAACCCCCGTCCCCTTCCCCCCGCGCTGCCGAAGCCTGGCCCCCCTGGGTCAGGTTTGCACCAAGCCTAACTCCACGATCTTTAGGCAGCCCCACGCACCCTCCAGGCCAGAGATTTTATATCTGCTTCTCCTTAAAGGATGTGACCTGGAGAAACAGGAGAAGCACAGAGCAGGGAAGGGATCAATAGGTTTGGGAAACGGGGCTCCACCCTCCACAGGAGAAAAGCAGGTAATCACCTCCCCATCCCCTCCAGAAGAGGAAACTTTCCACTAGGAAGACGTACCTAATGTTTAAAAGGCAAGCAACGCGCTGGAAGTACAGCCACAGCCAAGCGTCTCGGGGAAGCTGACATTAAAGATTTCATGCTGCCAATCTTACCCACTTACATAAGGAAAGGGACGGCTCTGTACCCTGGTAGTCCACGGATCGGTTGGACTGATGGATGACTTCTGACTCTCTTAATGTGTTTTTAATTTCTCGTTGCAAGTTTTTAACAACGTATTTTAAAGTAGAAATCATTCAAAGTGACCAAGCCATATATTTAAATTGAACAACCTGCACTTAGAGGGAAGCTAACAGCACTTTTAAACCCTAAAAGCAAAACTCAAACTCCCCTTTTAATCTAAACGTCACTTCCTTCATCCGTTACGTGAGGAGATTGCTCACGCTCGGCAGTTTGCTACTGGCAGCTACAAAACCAACGTACCAGGCCAAAAGCAATGAACAAACTGCACGGTGGCCTCTGTCCGCGACGCTCCCCCGCAGTGCCCGGGGTGGGAGATCCCTCTCCCCAGCAGCAGCCGCAGCATGACCGCTGGGGTCAGCGCCAGCCCGGGGGGGTCTCTCTGGCTGGCGCCGTTGCAGACCCTCTGCCCACGGGCCAGCGGGGACACCGCTCGGCAAGGATAATAAAATGCATTTGGGGTGAAGGACGTGCTCCCAGCAGCCGTGCGCACTGCAAAGAGGTTCAGAGATGGGCCGAATCCTGCCTCCGGGGGGTGTCAGCCCTGAAGGGCATGGTAGGTGCTCAGAGCCTCCAGAGCATCCCCTGGGGAGGACGCAGCCCCGGCGAGCTGCTCCTCGCAGCCAGCCTTAGGGCTGCAGGCAGGAGCTGCCCGGTCCTGGCAGCGCTGCCCAGGGCTGGCCTCGCTGAAGAGGTCTCACAACTGATCCTCAGATATGGAAAAAATTCCCAGGGAGAGAGAGGAGGCTGGTGACGCTGCCAAGAGAGAAGCACACAGCAGCCAGTGGGTCAGGATGGCCGCAATCCAGGTGTTCAGACCAAAGCTTTGAGCAGAAGGGTGTATGAAATGCTTCAGCTAGCTCAGCTCCCAGGGACAGCCCCACTCACAGCCCTGGGACAGTATTCACCAGCCTGCTTTAGCGCTTGGAGGGGCGAAGCGCTATGTGTCAAGTGTGATTATAAACCGCCTTCTGCTGCCTGCCTCTCTCTCTGATCTAACACCGCGTCAAAGCTCGCAGAGCAGTCCCGAGGCACCGGTTCTTACAGAATTACTGCTGGATGAGTCCATCCCCCCCCCGAAGCTGACAATTCACCTGGAGCAGCAGCAGACCCCGAAGGGAACTGGTGCACTCGCCCACTGGGGACAGCCCCGAGCAGGAGCGATGGTTGCAGGGCGGCACCTCGCAGGACCAGAGTTTGCCCTCTGCAAGGTTGATATGATGCTCTCAGTGCGGCTGCTGCCCGCTGGGCGATCTGCACCAGGGCCCAGGCAGCTGCCTGGAAATGCTGAGATCTGGGGCTTGACCTCAGCAACAGACACCCCACAAGAGGCAGGGGAGCAGAAGGGAGGCAATGCAAGCAGGAGCAGCCAGAGGAGCAAGGAGCCTGACAAATCCCACAAGGCAATGAAAGGTTTTTACTAAATATCTAGGGTGGAAGAGAGCTGTAGCTAACTGCTATTCTGATGAAGCACTAAGGAACTTCTTTACCAGCACAGAGGAAATTCAAAACTTTGGATTCTGAAACACGTCCACGTGCCTTGGACTGTTTGCCTGCATCTGCTGTTGGGTGCAGTATTCCCAACGAGACAACCAGGTCTGGAAGCCGAGGTGGTCCCCTGACTCAGGATGGTTTGGAGGTCACTCCAGAGACAGTGGGGAAAGCAAAGGTAGGGTAGGGCAAGAGGCACCCCACCAGCTCCAACGTGACCAAAGCTGACCAGATACAAGGTGGGTAAAAAAAGTCACCATCAGAGGAGCAATGTACTGGGACAAGGGTCCAGAAAGACTTTGGGGTCTCCATCCTTAGAGATACCCCCCCCCAGACAGGCCCTGAGCAGCCTGACCCGGCTTTCAGGCTGACTCTGCTTGAGCAGGAAGGGCGACCAGGGACATCCAGGTCTCCTCTCCACCCAGGGCTAGGGCGTGATGCTGCAGGTCTGAGCACCACCTCTGTGTTAGCGATGTGTTCTTGGAAGTGGAAATGAACCATTTCCATTAGTCCTGCACAAAGAAACCTTTAAAGCAGTGAAATATTTTAGTAGGAAACTGCCCCAAACAAATGTCTTCAGCAGACGTAAGCAAGGCGCCTTAGACAGCTCTATTCACTGCAGCCAGGTACCCTGGAAACAGCAGCGATGGCAGCAAACGAGACCCTTGCCAGTGTGATGAATGCCTTCACATCATTACCTTCCCAAGAAAATCCATCACTGTCAAATTTCTCTTTTATATTATTGTTCACAGTAAAAACTAATTCTAGCCTGAGGGAGGACACTGGCGTGGTGGCCACGAGCAGGGGTTGCATTGCAGATCCCACCTCCGCTCGAGACTCAGCGCGAGGAGGAGCAGGTCAGAGTGTTTAATCAGGCACGACCCACGCCGCCGTCGCTAGACACAGCGGGGCAGGAGCGGGGAGCATCGGGAGGCGACCCGTCAGCCGAGGCGCCCGGAGGTGCAGGTGCGGGGCGCTGCGTTTCGAGTGCAGAAGCACAGCAGTTTTCACATGGAGATCCTGTGCAGAGAGGGCTTTGCCGTGTGCTGATGCTGCTGACCAGATTCAGCATTGCGTGGAGGAAGTTAGCAGGGAAAAGATGTGCTCGTGACATCTTTTTGTAAATACTTGCTCCCGATTTGGGCATTTTGCACAAGACTGCCTTGTTTGAATTCGTTAAATCCCTGAAAATTAAAGTCTGAAAATTCAACCTTATTACATTGAAGAGAGGTAGTAAGATCCATGTGCTTAGCCAGGAGAACTGGGAAGCGAGAAGACCGGACTGGGGAAGGACGGTGGGCACATGCTGTTACTGTACTCCTCCTTCAGCACTCATCACCAACCGCTCCTGAGACAGAGCACTGCAGCAGCTGGACCTTCGTACAGCTCTTGAAATGCTACCACTGGTTTAAGCAGAAGAAAAATCTCCGGGTTTGTCTCTCCAGAGGTGTCCAATTTGTACTAGTTCAGGCCCTTGCAGAAGGATTTCTCTTTCCTCGAATAAACACCGTACAACAACAATATGGTGAAGATGCTCAATCTTTAAACAGCCACGACCCAGCGCCTGTTGCCTCAAAGGCAAAGCGTCAGCTTTGTATGACGACGCTCAGCTGAAGCACGCTGCTCATTAGCGGCTCTCCCTGCTTCGTTCATGCCTGGTCTGTAAATAACTCAGAGCCCTATTCCCAGGACAATAACTCGCTGAATGTTTTCTTGATCTATTGTTGAATGCACAAGGCTAAATTAGCTCTATTCCAGCGCTTCTCTGGAATGCTTCGGAAGGGCCAGAGAAGTGGGTAACTTTTTAATCAAACTCTCTGAGGAGCTGCAGATTGCAAACAGGAATTAACACTGACTTACACCGAGCATCCTTACCACTGTCAGAGAAACCAGAGCCACTGTTTAACACTATTAAAAGGTGCATAACAAGGAAACAGAAATTACTCGGTGGTTGATTCTTTTTTTTCCTGTACTCTGTTGCTTAGAGACCACTGTAGATGAGGGGTTTGGTTTATTTAAAATAAAAAAATAAAAATAAAACCAAACCACAAACACGCTTTTCCACGGACACTTCCACTGAGGGTACGAGAGTGGGAGTAACAGCAGCTCTGTATGCCTGAATCCCGTGGTCAGTGAGGTTAACGCAGAGAACTAAAGAACTTCCCTTAGCATGAAGAGATGATGGATCAGGATCTAGATGTCAGGACTTTTACCACCATTGCTATATTCTAAGCACAAATTCTTTTTTCTTTACCCTGTTTATAAGAAATAAAATCTTCACATTTTTTTGACATTTAGGCCTTAGAAAACTTAGAGTGAAACATAGAATATACTTTTAGAAATCGCATCATCATTTAACCCTGGCCTCCATGTTTTCTGCTGTGATTGCTTTCTTTCCTGGTCCAAGTATCTCTAGAATATAACTAAGAAAAACCCCAACTTTGCACTACTATTGCTCACGCATTTTGGGTTCACGCTTTTTCTTCATCCCTTGATAAGACCACTGATTTTAGGGGCACAGCCTTGATCGTCCTCTAATTGACAGAAGACAAGAGAGATGGAGACATGAATTTATGTCTCCCCTGACCCCTCCAGGATTTGTGTTCAGAGACGGGACGAGGACAAGGCACAGACCACTGCTTATTGCTGCACCCGTCTCACTTCTACACTACTGGTAAGCTTGAAGAAATAACAGGGCTGCAAAGCTACTCGAAGGAGGAAATACAACGCTGCATTTAGGATTGAATTGTACCTTGATCCTAAGGTATTCAAACCACCTCTTTATAGAAATAAAAGCTTCGCAACATTGTTAGACAGGTAGGTATTATATCCATTTCACCTATGGGCAAATGGAGGCAAAAAACATATAACAACTTCCCAAAGTCATGAAAACGGAAAGGAAAAAAGACCCCAAAGCCACCAGAATGGCAGCTCAATAACAACAGCTTATTTTTCAGAATACAACTTC
The DNA here is from genome assembly GCA_013389905.1 of Sula dactylatra. Lineage (NCBI taxonomy): Eukaryota > Metazoa > Chordata > Aves > Suliformes > Sulidae > Sula > Sula dactylatra. Next base: position 471,394 of record WEKW01030052.1, read on the forward strand.
CAGAAGTGATCGGAGACAAGCAATACAAGACGCCCTATGAACACCTACAGCCACAGAGGAGTCAGCTAGGACCCCAGTGAATTTTCCACAACAAATAGTTCTAAATCAAGGCAAGATTGCTCAAGGTGGGGTTGTGTGATGGAAACACGAGGTATGGCTTTCACTGCCCACGAAGGAGAGAACACGCCCACAGTAGCTCGACATCGCTATGGCTCGTGGCTCTCCCTGCCTGCGAGCGGGCAGGCTCCTGGGAAGCACGTGCATAAGGAGCAGTGCATGTGCACACACAAGTCTCCTAATAAAATAATTTGCCTTAGCATGCTGAAGAAGATAAATATAAATTGCATTGCTTGCAGATGTTACAAGAACCGAGCATGACAGACCCACCGAGTCCATGAGCACTCTCTTCCTATCACCACGTATTTCCGAGTGTGGAAAATATCCTCATTTGTCTCTGCTGCTCCCTTTCAACCTGCATGGATTACAATAAAAAAATGAAAAATTGTTGCACGACTGTAATTCCGTAGCCATGAAAACTCAAAGACTTAATTGCAAGCAATGCTGAGAGTGTTTCCAGAGCAGTTGCTAGAGCTGGTTACGTGAGCCCCAGGAGGGAAGGACAGGACCTCTCAGAAATTCCCAACTGCAATACCAAATTAAGAAGCAAACTCCGCCAGACCCTGCAAGACTCAGAAATCAAGAAAAGCTGCTTGAGGTTGCTTCAGAACTCTTTGTTGCATCTCATCAGGTTGCTGTACGCGTTCACATCATCTAAGACAACTGTGAAAGCGTGTATGAATGTTGAGAATATTTCTGTAACGTTCTCATCTAGAACAGGATAAATCCTTTTATTATATTCCGAAATGGCATCTATCCAGAAGAGCAACGCGTGTCTGCACTTGGGTGCTGAACTCGAAAACAGACACTTTATATTTTTTTTCCCCCTGCAGTTCACCAAAGCAGAAATACCTTTAATTTGAGCAACCGGTGCACATTAACGACAGTCGTGGGTCAGGAGGAGCCAGCATGCACAGCAGTGCCCCAGCCAGACGGCTGCCTCGGGAAGCCCAGCAGCCCCCGCCGACTCCGTGGTTTACCCCCATACTGCAAAGCTGTTCAGAGTTTCAGCTCTCCCTGGTCTGACCTGCTGGTTCACAGAGAAGCGTTACTGACAGTTTTCTTTACTACTACCTAATCAGAGACTATCAGTCATTTAAAGAATAGAGCATTACTTTGGCTGTCAGTACACCCCAGGGAGAGCCCATTCCTGCCCCGGGGCGCTGGGGGGTGCTGGGGGTACACCCATGGGGTGCTCCAAAGGGTGGGTGCCGCAAATTCCGGTACCAGAGAAAGATGTGAATAAAGTTTGAAGGTATAGATACATACTTACTTAAAATCCAATACAGAAGGTTATATAGACTCCCACATAATTGCCTAAGTCATCCTCAGAGTCACCCTCCCTTTCCTGCGGTAACTGGTTGGAATGAGCTCTGGGTAACCCTTCCCTGCAAGGTGCTTCCAGTCCCTCACTTATCCTCACGCCTGTGCTCCAAACCCCTCGGACACCAAAGCCCTCTCTGAAATGCTGGCGTGTGGCAGCACAACAGCCTGGCCAAAATAAGTTAATAAAATAGCAAGCAAGGCTGTCAGAAGGCACGGCCTGAGGTGTCGTGCTGGTTTTAGGAGATGGAAATCTTACAATGTCAAACGTATCTGGCATCGGCGCGACGTGCTGCCAGCCAGCAAAGGCATGCCCTGCCGACGGGGCTCTGCCAAGGGCTGGGCTTACAGCTGCAACAGGCACCAAAACAAAAAAGGAAGGGCACCACAGCACTTCTTCCAGCGCTCAAGTTCCTGGGAAACCTCCTTTGCCAGCGGCACAACAGCTGGGCTTCACTGACTCCTTAAAATAAAAATAATAAAAATTACGCACCGCAGAGTCTGTGCTAAAGAAGAAACCTGCGGTTTCAGGGTGGTGCTGTGTTGGTGCTCAGACCCGATTTCAGTAAAAGTGTCATGTATAGGTACATGGAAAACTTAATCAAAACCGAGCTCTTCCCCAGTTAATCACCTAAAAATAATGAAAAACTAATCTAGGTGCTCGTTGTAAACAAGCCTTCCTTTTCCTTCACATGGTTCAAAGTGATGTTTCACCAGCCACTTTTCTTTCCCAGCATTTCTTTTCCCGCACGCCCAGAGAGCTGTGCTGTCTCAGAATAAATGTCGTTATAACTATCAGCATTACAGCAGAATGCCATGAGTCATGAATTTTTAATGCCCCGCCTGGAATTCAGAGGGAGACAGTGTGCTGCAGGGCCAAAGCACCGAAACCCCACCCCATGGTAAAAGCAAAGGCAAGGGCGGTATTTACTTTCTGAACACTGCAGTAGGACAGAGCTGCTTAGGAGACAACTGACCACAGCTCAGGTGTGAGATGAAACGGGTCTTATAGAAGAACAGGGTTTTATTTAACAGCATGAAATAAGTCTAAGCAGCCAGACGGTCTGCAAGGTTTTATTTGCCTCTTTTCACTTCTGGCAGACGCCAGGGCACTTCATTACCCTCTAAGCTTTATCAGCTTTACAGAACAGTATCCACAACTGCAGCCTTGCAGCTTGGAAGGTTTACAGAGCAAGATAAGGCAAAGGATGCAGTAAAAAGGCAGTGGGCAGCACATGGAGAATTGATAGCTCCTCCATCAGTGTTTGCACACAGCCACCATAAATACCCCTTGGGCTATTAGGGATGACCGTGATAGCTTTCGCCAACGATTTCTGCATGAGACAGTACCTACCTAAATCAGACAGTTTTGGAAAAAAAGAAAAAAAAAAAAGATTAAAATTATTGATTCAGACTATGTTAGGGCAGGTTGTCTGTATTTAAAAGCCTCCCCAGCTCCGTTGAGGATGCTGAGCTGCAGCCTCCTGACTGATGGGTTAGCACACACTGCACTGCAGCACCAGCTAACAAGACCGAGATTCACTTTTCAGCTAACAAGATCAGAAAGAGACAGGTCTTTTTTCCTCTGTCCCAGAGAATTAGGATCACTGCTAGATGTCTTAGCTCTGCCTGATGTAAAGGCAAGAGGGGTTAAGCCCAGCTCTGCAGGAGCTGCCTGCCCGCTGGGTCCAAGCGGTGCTGCAGCAGGACCCGCGGCGTTGGCCACCTTATCCATCCTGGCCCCACCAGTGCGGTGGGGAAGGGGCTCCGCAGCCGGGTGGGAAAAGGTACCTCCGCCCCCCTGCCCCCAGTTTCAGTCTCTCCCTCTCTCTCACTCCAAACACCACTGGGAAGAAAAGACCAAATTAAAGCTCCTGCTGTAGCACCACCACCACAAACAAGGGCTGGCAGAACGCTCCGTTCTGTCCAACTTGAGTTTCTCCTAAATTCTTTAAGTCTTTATACAGAAGAGAAATATTTTGTTGTGGGTTTAACCCCCAAAAATGCCCCCACAGAAACTTTTAAATCAAACAACACTAGCAAACGATTTCAACAAAAGTTTGCAGAACTTCTCTGCTCCATTTAACTACCACAAAGTTTTATTTCCCACGGCCCTGACAGAGCCAAATAACAGCCATGCCACTCCTTGCATGCTTTCCTCTACTCTGCCTTCTTCTTTGTAATGGAGAAATATGGGACATATGAGAAATAGGGCTCTAGTAACATTGAACGGCTCTTTGAGGAAGCAAAGGGATTCTGATTTGTCAGCAAAAACGTTGACAGAAAATCCAAAGCTGTTGAAATTACCAGTGTTGCACAGTGTCTATTCTGCATTAATTCACCTATTGAATTTATTATGGCAAGATAATTAAAGGGAATTATCATGACAAGATAATTAAGGGAAAAAGCATTGCGCGTACTATCAGAGAAGCCTCAGGACACGCTTTTGCTAAGTTATAGCTTGATCTATGTTACAGCCTACGTTATATGTTATAGTCCACACAACAGTATTTTGGGAATTAAAGAGTTAAGAAAAAAATACCTGTCCTGGGAAGAAAGTACACCTCCAGTAAAGAAAGTAACATTAACAGGCATCCCTGCAACACTAATGTATTATTTATAGCTGCCTTAACAAGCCACTGTATAAATATTTCTAAGTGGCTCTTTCTAAGAGGCAGGTACCACATCAAATGTACATTGAAGGGGTTTGGGGGTTTTTTTGTAACGTTACTCAAAGGACGAAACCATCTGAAGTTTAGCAATTTACTGCTAAACCTTGATTTTTAATTGTACTCACGTGGATGGGATATCTATCTGCTCTGAGACGCTCAGTGCAGAAGGGATTTCAGGAGGACCTGCAGAGGATGCTGCCAGGAAAGGGCGGCGCTTTGCGGGTGGGTGGGAGAAGCAGCCCCACGCCTGCACCATCCCCAGCTGCGGGGCAGGGACCCCCGTCCCCTCCACCCGCTCAGCCGCAGCCTACGTGCCCTACAGGCATCCCATGTCAGGACGGGGAGCACTCCTAATCCAGAGGGTAACAGCAAACACCTTCAAAACCAGCCCTGCTCCCAAGTCACTTGATCTCTCATTAATTCTGATTTCTGCTGATTTGCATAAACCCATTCTTCTTGAGCAGAGAATTTGACTACACGTCAATAGATCTACTTGGATTTAGATGCTAAATTCTCAAAGCTACTGGGGTCCAATTTCAGATGCGTCAGCAAGTGTAAAATGATGTATCATTTATTCATTAAATAATGGTTTCTGACTCCCTCCCCACAAAGCCAGGAGCAGCCACAGATGCTCTTGCTCAGCATCATGCCTGGTGGCCTCCTCGGCAGCAGGGATAGAGCCAAAGCATGCCACGGGTCTGCTTCAGCCTGCTTTTGCTCGGCTTCCCCACTGCATCATGGTTTTCCAGAGGAGACAGGGAGAGGTGGATGGTGCCCAGGACTTGCCACATGTTATAGCCAGGTCCAGAGGCTGGGAAGCAACTCCAGATGCTGTTAATTAACTCATATACCAGCCAAACCAAGAGCAGCCTCACATAGTTCTTTATAGAGGTCATTCATTGGCCAGCTGACATTAAAAGGTAAGAGGTTTGAACCAGAGCCCCCAAAAAGGTTTGACAAACTGCAGAAATGGTGTTGCTGTTGTGCCTGGCAAGTAGAAGCACAGAGCAGCGTGCAGCAGTGCAGCACCGCGTTGGGCCCACTGTGCAGACAGAGCACGCAGCTCTGCCCCCGAGCCCCCCAGCCCAGCCCAGCCTCCCACCAGGCAGGCAGACACGTATTGACGATGGCAAGAACGGCATCTCTGCTCGGCTCTGATCGCATAGGAGCATTATATTTATTATTTTTGTCTTCACTCCTTTTATTCCGTCTCCTATCAATTGCTTCTTAACTTAAAAAAAATAGAACTTAAATGCACGCCTTAACCACAAGCTTATTCCAGAATGTTTTCCTTCCAGCTTCGCTTGTTCTGTTAAAATTGGGCTGAGGGGGTTGAAAACTGCAAACTGAGAAGCAGTTGGCCAGGGGAATGCGGGCTCCCAGGTCTGCTCCTCTCCCAGCCCCAGCCATGTGCTGCTCCTCTCCCAGCCCCCAGGGTCACCTCTGGGCTCACCCCACCACCTCCGGAGCACCGTGCCAGCGGCTCAGCCTGTGCTCCCACCCCAGCACAGGAGCAGGAGGTCCCAAGAGCCCTGAGACCCACTGACCTCCCTCGCGGGAAGGAGGGTCCACCCGGAGGGAAGCTCAGTACCTGAAACCACGTCTGCAGGAACGGGGAAAAGCACCGGCTACCCAGCTGGTGCACACCCAAATCAGTCACTCAGAACCTCAAACTGGTAACGGTGGAGTTGAGCTGCTGCCGCACGAAGTCACCGAGGTGGTGGCTGGCGGTCAGGGACCGCAGTGGCTGCAAGCGGGAGACTTCAGTGAAAACCCAAGGACAGTGAAAGAAATGCAGCCGAGCTTTGCCCACTGCTGGTACCCGTGGTGGGTAACACAAACTGCGTTTTGCTCCTGGCTCAGAACAAGAACAAGTTTGATGTCTGGATTTGGGATGGGATCTTCCCATCCCTGGCCATGGAGAACATCCCCTAGAACTATAGGCTGAAAGAAGCCAAGCTTCCCAAAAAGGCTTTCTCATTTAATTGCATGCAATATTTAAAATGCAGATAGCATTTGATACATTTTCTTCTCAGCATCATCATTCATCCGTTTTATTGTTGCTGTTTCAATGGAAACTCTCTTGAAATTGCAGCTACGTGGCTGAATCCTGGCTGTGGTGCAAAGACAAAGTTGAGTCCATGAGGTCAGCTGTACTTGTTTTATTTTCAGTCATTAACTACCAGTGCAAACTGCACATCGAACAGAGAAAGCCCGGTTTTGTCTGTGCATGCCTGACAAATGGTGTTGCTCTACCTAGAGAGAAACATAACTGATCGGAGCAGCCATGGCTGGAGGGCGTGATGCACTTCAGAGGGCTGAGCATCGCCTAAATAAAACACAAAACCACATTATCAGGGCAGACCTGACATTATGCAGAGACAGATTTCGTTCCTGAAACAGATTTAGCTTGAATTTTTGCCCTTCTAAATACCGGCATTCATCAGGTTAGGTTATTTGCCAATGCAGAATAATTCCATATAAAGACTATCAGGGAGGCTGCAGTGAACAGATTAACACAGAAAGCGAACCCATGTTTTGAACAGCAAGACAGAGCATCACTGGCAAGTCTCCCACTTCCCCCCATTTTCGGCCTCGCCAGAAGCAAGCAGACAGGAAAAATGAAAGGGAAACAGCAGCTGTTGGGGTCTGTGGGCTCCCTTTGCTGCGCGGGTTATTATAAATATTATATTAGAAATGTTAGTGAGACCACACATAACAGCAGCTGGCCCAGAACATTTAAGCCTCGGGCATGAAACAGAGATGCAGCAAAACATTCTGGTGCGGGGATCAGCCCCCACCACGGCAAAGCAAGAAATTAGGAGGAAAAGGGAATCTTCTTTGTTCTCCCAGCTTCAAAGCTGGGAAACTTAACACCAGTCCACTGCAGCGGCAAGAAATTATGAGTGACTGGATTGTTGGGAAAATGATTTGGGAGATGAAAGTGGAGATGAAAAGCCGTTTAAGTGGGGTCGCAGGAGCCGAGCGCTCTGCTCCCAGGACGGGCAGGGTGCAGGGGCACCCGTGCTCACGGCGGAGAGGTGGGTGCAGCCCCCCGTGGCACAGCTCAGCCTCCCCACTGCTCAGCGGGGCTGGCAAACAGCATCGGCTTCCTTGCTCCGTCCTCCGCTTTCCTCAAAGCCCCCGGCCCAGGAGGCGGCAGCACCCCCAGCCCCACGGGGTGCAGCTGGGGCGAGGGGGGTCAGGGCTGGTCGGGGAGGACACGGCGGCGGCAGCGCGATTGCAAGGCAGAGGTGTGGGGGCACCAGCACCCCTCCGGCCAAACTCCTCATCCTCAGCCGAAATGCAGGGACCGAGCACCCCTGCAACCCCCTGATGGGACCGGGGTAAGGGCTCTGCTCCCACCGCCCAAGGCCCGAACCCGGACACCGATCCCTGGGCGGTTTTTTGGCTTTCGTTTCAAATCTCGGCAGGATGAGTCCCATCCGCACACCCCCAGCAGGCGCGCAGCTCCTTGGCATGGCCCCGCACCAGGCACCGCGGCTCGGAGCAGCCCGAACGGCTCGGACTCACACGCAAAAGAAAATCGGCTATAAAACATGTGCAAAAAAGGTAGTCGCCTTGACCGCTCTCATTTTTATTGAGGGGCTTTTGTTTGGGGGTTTTCACCTCTCTGTTTGTACCATCACAGAGGTTGCGGTGGTCGCAGTAAGAGATCTTTCTTTCCGTACTTTAACGATTTCTGTTCAACAGCCAGTGTTTTCTGTGGAGGAATGGCTGCTTCACACGTTATTGCGTCTGGGTGAAGCTTTTGGAGTCAATGGGAGTAATAAATGTTATAAATCTGTAAAATCAAGGCCCATTCGATTCCACTGAAATTTGTCAGCCACTAACCTGTAGGGGAAGCGCTGGAAAGTGCAGACTAAGATAGGAGCTTTATTGCAAGCACACACCACAGCCCCCCCCAAAATGGCTTTTGGGGTTTGTTGGGGGTTTTTTGTTCCTTTTTTTTTTTTTAAAAAAAAGAAAAAAGTTAAATTACTCTGTCTACAGAACCACAGAGTTGCCTGTAAACATTCATTGCTCTTCCTAAAAATAATTGCTAAGCACAGACCAGATTAAATACAATGAAGCAGATAAGCCCAAGAACCAGGAGCGGGGGAAGAAATCAAGTTTAAGAATGATAGAAGGACTTTGCCTTAATGTCCACAGAAAGCAATCACTGCAGAGGAGCTAAACATGAGGAAGTTCCCATCCAGGATGGATACACACAGCTAAGTTATAAAGCCGGGGAAAAGGGGATTCTTCCCATGGTAACACTGAGAGATGCTTATAGTAAAGCCAGTGGTGGCTGCCACGGTTTTAAGAAAATGAAGGATAAAGAATGCAAGTAGCAAAGAGTCTTTACATGATTTTACACTGTGCTTTTTGAAAGGAAAACTAGCAAGTGGATATTAAATTGAGACAGGAACATTAATGCCACAAATATACCCTAGCAAGGAAATTAGGGCGAGAGCAGTTTGAAGGAGGAAGCACATCACTGATTCAAACATCGGACGTCACCCAGTGATGGCAGAGATTTCACGGTGGGTCCTGAACCTGCGGCTTCAGCCCTTTTTCTGAGGGCAGGAGAAGGCTGAACGTATCGCAAAACACCCTTCCATCTAAAAGTGACTGAGGTAATCAGAAAACTGGGAGTATTGAAGGTACGCTTTTCTTCAGAGGTAATTATTAACAGGTTACTGTATCGTTTTGCCCTGGTGATCTTCACTTTCCTCCTTCGCTTTTTTAATTTAGTTCTAGTTATGAGTAGAAACGGTCCCAAGATTCACATGACTAACTGAACTGTAGCTTGACCCAACCCAAGGTAAATTAGAACAATAATTACAAAATCCCTCCCAAAATTCTGAATTACATCATCCGCTACCACAGCAACTAATGAGCTGGGAGAGACCTCACCTTCCAGGCCAAGGTCAGGCAGATCAAGCCTTTATCTGGCACGATTAAAGAAATCGTACTTCAGGAGAAAGGGAAAGCATCCTGCCGTTAACGCCGGTACTGCACAGCGAAGGTGCGGGTGTAAACAGCATTGAATTAACTCTTGGTCTCATTTCTGTAACAAAGCCAAGCCCAAGTTTAGTCAGGCTGTCCAGTGAATCACTGCAGGCTCAGCTCCGGTCTCCAATTCTTCCAAAGGAAATGTTTCCACGTGCAAAACCCCACCCATATAATGACATTACTCAAAGACAGTTGGGCACCACAGATAGATTTGGGACCTTTATTTGCCTCTTTGCCTACCTGCTCTAGGAGGAGCACACCTGAAAGTGGGGCACACGCACTCCAAGGCAGTTTTAACAGACTCCTCCATCCCTAGGTCTGGGCAACCCTGTTGTTATTGAATTGAGCCACTTGGGCTCCACAAAAAACACTACCAGATTTGGAATTGATGAGCAGGAGAGGAATTTCCAAGAATATTCAACTTTTTTGTTTGGGCTGGGGTTGGTTTTTTTTTTTTTTTTTTTTTTTTTTTTTTTTTTAAGCCCCCAGCTGTTCCTGCTGAGCAGCAGGGCTGGATTTTGAGGATTTTTATTTCTCTCTGAGCTCTCAGCAGCACATGCAGTGATCTCTGAACTGCGACATTTTCTCTTTGGATGCGTGTTTCCACAATGGCCATATCAGGGGAAACAGGAGTCGGGCATCAGCAACTCTAGGAAATTCAGGAAGGAAAATAAGAGGGTTTGGTTGTTCTTTGAGTGTTACCATGCAGCTAGGAGAACCCCAGAGGTTTAGCCATCTACATACAAATGCTGGCTTGGTTTTCCCAATATCCTGCGTGGCCTCGTTAAACACTCTCTGTAGCTCACAGGGCGCAACAGCGCACAGAGGGCAGGTAAATCTGGTAGCTTGTAGCTCAGACTCATCGCAGCTCCCTCCGTGGCTCCTCCACTGGCCCCAGACCAGAGGGTCCTGCCTCGGAAGCTTTGCACCTCCGGTAGAAAGAGACCCACTTCCTCGCGTTTAGCTCTTCTGCTCTTGGACAGCTCACTTTAAACACAGCGTGCTCAAATAAATATATGACACAAAAGCACTAAAGTAATACAAAAGCAATCACTACAAAGATGCATTTAAAATAAAAGACAGTAATATTATGGAAGAAAATGCCTAAAGCTACTATAGCTATTGAGAAGTGTCTTGGGAAAAAGACACTTTAACCCTTTCATTGTACCACTGAAATGTGACGCATCAACGTGCAACCCCGAGCACTGCTCCAGGCACCAGGATATTAAATTCTTGCCGTGACTTACAGAAACTTCGATATTGCCAACTACTTCCACTTGCAAAGCACAAAAATAAAAAAGACGTTTTCATTTGGGTGGAGAGGGTAATGGATTAACTCAATTACAATGCTTCTGAGCGTTTGGGTTGGGTTTTTTTCTTTGAAACTGAGAGAATAACCAAAAGAATAAACAACGTCCTTTCTCTTTTCTGCATGAAGGAAATTCTTATAATTCATTACTCTCCACTGCAGTTTGCTCTTTTGGCATAGCAAGGAAGAACATAAAATCTTGTTATGCAGATACTGCTATGACTGCTCCCTCCAAGTTTAGTGGCCAAATTCCAAATGACTTCATTAAAGTCAGAGTTTTACCCATAGAACAGGAAGGAAAATGGACATAAAGAAAAGGGAAGAATTAAGAGACGTCACTGAAGGTTCTTCAGTAGGGAAGATGAATGCAACCATTTTTTCTTTTATATGTTGGGAACAAGATTGAACAAGTGCTTCTTACGGAAAAAGAGCAGCTTAGTGTGCAGCCACAGACTACCGAGTCCCTCTCCGAGCCCTAGGGTCAGAGCTTGCCGATGCCCCCGCATGCTGGAGAACATCCCTGCTCAGCATCGCACACGTGTGCTGCCGTAGCCCAGGGAGACCCCTGGGACCCTGCTGCTGGCCCCTCTCCTCTGCAGGCAAGCAAGAGACAAGCATTGCAACTGGCTGCAAGAAGGGATCAGCCCAACATGATTTATTTCTGGGTTCTGCTGCGTTGCTGTGCGGTGCACGGTGCAGGAAAGTCACAACAGGGTTTTGTTTCTTCACAGCTGCTACACCCTTCTCAAAGTAATTCCCACAACCAAAGAGGTATCTATGCAACAGGGACCAGAGTGGATGTGAAAGGGAATTCTAACTGCTGTTGGGTCGTACAGGTTCATCCAGACCCTGTGTTACAGCCAGACTTCACTTGGCATAAGTCAGGAAAAGAGGATGATGCAGGGGAAGGCGTAATTCCATCATCCTGTTAATGACCTTGTATTCCTCAAGGAGCTCCCAGCAGCCAAGCAAGAGAGCTCTGCACAGCAAGCCAGCCCAAAGAACTATCAGACAAATGAAAGAGTGTGGCAGAAGCACAACTCAGGGCAGTTGCAGGTGAGAACTTCTAGTAAAAATAATCAGTACCATGGCGGGGCTCAAGAAAGAAGACTCCAGTTTGGAACCAAATCATCTTTCTTTTATCCAGGCTATCCTGTCGGAGCTGATGGAGAAACCCTTATCTCCCCATTTGGCAGAATTAAGAACTTTAACAGTTCAATAAAGTCTTGTATACTGAAATCTCCATTTTCAGGTGAGTAAGCTTGTTACGAACAATTAGTGCTCGACTCCCGTATTTTGGCAAATCTTGAGAGAGCATTTGCATTTGGTGACGGCTCTGATGCACGGCGCTGTTACAGTCAACAGACCATGTGATATGCAGTACACTGTATTACTCTGAAGTCTGGACAGCAGTGATTCATATCACAGGGATATCAATTCCACCTATAGTTTTCTGTAGAAAACAGCCCACATGTAATTTTCATAATACCAATTAAACTACGACTTCCATTTATTAAGCTGGGTTAAAAAGCATTTTTACAAGCTCTGCTAATGGTCCTTAAGTACCTTTAATTACAGCCTGGACAGCATTGATTTCACTGCTCCGGACTCTCACAAGACAGCTGCACTCCTGATGCTCACTGCACATCCTCACCACGCGTACTCGCACCAAGTTTGTCATTTACTGCCGCTGGTTTGGTGTTGCAGTGACAGGCTGGTTCCCAGCCCCCAGCACGGTCATTGCCACACCGATTTCAATGAACTCCTTTTGGATTAGCACACCTCTGCTCCTCCAGATCCTTCTCAGCTATAAACAGCACACGTGCCAAGGAAAGGCTGCAGCACAGGGAAGCTCATCGATAACTCTTCCCACTTCAGCGGTAACAAATTCAGTACCCCTGTGGGAGCTTCTCTCACTCTTCTCTCACCTCGCAGATGAACAGGATCCTCCTCCACTTTAGACAGTGCCCTTAAGGATGATCAATGGTGCTGTTTAGTAGAGGGCAGATGCTGCTGCTAACTGCTATAGAACATAAGTTAATATTGCAAATAATTCATGTTACCAAGTGATAAGACACTTTAACAGTAATAAAAATAAGAATTACTCTACAGCAATAAAACATTAGTTTAAGTCCATCAAGATGCAAACAGCCACAGAACTTAAAATTGTTTCTATCAATTGCCGAGAAAGGTCTGGTTTCTTTGACGTTGGGGCTTTTTTTGTTGTGTTTCTTTCAAAGTTGCCAACTGGCAAAGCAAAAGCTTGACATGAAACAGACTCATTTGTATTGCATTAAAAGGATGGAGGCGGGGGTTAATATTCTCTGCCAGATCAATGAGTACAGCTCCCTTGTACTTTTAAAGACATAAGTCTGTAGGTGAACAAAAACCCTCGCCCTAAATGCTGTGTGCTTGCACTTGCTGCTTTTGGGTCTATAAGTACAGAGGATACAGAGCAGCATGTGGATGTTAGCTTGGCTGTCCATAAGGCACACGGGTGAGCTGATGCAGGCGGAGCTGGGTAGGGGTGTCGTGCACAAGCTTCACATCCAAGTAACACTGCTGCTATGTGATGGAGCATGCACAATATCAGTCTTTGTGTACAAACTTCCTGCTGAGAATATTTAAGATACTAAAAATTAAAACAGAAGCTCATTGTGGAAAGACCCAAGTGTAGAATTATCCTCATGACATTTGGAAATGGTGATCTGGACAAGTTAAAGATATTGAAAAAAACCTGTTTTTACCAGTAATAAGACCATAAGCTGGGACTGCCAATTGTTAGAAATGCAGAATGACAAGGTTTGTCTAGTTTTTCAGACTAGAAGACCAGTTTTAAACTGGACCTTGGAACACACGGGAAGTTTTCAAACGCGCTCATTATGTGATAATGGAAGTAACGTGTCTACATTTCATCCTAAAACTGGAAGCTGACATCAGCCCTCCTGCACAAGAGAGACAACATCCCAGCAGAAGCAACAGGCAACTTGGGCAAGGGGCATCATCTCAAGTTATGCATTTCTTGTGCATGGGTTTTTCAGAGTTATAAGAAAGATGAAGGACTTGAAGAGGAAATTCTCATCTGAACTGCTCAGCAGTGATACTTGTGACTGAGGAATGATCTGGCAGAGGCCCACGTGTAAGAAGGGGTTAAAAGGGAGCAAAGTTTCCCTGGGTGATGAGATAAGAAACGGCCTCAGCATTGTCTTGTAGCCATCCTGGAAGGGGAGGCTCAGGGGCCACCTTTGGGCAGCTGAGCTGGGCAGGGGGATGGACCCAGGGCTGGGCTGAGGTGCCCCATGCTGAGGCTCTTGGGATGGGTGCTGGGGCAGGTGGAGATACGGAATCTGCTTGTGGTATCTTGGTAGACCCCATGCAGAACCATGTATTGCAGTAGGGCTCTGCCCAACACATCGTTCATTACTTCTGCTGTCTATATTTAAGCACAAATGTGTGTTTAATGCACCTTGAGGGATACCATAAAAATTGCCCAAGAGATTGATCCAGTCATGTGCAAAAGACAACTCTTGCCCTGATGTGCTCCACGTAGTGCTGGGAAGGAAAGGCAAGGCAGGGAAGGGCAGACTCTGGTCAGCTGGAGCTTTCCTGGATCTCTCCTCTGTACTTTACTGCTTTGTCATGGAGTCATTCAGCCGAGTTGTACCTTGCACTGCTGCTCAAAGCACAGGCATATCTATCGACAAAGGCCTTTCCTGATGAAGCTCTTGGCATTACAAAGCCAAGCGATTTCTTCTCCTTAATGCCAATCAGATTCCCTCATGCAAGAGGATCAGACTACCACCTTTGAGCAGCAGCAGGGGCATTTCTCACTAGGCTGCATCTCTCCTACTACTCAGTATTCATCAGAGCACCTCACCTATTCTAGCACCAGTTATTAGCTCTGACCAGCGAACACTCATTGCTCCAGACTCCCCCTCCTCTGTTATCAACCAGGGAACTCAAAACCCCCAAGTACTTTCAGCAATAAATTGAGTCAAGACAAAGTACCTTATTTAGGTATATTTACTATCCAAGACGCCTGCCTTACTTGTACCAGGGACCATGCAGCACAGCGTCCTGCCATCCAAAGCTGAAAATCTAAGTGTTTTCTGTCCTTTATTAAAACCTGAGATTCCAGACTATTGCCTACTATACATCATGCACATGCATAATGACTTCATTCATACGCTAAATGAACCCATCAGTCATTCTCAGCAACCTTTACTCCTCACATGTTTAAGTGATGCAGTAGGACATCTCTCTTTGTACTGTGGAGGGTTGACCCTGGCTGGACACCGGGTGCCCACCAAAGCCACTCTATCACTGCCCTCCTCAGCTGGAAAGGGGAGAGAAAATAGGACAAAAGGCTCACAGGTCGAGATAAGGACAGGGAGGTATCACTCAGCAATTACCGTCATGGACAAAACAGACTCAACTTGGGGAATCTAGTTTAATTTACTGCCAATAAAATCAGAGAAGGATAATGAAAAATAAAAACCAAGTCTTAAAACACCTTCACCCCACACATCCCTTCTTCTGAGCTCAAGATCGCTCACAATTTTCTCTACCTCCTCCCTCCCAGCAGTGCAGGGGGACTGGGAATGGGAGTTGCAGTCAGATCATCACACTTTTTTATCTACCACTCCTTCCTCCTCAGAGGAAGGGCTCTTCACAATCTTCCCCTGCTCCAGCGTGGGTCCCTTCCATGGGGTGCAGCCCTTCAGGAACAGACTGCTCCAGCGTGGGTCCCTTCCACGGGGTGCAGCCCTTCGGGAACAGACTGCTCCAGCGTGGGTCCCTTCCATGGGGTGCAGCCCTTCGGGAACAGACTGCTCCAGCGTGGGTTCCCCATGGGGTCACAAGTCCTGCCAGCAAACCTGCTCCAGCATGGGCTCTTCTTTCCTTGGGTGCACAGCTCCTGCCAGGAGCCTGGTCCAGCACAGGCTTCCCTCAGTGTCACAGCCTCCTTCAGGCACATACTCCTGCTCTGGCATCGGTCCTCTCCAGACTGCAGGGGCACAGCCTGCCTCACCATGGTCTTCACCAGGTGCTGCAGGGGACTCTCTGCTCCAGCCCTGGAGCACCTCCTCCCCTCCTTCACTGACCCTGGTGTCTGCAGGGCTGTTCCTCTCAGGTCTTCCCATTCCTCTCTGGCTGCAGTTACACAGGTTTTTTTCCCCTTCTTAAGTATGTTATCCCAGAGGTCCTACCACCATCGCTGATGGGCTCAGCCTTGGCTAGTGGCAGGTCCATCTTAGAGACGGCTGGCATTGGCTTTATTGAACATAGGGGAAGCTTCTAGCAGCTTCTCACAGAAGCCACCCCTGCTACCAAAACCTTTGCACACAAACCCAATACAGCACCCAATTCTCCTGCCCCGAGAGGGCTGCCCTTGCGAGCAGATCTCCCCTAAACCCTCGACAGACGTCCTACTCCGTCGGGGACGTCTGCTCAGCCATCTCACCCCGCTCACCTCCTTGCTACAGGGGCACAATCAGGAGCGCGAGATAGAAGAGACTTTCCTCCGATGTTTACTGCAGCACATTTAATGCTCCGCTACACAACCAGAAAGCAGGAGCAGGTTTCCGAGGGAGAAGCGTGACTCGGGGTGCTCCGTGCCATGCAGGGACTGTGCTCCCTGCTGATGGGGGGAGGCAGGGTCACGCTGTCAGCTACAGCTCTGGCCTCTCCAAGAGGCAGATACACAGCTACAGATGTGCCAAACCAGGCTAATGCTGGTGCATCAAGTGCAGCTCAGATTTGTGCTGCCAGCAGAGAAGAGCAATTGGCACCTTGGGGGAAGGTTGGCTTGAGGCAGGTTATTGGAGATCACAACCTCTGAAGGATGAGCTGAGCTAATAAAAGAAGTGTGCAAGTATTTCATTGGGAAGATTTATGTGGCTTTGTGAACTAGGCAACCTATAAAGAGAAAAATACTCCATGGTAATTCATTCTATTCTTATTATAGCTCTAATGAAGCTGCATCTCTCATAGTGACGAGAAGGAACCTTTCGAATCTAAGAACTGTGTTAAATCAGCATGAGCTTGATGCTCAAGATGTGAAAAATCTGACGCTATTTCCATATGGGTTTAGTAATAAAATTAACACCTTTTGAATCACAGGCAATAAAGGCAGTTTTCACTGGATACGTATTTCCCTATTTCAAATTTAAGCTTGGAACAAGCTTAGAGCAGAAAGGTGCAAGGACCTGTGCCCTCTGGAGGCACACAGTGAGTAGTAGTTAAGTACAGCTCTAAAAAGATTGAGAGTGCCTGACTATTGCACAACTTCCATATGAATTTGAAAGCACCGGTTTATTTAAATAACAGCCTGAAGAACCTAGTAACAGAAAAAGCAGAAGATCCCAGAAACATCTCTTTCAAGGGAAACGCTTGCCCAGGGCAGAACAGGAGGGGTGCTGCTGAAATGCCTGCAAGCAAAATCTCGCTGCGATGCAGGAGAAACCCTGGCATTAGGAGCGTGATGCTGGTCTGCCCCAGCAGCCCCATGCCACCAGCCAGACACCCCAGCAGGTTGATTCATGCCAGTGGCAAGCAAAGTCATGCCCAGAGACCTTCCTGAGCTGTTGTTTCTGCTGCTCCTCCTGAACGTGTTCTGGAGTCGGATTTAGCAGTGCTGTCCAGCTGCAGACACTACTCAGACCCTCCAATTTATCTTCAGCTATAGAAAAATCTATAGCTGAGGCCCTGTTGGTTTGCAAAGTCCACGGAAGAGCAGGAGGGCGTTTGTTTGCAGGCTGCCTACGCAGAGCCAGGCAGCGGCAGAGCAAGGGAGAGGTCTGGCCTAGGCCAGGCTTGCTGAGCAGTGCTGCTTGCAGAGGGCAGGCGGTGTCTCTGCACAACAGGCAGCACGACTGGTCTGGAGACACCTTTGTGGTGACCAGCAGCAAAGCTGGTCACCGAACCTTCAGGGGCCAGGGCTGCTGGGACCCACCAAGAAAACCCACAGGCGTTAGCCAGCCCTGAGCAGGGGGACAATTCGGATGCTGCCCAAAGCTGTTCATGACACAAACGTCTGGTGCTGGGGAAGCACCTGCAGAGCAGGGAGAAACAGGTGACCTGCTTGTTGTTTCACCCAGAGCTGCATTAGCTCCTTTTACTTGTCCTCAAGCACCCTCCAAGCGAGGTGAGAGGACAGGGGAGGGACACCTGGGTTTTCGGGAGCGACAGGAAGCCGTATCCAGGGAAGCAGAGGAGGGACAGCGGGTACAGAGCAGTGAGTGCCCATTGCCCTGCAAAGGTTCAGCAACATTCCTGAAGGACTAGCAAAATAATCCTAAAAATGGGCCTGATGAAATTCAGATTTGTCAGGTGTGAGCTTTGCTCTCTACTTGTCTGATATGTCTGATGCTTCACACAGCTTAATAACAGAGGAGGGAGACACCTCGCTTTCTCTCTATTCACTCTTTTCTCCTTACCAGGCTATAAAAGCATCTACTTTTTCACCAGAGTCATGCACTTGCTAAGAGAAGCAATTTTCAGTTGTACTTTTCACACAGTATATCTTAATTGCAAAAGAAAACAGGCTCTTACAGCTTGTTTTATTCATACCACCTATTAATTTGTTCTTAAAGCTAACCTCCCGCTGAGTTACATCTCCTTAGTATCACAGCTATTTTTTTAGTATGGAGATTAAATCATTTACATTTCTATGTGAACATACTAAGGCACTCAAGGGTTGTTTTCACACTAAATTACACACTTGCACAACTGATCATCAGGCTTCAGATGAGAGCAGCACCCATCAGGATCCAAGGGGCAGGTTTGTTGGGGTGTCCTGGTATCACACATGTCACTAGTACAAAATGAGTGAAAAACAGGGCTATTCAGGTATTTGAACATCTTCAAAAGGAAGACATCTACATTCCCTTCCCTGCAACAATTCCCAGCACCACCAGATCTCTTGGTGACTGGCCAGAGAGGTCAGATCATGGATCTAATGGTTCCTTCTTCATGGTCCTTGCAGGAACATACTGATCAAGACAGTTTTCAATAAGAGCAGAGGAAAAAGACATTGACTGAAACAGGGAAATTCATTCACGGTCAGAGCGCCGTGGGCCCAGAGCCACACACACCTTCCACACAGCAGGAGCAGCCTCTCCTTGTTCGGGTCAAATAATCAGAAACCAGAGCAGAGAGAAAAAATAGGCTGTAAAAGCATCAGACTGCTCAGAGGAGGGAGGTGCACGTCTGGCAAAACACGAAGATTAGCAATGGAAGTAGACATAAGAAGTTAACTGCTTCCTCCAGCCTCACATTGGCTGTTTTGGGGAAGGGAGGAGAGAAAGGAAACTTGTGGGCTTTAGAAATAGAGAAGCCAGACCTGCTGTCAGCTCTGCTCCATCCTTAAACACAAAGGTCATCTTAATCTGCTGTGCCAAAGATGCAACAGTAGGTACCAAGTCCCCGAGCAAGGCACTGGGCTGGGTTTAGCTGAGGCGCAGATGCTCTCGGGTACCTTTCCCCAAAGCTCACCGATGTGCGCTGCTGCAGGCAGAGCAGCGACGGGAACTTCAGCAAAGCTGCTGCAGTATCACCATCGCTATAACTCATCCTAACTGAGCCTCTCATCCCTTCCTCCCCAGTACTTTACAAAGAAAGCCATCAGATTAAACGCCTGTTTTCCAGCTTAACAAAAAGTACTAAAGCCAAGGAGCAGGTGCCCTCACAGCAGTGGTAAAGGGCAATCATCCCGTTGAAGCAGCGCCCTTGGGACAGTGTTGCTGCTCGCAGGCAATGCTCTACACAGCCACATTTTCCCCTCCAGTTTAGAGAAACATCCTCCCCCAACAACCAACACAAGGAGAGGACGAGCTACTTGCAGCTTCATAGGTGGCAGAGCAGCGTACTCTGCTGAGAGCTGGGACGCTGGCCAGCATGGAAGCCGAGTGCACAGACTGGATTTTTTTTATTAATTTTTTTTTTATATAAAGGCCCTCCTGAAATAAATTGCTGTAACATCAGGGAGTGCTCACCAGAGCGATTTAAACAGCTATTTCCATCCTCCCTCTGGGAAGGGCACAGTAAACTTCAGTTTGGTTTTTTTTTCCCAAGGCAAGTTTCCCCAAGAGCATTTCTTCCCACACTGCACATGCTATAAGAAAAGGTTGTTCAAGCTGGTTTGACTCCTCTGCCTTTCTGCTGAAGTGAAAATGCAAAGAGAAGTGTTTTGTCCTCGCTGTGACAGCAAGAGGGCCAGTCACTTGCTACAAAGCTGATGGTGAAATTTTAACAAAGGAAATACCCTCTTCAGGTGATGTTGAGTCACCTCCTTCCCCTGAGGTGGGTTACAGGCGGCAGCAGAGGTACATACATGCCAGGGCAGTTCCTCTCCGGGAAAAGGGAAGGCAGATGGGGTCTTCGAGATAGCAAAGCAAAGACGAAGCTGGATCTGCCTCATTCGCAGCAATGCATCCTCACTGGGGGATGCCACCAGCTGTAACTGCAGGTCTGGAAAGGCTCCTTCACACGGATCAGAACCAAGCAAAGAGCCAGACGACTACCCCTTGACACAACACTGAAAAGAATATTTCAATGGTTTTTAAGAGCTTGACGGGATATGGAGGCACCATGTGTTTGTTCCTACAACGGAGCGGCCTCTTCTGGAAGACCCGCAGTGCTGAGCTGCGCCTGCCCGATTGCGAAGTGCAG
Organism: Sula dactylatra; assembly: GCA_013389905.1. Classification (NCBI taxonomy): domain Eukaryota; kingdom Metazoa; phylum Chordata; class Aves; order Suliformes; family Sulidae; genus Sula; species Sula dactylatra. The sequence continues at coordinate 491,506 of WEKW01030052.1, forward strand.
GCTCTGGTGAAGGGCAGCTCTGCATCCACCACCTTCGCGAAGGCTGCTGGCCCTGACTGGCCGTGCACAGGGACATGGCTGTCACAGCTGCACTGCTGAGGGCTTGCAGGATGCCCTGGATCTGTGGTTTTGCAGGCAGAGGTGCCAGGGCAAAAGTCTTTCCTAGACCTCTCAATCACCTGTCTACATCCACCCTGCTGTGCTTCCCCGTTCTCATTTTTAGAGGATTTCCATTTTTTTAAATGTCAACTTTTTCCCTTCCATCACCTCCTTAACTTTTCCCCTGAGCCATGGAGCTTCTTAGAAAGGCTTTGTTTTCTTGTTGCACACAGTTTAGCCAGGCTCCTAACGGGACTTTCTAAAGCAGCTCCAGCCTGCTCACAGGCTTCTTGCTTTTTTGAGTTCCTCTTAAAAAAAAAAGACTAATTGCCAGAGGTTTTCTTCAGACCCGCTCCTTCACATTGTTTACCTGTATCTGGATGTATTTGCATCGCACTTTCCTCCTGCTGTGCTGCACCTCCCCGTATCATGGTTGCTACTATCAGTATGCCAAATATTTCTTGAACCAGGCTTACTTCCCTTCCAAGCCCAAGACAGCAACCCTGCTTGCTTTAAGACTAGTCAGGCAGCACCATTCAGTGCTTCAGCAGCTTAACTTTACCCCTTTGTCCTGTTGAGACACTCACCAAGTCTGTCTGGGAGACCCGGACTCTCCCATTGAAGCCCCCTGGTGTGTTTCTGCATATTCTCAGCCTCACTGGCCACATTTGGAGGGCATCGCTCTCACCTGGGCCTTGGGAGTACAACCCTGGCACCACATTTCTTTTATCGGTCCCAGACGAGACGTCACCTGCAGAAATTCCATCGTTCTTATCTGTTCCCACAGTACTTATGGTTTTACACCTCACAGTATCTCTCACATACAATACCCATTCCTACTCATTCTTTTTACACTGGCAATCTGACAGTGCATCCACACACCCTAAAGGGGGGTTAAAACTGTTGCTTTTTGTTTGTCCCTCTTAAAAACCTAGAGAAGAAAATCGTTACTAGTGTGCCAAAAGACAAAATAGCCTTGTATCATCTGAAATAGAAGATGATTTTTAAAAATTTTTTTCTTAGACAGTATTTAAGTCTTAAGAAGTCCCCGAAAGTAACTTCAATAGGGAGATTTTTCGTCAAATCACATCAACAGCAATAACTAAAACACATAAGCAACTCAGGCGCACAGCCACACCGAGTCATCGCACCCACCGCCTTGCTCCGTACCACTTTTAACCTTACTAAAAAGCTCATCAATATCAGCAGAATAAAGATTATGCAATGTTAAAAAGAAAAAGCACCTTACAAGTAAGACTTTCCCCACGTGGAATGAAGCCCTCTCTCCAGAGGGAGCACAAGCATCCATTCGCTGCCTTTTCACTTACAACTGATGGCCTTTGGGAAGAGACAGGCAAGCCAAGAGCAGGAATGATGGCAGGACCAAAGGCATCAGATGAAGGAAAAAAAAGTAAAACAAAAGAACAACAACAAAAAAGTTATCCTCATAGAGTGCAAGTTTAAATCCAGGATCTCTGCGCTTCATCTGCGAAATCCTTCAGTGTGGAAATAGTTCTCACGCGCCCTGATCTGCTCATACGCGCATCAACCTCAGTCAGTGATCCACAAAAGTTCAGCGGATCACATGGGGTTTTCACACAGCAGAAACCGCTTCTTAAATCAGAAGAGGGCAGAAAATACTGTTGGGTTTACGTATGTTCTCACCCATTTTAAATGGGAATTAATATGAATCAAAGACAAACTCAACAAAACGCCTTAACTAGTAACAGGCAGACGCGGAGTCTGCATGACCGTGAGAAGGGCATCATTAACATTCCTCCCTTCGATCGACCACCTAAGGAAAGACAGCAGAAGTAAGAAAACCAAAAATTTACTGCCATTATCACAAGAAGAGGATTAACTGCCACAAAGGGCGATTGCTCTGCGCACGCTGTGACTCCCCAGCGCTGCATGAGAAAGAAACCAAAGGCGCTTTTCGCCCGCTCCCTCCCTGCCATCAGATAAAGCCCAGCACCTCGCCCGGAGGCCGGCCTGCCCAGCCCACAAGGCAGCTCAACGCCCCCAGAGAAGCACTTGGTTTCCAGGGGTGATGGGGAGAGCAAAGCAAAGCATCCCCAGCAGATTTAAGCATCCCTTGTCCTGTCCTTTGTTGCACTGAGCATGCAAAATACACTGCTGCTAAAATAAAGCACTGCCCCGAGTTTTATGCTGCCGTTCAGCACAGGCAGCCACAGTTCTCGTCGCAGAGGTCAGAAAGGACCCGCTAAAAGCTGGCGGGCAGCACGGACGGGAGCAGGCTGGTCGAGGAGCTCCGAGGCCAGAGCCCACGGTTCCGAGCTGCGGAGCGCAGGGCTGCCCCACCGCAGCCTCCGCAAAGGACCACTGCTGCAAGCTGCCTGCTCTTCTGCAAGCCCCTCACGGCGTTCCCACACAGGAGGACAGCGCCTAGGCGTGTGCCCAAACTCTGACACAAATAGAAATCTCGCAGGCTTTTAACTCCAGCAGCTTCTCGGGTTTTCACACGGGCTTACGCCTCCCTCTCCAGCCCAGCTCTCAAAGCTGTGCTACAGCAGAGTAAACTAGTCGTGCTTCTACCAAATTCCATTTTCATCCTCTAAAAGACTAGAAGAACAGAAACAGGACTCCAAACCGAAATCCACCTGCTGCTGAAACACCTATCTACAGCAAATCGCTTACTCACCTCACAGCCAGGAGCCACCAGCACTTCTTTCCCCACCAGCATCCCACTTCGGAAGGGCTGCTGGGGCTCTTCGACTGCCTCCTTTGAAAGGCCATCAGGCCTCCTGCAGGTGATAATTGTCAGCTCGTTAAGATTAGGTGGTGCCTAATTAAGACCGGCTAATTCTGCTACACTGATTTCGATCGATCACACTAAAATTATTGCAACCACAGGTTTATTTAAACTGAAATTAAGAGGTGGAATTAACCTTCTAAATCATTTGGGGAACTTCCCCCAAAATCACGGATTTATTCATACCACCTGTGCCTTATTTGCCTAATTTGCAGCTTTATTTCAAAGCATACTGTAGTTGCAGTGATTATTTGCATCTATCTCGTAGGGGTCAAGTAAGCCGCTTCTGTTAAAGGCATATCCCACTTACTAATACACTGCCGTGCTTGCATTGCTATTGCTGTCTGACCTTGCACTTCATTATTAGCCAAAAACCAGCGTCTAGCAAACAACTCGCAGTTTCTCGTCTTGGCCTGTACAGCTGTAATGCTCCGACTCACTGATGAAGGGGTGCCACAGTCATTACACGGGTAGATCGCAGCACCCCCACAGTGCCATTTATTTATGTCAAGTCTTACTTCTTAGGCGTAAAGTGTTCTTCCTTATATAACTATGAAAGGTCAGTATTTCAGCTAACACAAAGCAAAGGAGCTGACTCTGGGGACGGGACGGGGGTGGAAGGGAAGCCGAAGATTGTTTTGCCGCTCTGTTTTGGTGATGACTGTTGCTGACCCCTGTAGCTGAAATCACCCCTAACCCACGGACCCTCGGTCCCAAGAGCATCTTCAGGAAGTGTTTGCAGCTTGTGCACAAGCACTATTCTAAATGTAGGGCTCTTCAGTAAATTGTTTTTAAAAGAGAATTAGAAAGATTAATTTCGGAACAAAGGGACATGTTTTAATTGCTACTAGAAACTTCAAGGCCTGTTTCATGGGACTATTAATAAAGTGCCCCAAGGGACTGAAGACACCAACACATCACATTCAAGACAAGAATTAATGACCCCATAAAATACTCCCTGGTGTACCTTAAAGCTAAATTGGCAATATTTATAAATTAAAAATTAACATTTCCAAGCCTCCTGCTGGCAGCGGCCGTATTGCTGAAGAAGAGATTAGTGACAGCCTTAAACCAACAGACCAGACCAAACAAAAGCCAAACAAGAAAACAACACAGTCACGGTGCCAGCAAGATATTTCCTTCTTTATCCATTCCAGCTCCTGATAAATGACAGGTGTAAGTTGGTATTGCCAGGCTGGCAGCAAACTTGTTATTTCTGAACTTCTCAAGATACAGTAAAATATATTGTTGATATTGATGTTATGTTGACAATCCTTTGACCTCGCAAAATTTCACAGAAGAAAAATGCATAGGCCATGGACTGAACTGCAATTTTTTTTTAATGACAGGCCAGTGAAGATTGAAGGAGCAGTTCCCAACTGTGTATCAATCACTGTTTTTCACTGCCTTCAAAACTGAGAAAAACTCTTTGATAAATGACAGTACTTTTAAATTTACCCAATCAAAATCTGGTTTAGACTAAAATTCTAATGTCAACATCTCACATTTGTACATACTGTTTTGACAAGGAAAGTCATATGTTTTGCAGAATTTGCTTCACCAAAATGAGATTTGTTGAAGTCAGTAGAATGAAAACTCAAGAGTCAAGGTTTGTTCATAATAACGGCTGGCCAGGGAGCAATTCTATTTCACAAAAAGTACTGATGCTGTAAATATTGGTAAATGCTGCTCTGCATAACAGAAATGGGAACTTTAGACTGTTTTAAGGAAGAAGTGCCCACTTTGTGGCCTCCTTCCCCCAGGCTGCTGGGAGGGAAGGTGGGACCTGGGGGCTGCAGCACTGTCTTCCTCAGTTTGACCAAAAATGTCAGGACAGTTTGTGGGTGGAAAGTTTGATGTGTTACAGGCAGCAGAGGGTGCATTGCAACACGTTTTCGAGCCGTGCCAATATTCACTCTAGGCTCTGCGGGCCCCCGTGTGCGGCGGCTCCTGCACTACGACGAGCAATACAAAGGTGCAACCCACCCGCCCCCATGGGCTGGGGTTCGCCATGGTGTGCTGGGACATCAGCCCTGCTGTGCTGCCTTCTGAAATCCTTTCCAGCCAGGAAGAGCAGGACCGGAGGATGCTGAAGGAACTTGTGTTTTCAGACAAGTTGCTCTTGCCTTTTAGTCTTCATTTCTTTGCAAAGTTAAACAGTTTTTCAAAGAATTAATGTATTTTGCCATCGTGCTCAACAGGCACAGTCCCTTTATCCACAGCCCCAAACATTGTCCAACTGTTTAGTATCAGGCAAAGCTGTTGGCTCCTCCAGAAAAAAGCCCACTTTTCCCCTCTCCTTGGGGGTCGGCAGACTGAGCACGATAGGCGTGCAAAATGGGCTATCACTTCAGGCAAAGCGGCACCAGCGTTACACGGGAACAGCGGCAGGCTGATGCTTCGTGGGCACAAGTAATGAGCACGCTATGGGCAGCTGATGTAGTGACGAGCTTATCCTGAGAGACTAAGCCTTGTCACCGTATAAATCGCTGTTACGATGTGACAGTGACACAAGTGAGGGTCCTTCACACAAGTGGAATCTCCAGAAAAACCCAACCCAAACCAGCCTCCCAAACAACCAGAAGAAATAAGTGTCCTGTTCTAGTCTAGTTAATATAACATAACTGAATAGAGGAAACAGGAATTGAATTTGCAAAGTGTTTGACTTAAAATGCACAATAATCACATTAAAAATACAAGCTTTCTCAGGAAAAATACACAGTGGATTAATAACCGAGTAGCTCCCCCAAACTGAGTCTTGGGGACAGACTTTTTAGTAGGGCCTGTTGCAGTAGGGCATGGTAATGTTTTTTATGGGAGGTAATGGTTTTAAGATAAAGAGGGTAGACGCAGGCTACATCTAAGGAAGAAATTTTCCTTTATTATGAGGGTGGTGAAACCCTGGCCCAGGTTGCCCAGAGGTGGTCGATGCCCCATCCCTGGAAACATCCAAGGTCAGGCTGGACGGGGCTCTGAGCGCCCTGGTTTAGCTGAAGATGTCCCTGCCCATGGCAGGGGGTTGGACTAGGTGGCCTCTGAAGGTCCCTTCCGACCCAAACCGTTCTATGACTCTGTGATTCTAATACATGAAAAAGCAAACACCAGCAAGACCTTATCCCCATGTGTGCTCCTCGCAGGGCCTAGTGATGCCTAGTACTAGAGAGACTGCTCTAACATCTTCATTAACCGTCTGGGAGGAAAAAGCACTTCACATGACAAAATAATTTGTGACATGGGTGTTAACGGCAACAGAAAAACCATCTAAAACCATTTGGGAAAGATGGGCCCATTCAAACACAACACTGCCAGGGCAGCCAGACCCGACTCGGTGCACCCTACAGGGCATGCAAGCCAGGGAGAGAGGTTGCCCTGTGGAAGAGACTTATAAACTGCTTTAGAACTCGCTGTAATGCAGTGCATTGTAAAAAGGAAAAATATTTTTATTTTTTAAGTTTTGCATTTTTCATTTTCTTCTTCGCACTTCATTAAAAACATGGATTTTCTTGCTTTTTCAGGGCTTTCTCTGCTCTGACGCGTCTCATTGTGCCATTGTTTTAGCAATTATTTTGAAAGGAAAGCACATTTTTGTTCCCACTGCAACCATAGAGCCAGGTGAACAAAATAAGCGGCCAAATTGCGAGACACGTCCGAGGAAGGCTTGTTTGCAGACTGGCTGCACAGCAGCCACCCCCTCTCCCACCTCCCACCTCCTCGGCCCCCCCAGATGACACGTTTGCTTTGTGGCTCACTGAAGCATGAGTGGGAAAAGCCCCTTCGATTCCCTTCCGAGCTGACGTGCCGGCGGATGCAAATTATTGCCTGCTTATACTGCAGCACCATCTGCATGTCCCCTTTTTGGTATAAATTATATGTTGAGCGCAGAGCTTGGACCACAGCTATCAAAACCCCATCAAGATCACTGTATATGCCAACAAACCAACCTGCAAATCCTCCTGTTTCCCAACTGTTTTTTGGCAGGGGGGGAAAGGACCAGCAATACAAGGAGAAGCTGCCTAAGTGCAGTTTTTGCTACTCAGTATTTTCCCTCTCTGGGAAAGCTGCTGTTTTGTGCTCGAGATCTGGCAGCATTCCCCGAGCAGAGGTGCGACCTCTGGAGAGGAGAGAGAAAGAGGCAACGGAGACCTCGGCACCAACGTACATCATTACACAGCCCCTTGATTTATCTCTCCGTCAAGGGGAGTCGGTCAGCTGTAATTCGACAGGGCCACCACACACATCTCCGTGAGTGCTGCACCTCTGGGCACACGCTGAATTTTCTTCTGTAACTAAAGCAAGGGACAAAGGTCAGAATAAAACAGAAAAATTGATCTCCGGTCACAAGTCTACATCCTCCCCTGCTTTAAAAGTTGTGACCGCAGTCGAAAGCATATGTGTAAAGCTTAAGAATGGTAATTTCCGTTGAACATCTTGAAAGGGTTTTGCAGCTTTCCCTCGCCAGGAGCAGGAGCGGGTTTCCCAGCCTGCCTTCGTGCCCTGTGCTGGGGAGGAAGAGCTGCTGCCTGCCGCTCCGGCTGCCTGCCCACACCAGCACTGGCCACCTTCAGCACAGCGGGCAGCCATGACTCAAAAAAGCCCTTCCACGTTGTGAAATAAGACAGGGAATAAGGCAGGGAATCTAAAATTACCAATGGTACTGGAGGAGGCAGTCATGGAAATCGATACCTATAGGAGATTTATGCGGCAATAAGGCACAAGATACTAACACATTAGAAAAGATGACTTTTGATTTGCTTACTTAAGAACAGGAATGTTTGTTCATGCTGTGTTTCCAAAGAAAACCTTGCAATTTTTTTTTTAAAAACAAGGCTGTCAGGTTGCATAGCAAAGTGTTCAGTGCCAAGCAGAAAATCAGGCCATCCTTGCTCTTCACGTCTCCCATCTCCCCCAACGGCTTCTCCCGAACTGCGGGTGACCTGGGGGATTTGTGGGGCAGTCAGCTCTCTCATCCCCACAGGAGAAGTGGGGGCTTGAGCGGCCCAGTATCCGACGTCCCTCCAGGGACCTGGATGGAGCCACCTGGATCCCTTCAGCCCCAGAACCCGCCATGCATTTCCACCCAGCCCAGGGAGCGGGGCGAGGATGAGGGCGAGGGCTCGGGGCAGACCAAGAGGGATTTTAATCTCCATCTTTGACTCTTGCAACAGCTTAGACACTCGGGTTGGAAATCACGAAGTAAGCATCAAATTTCCTCGAGACATTGAGTTTCTCAACAGCTCACGCAGTGAGCTATGGGCAAGCGGGAGATGCGAAGCACAGCCCGTACCTAACACGTGGTCTGTGAACTGACAGGTACATCTGAGACATCACTAGATCCACTGGGAGAGCAAGAGCTCAGAGCTGAACCTGTCCTCACTTGGTCAGGATGATTTCCAGGGCTGTAGCTTGTTTACCAGGGCTGTACATGGGCATCCCCTGAGCTGCAGGAGGACTTTTTTTATATGTAAGTACTGTTTGCATATATATACACACATATACATATGTATACTTCTATATATACTTCTATATATACTTCTACATACAAATATAGTTTTATTTATATAAATACATAGTATATAAAAATACATAATGATATCTACAAACATATCTATTTATAAACCTACAGACAGTACCTCTACATATGTAAGTACAAACAATATGTGCTTACTCAAAAGTGGGGAAAGCCATAAAGAACCTGTCCAAACCCGCCCTACCCCTGTGTTGATTTTATCATCAGCATTTACTCCGGCATACAAAAGAGGTTTATGGCCCAGGTCTGGGGGCAGAGCAAGGCAGGGGAGGCACTGACGTGCCAGCCTTTGCCACCGCCCCATGCCCATTGCCACGTGCCCTTTGGGTCACTAACTCCAGGGCATCACGCCATGTACAATAGGTCATACACCAAGATAAATCCCATTTTTTTCCCAAATATTGCATTTTAAAAAAAAGAAACCCTCTGTGAAACCTCTTTGAAAAACATAATGGTCAACAGGGTATTTATCTAATCATAATAAAACTGAGTTTTCTGAGCCTTAGTCTGAAAACCAAGGCCTGTGAATTTTCCTCTTCAAGGGCTTACGAAGGAAATCTGGCATATGATTTCATAGAGGTAGTGCAGGATAAAAACTTGAAAAGCAACTTTCCCATGAAATGGCTTTAACTTTCCAAGTCTGTTAAGCTTAAACCTCTAAATCACTTAGAATATTCAAAAGCCTGACTCTGGCACTGTTGTACAATTTGGCATGATGGCAAATCGCTGGATCGTACAGTAAGCCCAGGATACAGCAAGTAGTTAGATCATGTATTAGCCCTTTGTATCGCAAACACCGTTCACTAAGCCCGTTATTGCACAGCACACAAGTGCACTGCAGTTGCGATATATAAAAGGATTTTCATATTTCAGTGTATTCTCCATTCCACTTTGTCATATTGCTCCATTATATATTTTGCTAAAGGGACTTGCACATTTGCCAGGGTACGTATTTTATATCACCTACCTGCTGTTGAATTATTTATAGCAGTTAGGCAACATTCACTGTACCATATGTTATTGGGATAAAAACAAACACACACAAAAAGATAGCTTGAAAACAAATGCTATGTAAGGAAAAATTATTTGACTCTAAAGAAGAAACTGAGGCTTTCTGTTCTTGTATAGTCACCTTTTGTAAGTGGCTTCTCGTCCGCAGCTGATCGTGCACTGAGCCATGGAAACAAGTTACAGGCAAAAGGGAAAAAACCAGATCCGCGCAGACGACCGTATGTAAGTTGTCCAGGACGAATTGCGTGAAATGATTCAGGCAAAAGAGAGAGGTAAAATGAGCAAGGAAAAAACCCCGAAGGATATAAGCAAAACTGTTAATGTAACAACGCCCCATAGAAACTCTGCCTTCGCAGCCGTCATCGCTGCAGGAGGCAGCTGCAGCCCGGGGGCACGTTTAGACATGTTTTCACGTTGGCCATAAGCTAAATCCAGTGCTGTGGCAATGCAGGTGAATGACTGAACTACAGAAGCTTTTGCTGGTTTGGGGTGATTAATTTTTTCACCAAACGTTTGCGGTTGTGGTTTCACTCTCCCGCTGAACAGAAAACAGCCCCTGAAACCCAGCACGCCGTGCCTGTGCCCTTGCAGAGGCACCGCAGGTAACACTCAGCGTTTACAGGTGAATTTATTTATTCCCAAGAAGTCGTGAGTGATGATACCCTGGACCCTTCGCGTACCGTGGGGGTGTGCTGACACCCCTTTGCAATGCCATTGCCCTCCCGGCCTCTCCGCTGCTGCCCCGTGTCCCCCAGACGTGGGCTGAGCTCGACGGGACCGTGGGGGCTGACCCCAGGCAGCCGTCCCGCCGTGTCCCCCCCGCCACGGTGGCTCTCCTCCGTCGGGTTCGGCACTGCGTACGTGCGCGGTTCTGGCCCCGCGGGCCCAAACCCCATCGGACACAACTGAACGTCCCCTCTCTAAGGTCAAGTTGGCACCAAAAATTTCCACAGCCTGCAAAAACCATCCGCTAAGTGAAACACCTCTAAATAATCTAATCCCGTGTTAAGGGTCCTGAAGAAACACGCTCCACTGATACCCATTTCAGTGGCCTTAGTCCCTGAAGGTCATCAAAAGGATAGGAAATGAGACATACACTTCGCTGACTTAATAAGCCAATTCTGCAGAGTGTCCGCAGCCCCTAGTTTGTTATTCAAGACCTCGAGGTGCTAATTTCTTAAGCGATAATGAGATGTAACCTACACATTTTACAGCAAAGAGTGTGGTAATGGAGAGAGAGTCTTTTCACCTCGGGAAGCTTTACTCTAATTTAATACATAACAACCAGAAAACGGTCTTGGATTTCACACCTTTTTTCAGGGCTATCACCCTCTTACAGAGAGCAGCAAACTCTCCTTTAGGTATCGCTTCTTACTTGAGGAAAGAAGAGCTGAGAAGCAAAGCCGCTCCTCAGTAGAAAAGTGGACAGGGAAAACAAAACCACTGGACTCATTATTTTTAATGCTAAAGATTCGGTTTACATATTCAATAAAAAGCCGTTGGTATTTCTAAAGGGGGCAGAAAGCTGCACGTTCCTGCGTTTGCGAGGTTTGCAGCAAGTGCAAACCCAGCACAGATGCACGTGAACACCCAGTACCCCAAGTGGTTTTTTTAAAAAAAATCACATTTTATAAACACAGGATTTTGATTAAAAAAATCCCATTTTAGAATCAAAATTTTAAGATCATTTATTTAACCTTTTCACAACAATGAAGTGTCGTGTTTGGCCAGCACCACCAAGAAATAAATTTGATACTATAAGCCGTACAACACTCATAGCTCTACTGTTTTGTACCTTTGGTGTTTTGGCTGCCAGTCTCACAAGATTTGTCCAAAAAGATAACAAACTTTTACTATGTTATGAAAATAACAACAAACCACATAATCTAGTTTACAAATGCCCTACACAGCTCACACAGTGTATCCTTTTTTTCTCGTAAGGGTAGGAGCGAGAGCAGGTTTTTTCTTCTTTTGAATTTTAAATAATAAAAAAGCTTGACACATTTGTCGGTTCGATTAGGAGGCAGAAGAAACTAACGTGCAAGAACTGCGATGCACTGAATGTTAAGCCTATTGGCCCCGTAATCTCTTAGTAAGTTGTAATTAGCGGGGTTTTTTATACCGAGTCTTCCGAGACACCCGCGCACGTGTGAGATACATCAGGAGTTACGCTGTACCACACTTCCCAGGTAGGCTGTGTCACTACGCGCTTAGTGTAACAGCTCTTTCCTTGGTTTAACTGCTTTTCCCTTTAGCCTCCTGAAACGGGATGCTCCTAAGAATTCCCTGAAGGCAAAGCCTTACCTCTTCAGTCGCTGACAATCCTTCTGCTGCACCCATCACGCCAGCCTCATTCGGATGAGGGAAAAGGTGGGTGAAAAAACTACGTGACCGGCTTGACGCATTCAGATGCGGGGTGTTAAGGGGAGCAAACTCCTTCCCATGACTTCTGCACCCCATCAAAGGGTGGTTTGGTCTCTGGCAGAGCAGGGCCAGGGCCCCCCCTGCTCCGCACCGCAGGGCGCAGCGGCAGAGCCCGCCGGGAGCCGCGGCTCGCCACCGCCCCGGCACTGCAACACGATGGCCCCGCGTCTGGGAAATCCAGTAAAACCAAACGGAAAAGCAGAAATCCTTTTGGCAGTGAGATCGCACGGCTATGCAAAAAATAATAAAAAAAACCAACAAAAAACCCAAACAAGCCACTGGGACCTGTTGAATTCCCTCTGTTACAGAGGAGGCGTCCAGCGGGGCTGCCCGTCGGAGCTTGTGCCCGTACGGGTCCTCCAGCTGGCGTGGAGACCAGACCTCTGTCACGGGCACCCCGGCACAGGGCGCACGGGGGCGCCTGCCCAGGATGGACGGGTCAAACAGCGTTAGGCACCAACGCTCGGGCAGGTGCATCGCCTCCATCGCCTCTGCCACGGCCCTTCCTGGTGAACCAAGAGCTTGTCAGGAGCTCTTCGCATCAATTCATGGCTACCTGGTACAACACTGGCCACCGACTGGCCCCAAAGGGCCCACACTTTAGGTAAGCCTTTAAACATTAGTGAAAAATAGCTGTTGTTTGAAATACTGCCCAGTAGGTATTTCAGGCACACAGAGTAGTTCTTGTTACATCCATGTTTACTTAAACCCTTTTTTCCCACAGCACTGTTGTAACTGTGTTGTCATTTTCTCTCCAGAAGAAGGGAGAGATGTGGACATCTGCTCCACAATCGGCTCCTGCCTGCTGCATTTGTGCCACTGAGATTTCACGGAGCTTCCCATTAGACCCCTTCCAGCTCTGCTCTGCTCTCTTCCCCCGCTTGCCTTCCCTCTCCCCGGGCAGTAGAGCCCTACAGTCCCAGTGGCGGCAGCGCTGAAAGACCCTGGGTTTTGCCACCTCGTTCTGGCAGAGCAGGAGGCCATTAGCAAGGGAACATCACTACTGTTTTGCCACTTCTTTCCAAATTTCATGTCTCTTCCCATTAGGAAGCCTGATGATCTGTGAAGACTATAAAGCATCCACCCAGCAACAGTGGTGGGCTTTTAGAGCCGGAGCTGCTGCCAAGTCTTCCGGCTCCGCAGCAAAATACTATTCCTTTCAGCTGCTCAGCTTCCAGCTGCCAAAAGCAATGGTTTGCATCTGTCAGTGCCATCTTGTTTCTCTAAATTCAAGTCCATCACCATTTGGAAACATCATAGTCAACAATAAATGGTCTGTGGGAGGCTGCGGTCCAAAAAACCACTCCAGTTAATCTTCATTTCAAGTTGTGGGCTGCAGGTTTCTAACTGCCTTCCCAGAAAAAGCCGTCCTCAAAGTGGAAGGGTCATGAAATGTGTGAGGAATGCCTGCAGTTCAAATCCCCACAGATGTGGTGTGTGTTTTAATAAGGTGTCCTTGACCCTCGTCAACTGATTGCATTGATTACAGCGGTGAGGTGGTTTGGGCATTGCCCGTGGATACTGTCCTGCCAGTGCCTCCTCTTCTGACAAGCCTCTCAGTCATCCCAAGTCTCCCTGCCCCAACCCAGACAAAAACCTGATTAGGAGTGGTCTATATTTAACTAAAAATGTTACAGCAGTTTATTTTCACCTCCAAATTTTTAAATAAAGATCTATAAACAAACCTCGTACAGAAATATTAAATTATATTCCTCTGTCCCTGAATTCGATGAAACAGATAGGCAGTGATGATTTCAATCAAGCATCCAAAAAGTCTCAGTTTCTAAAAGCATGTGTTCCAATTTTGATTATAAGGCTCAGCATTTTCCTGCCAAGTGCTAGGGGTGGCAGCCACTCACCTCCCATCTCCGACACCGAGGACTCCCTTCATTCCCATGGGAAAGCCAAGCAGCCAGGCTGCAGCTCTCAGCGCTGTCCTACCCGGGAACGCAGGCAGCGCTTGCCCTATCCCAAATCAGGCTGGATTATACATCTCTGCTTAAAATTCAAGGACAATAAACGCATATAATCTGCTTGCTACTGCATAGTTTCCTCAGACCATTTTCTTCTCTTTCCTGCTACTTTGGATTTTTGGTGCCCCTCCGTATCTCCTCAAAAGGAAACTCCAGAGTGGAAGGCAGAGCTTAGGGAGCTGGGCTTAGGGACCACGGCTGGAAACCAGGCTGTGGGCACGCACCACTGAGGGCAAGCCGGCTGGCAGAAGTCGCAGCCCGCGGCAGAGCTGCGGCAGGAGGTGGAGGCGAGCGGGACCAGGCTGGCACGAGCCCTGGATCACATGGATCACAGGCTGCCGCTGCAGGAATACCCTTCAGCAACCAAACAGCCATTAGCTTTGAGTATTCTGCCGTTATTCGGCCATTCTCTGCCTGGTGAATCTCCTTGTGGGGCTGTGCTGCCCCTGAAGTGCTGCTCTGCCTTCCGAAAAACTGCAACACCAACTGTCTCCATCTGGCTTTTCTGGAAAACTTGTACATACTGAAACCTGCCTATCCCAGGACAGAGCCGGCTGGAGGACTCTCCACAGGTCCTGGGAGACGGAGGAGAGCCTTGGGAAGAGTGTCTCCTTGTCTAGCGCTGCTCTCAGCACCGGGAATTGCAGAGAGGATCTCCGGGAGAGGGACAGAGAGTGGAGGGATGAGAAACGGTTGTCGCATCTGTCTGGACTGCCCCACCTACAGAGTTAAAATGTGGCTGCACTTTCATATATCTATTTTAAATTTTTAATAATTATTTAGTTATCAAGAACTGGCAGCTACTGAGTGGAAGCTGACAAGGCTTTCACTCAGGTAATGCTCCATTCTGGTATGGACACACCAACCTGTTGATCCCAAGTATTATTTCTAATATGATAGAAGGAGCTAAAAGGGAAATCTGAGTCTCCTCCCTTTGATCAGATCTATCACCTCACCTTGTGCAAAAACTTACGTTTGCATAGAAGTTGCTCAACAAAATATTCCTGGCATTTTTGCTATGTGAAGAGAAAGCTGGGTTTATTACTACAAGAAGTACTGGCTCAAACCACAGATCCAACAGTGCAACACCTGCCTCCAACAGGCCAAAAAGCAGGTGGCCAGGTCATTGTGTACTGTATCTTCACCTTATAGGCCACTTCCATGATATAATGACAAATAGACCGAAAATTTTGTTACTTTGGTTTTACCCTTTGACACCTTCTTGCCTAAGACTTCTAGGAGGAAGCATTAACTGAAATACAGGACAGGTAACACTTGGGAGAACATAAGGCATGGTGGCTTCAAGTGTTTTATACAGGTAACACAGTTGCCACCTGGGACCTGAGTTCCTGAAGAATTCCTATGTGGAATTAGACTTTGAAATTAGACTTCAGAGTGCTTTCATGTCTCCAGACATAGGTACGTCCTCGTTTCAGACACACAGCAGTCCATGAAAATGCTCCTGCTAACTTCAATGAGTTTGGAAGCAAACCCGTACTGTATGCTAAAGACATATTATATAGTTGGTAACACCAGTTTTGCACCAGACGAGACGGCAGAGCTGATCAAAGATTTCAAGAAAGAGACGGAAGAAAGATACAGCACATGCCTGAAGTTCCACATATTGTATCAACCACATTTCAGAAAGAGGTAGAGAAATTGTAGGTGAGGGGGGCATTAACAGAACAGCAATTTATCTAAAATAGTTTTGAAAAGTAAATGTCTACAAATGGCTATGCGTTATGAGCACATCCGTGCTAACACGGTTACTGGTTTGCTTCTATTCAGTCTAGAGATGAGCGTAAGAAGGCATTTCTTGCTATGCAAAATTGCCCTAACAGCAGCTTGGGAGAAAAGAAAATACTTCTGTTTGCTTGCTTCTTTTTCCCATGGAATATAACATTCAAAAGATTTGATTCCAAATATGGGAGAGAAAAGCCATCGTCACTCACCCACTGGCCGGGTATTCAGAGCAGCCCTGCCGTGCAGCTCCCCAGCTACCCTCGCCCACGGGAGCAGCCTCCTCTTCCTCCGGCTGCGAAGGCAAAGCAGCACCTGCCTCCCCTTCAGCCTCTCCTTTGCTGTGTGTGCCACCCTGCAGCACCCCTTCATCCCACAGCACCCCTGCACCCCGCAGCACTGCAGCACCCCACAGCACCCCTTCATCCCACAGCACCCCTGCACCCTGCAGCACCCCTGCACCCTGCAGCACCCCTTCATCCCACAGCACTGCAGCACCCTGCAGCACCCCTGCACCCTGCAGCACCCCCTCATCCCACAGCACCCCTGCACCCTGCAGCACCCCTTCATCCCACAGCACTGCAGCACCCTGCGGCACCCCTGCACCCTGCAGCACCCCCTCATCCCACAGCACCCCTGCACCCTGCAGCACCCCTTCATCCCACAGCACTGCAGCACCCTGCGGCACCCCTGCACCCTGCAGCACCCCCTCATCCCACAGCACCCCTGCACCCTGCAGCACCCCTTCATCCCACAGCACTGCAGCACCCTGCGGCACCCCTGCACCCTGCAGCACCCCCTCATCCCACAGCACCCCTGCACCCTGCAGCACCCCTTCATCCCACAGCACTGCAGCACCCTGCGGCACCCCTGCACCCTGCAGCACCCCCTCATCCCACAGCACCCCTGCACCCTGCAGCACCCCTTCATCCCACAGCACTGCAGCACCCTGCGGCACCCCTGCACCCTGCAGCACCCCCTCATCCCACAGCACCCCTGCACCCTGCAGCACCCCTTCATCCCACAGCACTGCAGCACCCTGCGGCACCCCTGCACCCTGCAGCACCCCCTCATCCCACAGCACCCCTGCACCCTGCAGCACCCCT
>WEKW01030052.1:508859-563381 GCA_013389905.1 Sula dactylatra
CCTGCAGCACCCCTGCACCCTGCAGCACCCCTGCACCCTGCAGCACACTTCATCCCACAGCACCTCTCCACCCTGCAGCACCCTGCAGCACCATGCAACATCCCTTCATCCCACAGCACCTCTCCACCCTGCAGCACCCTGCAGCACCATGCAACATCCCTTCATCCCACAGCACCTCTCCACCCTGCAGCACCCTGCAGCACCATGCAACATCCCTTCATCCCACAGCACCCCTGCACCCTGTAGCACCCCGCAGCACCCCTGCACCCCGCAGCACCCCTTCATCCCGCAGCACCCCTGCACCCTGCAGCACCCCTTCATCCTGCAGCACTCCGCAACATTCCTTCATCCCACAGCACCCCCGCACCCCGCAGCACCTCTGCACCCATGCCCAAGCAACGCAGGAGCGCGGCGGGCAGCACCCATCCTCCTGCAGGTGCCTGAGGCAGGGGTGGGATGTGGCGGCACGAAGGGGCCCCGCTGGTGTCTGTGTGTCCCCCCCAAGGCCAGGGGCGCAGCTCCTCCCGAGCGGGGCTCCCCAGGGAGCGGACCTTGCCCTTAGCGCCTGGGCCAGGCTGTGACAGAGAGGGACGGGCGTCCGGCTGCCGTTGTGTTTAGTCATTTGGCACTGATCAGTTTTCATTACTGCGCTGGCTCGCTTGGACTTTATTAATGGCTGGAGGAAGACCAATTTTCTTCGGATTTTATTATGACACATCTGCAGTCGCCAACCTGACACACTAAATATTTATGAAGTGTGTCATTTTTCAAACACACAAAGTCCCAGTTCCCTCTAATCTGCAATGAAATTAAAAATCTGTAAGTTTTTCTGCCACGTTATTGCAAGCTATTGTAATTTCAGTTGGTATTAGCAGATCTGAACCTAGTTAAACTACTAATACATCCAAACCGCATCTCCCAGGTTCTGTAGGTGGTTTTGTAGGTATTAGCGCACACTGTGATTGTGTGCTAATGCCACTGATTGAACCGAGGTGCCGTCCCTCCGGCCAGCCGGGGCATGGGTGTTCTGTGAAGGGGGAGGACCCCAGTCCTGCCACCCACGAGCCAGGGCTGAGCTGTCGGATGGACCGAGAGCCCCTGCGGGAGCCCGGGAGGTCCCTGCTCCCCCTGCTCCCGACCTCCGCCGTGCTGTCCAGGGCCACCATCCCTCCCAGTTCGCCTCCATCCCCTGGGCCCTGCCCGCAGCCGAGGGGTGCACGTACTCCTGGCAGGCAGTTTAGTCTATATACATCCATATATACATCAATATATACACATATACATACATATATACATATATACATCCGTACGTACATGGCCGGCCGCACAGACAGGCACACAGAGCGCTCCGTGTCAGCATCAATGGTGTCACCCTGCTTCTCTGGCTGAGCAGGATGGAGGCCCACCAGTGGGCATATATATGTTGAGATATATGTACAAGGTGGGTCCCTCCAGCAGCCGAGCTCTGGCGCTCAGCCCGCCCAGTATCTGCCCCCGGATCCCAGTCTGCCCAGCTGGCTGCCACCTGGATGCGGGAGTCCCGGAGGCCACAGACCCACTCCTCCCTGAGAGTTCCTCCTGAAATCACCAAACCATTCAGTTCCTCCCCAAATAAGCCCCGTGTCATCCCCACATGCTCTTTGCCTGCATCCCATAGCATGTCCCACCCCCCGGGCACCCCCGTGCTGGCGAGGCCACCCGGGGGCTGCTCCCACGGTGGTGGGCGTCACGTCCGGATGGTGGGACTGCTCCTGAGGGGGGGCAGGGTGCTCATCCCTCAGGGTCCCCTAATCTGGGCTCCCCCACCTGCAGTTGTACCTCTGTGCCTGCTGGGGATGGGAGATGAACCCTGACGGGACGGTGCCCCTCCTCTGATGGGCCGGAGCCAGCTGGGGCAGGATGCTCATGGAGTCACTCCTCCTGCCATGGTTTACCTCTGCCTCCTTTGTGTATGCAGAGCTTATCAGTTCACCTAACAGCAGGGCATCACCTCACCTAACAGCAGCCTATGCTTCACCAGGTAGCCCGGAGCCATTAGTGGTGTGTAGGGCATCATCACTTGAAAGAAGCGCTTGCTTTAACACCCCCCAACACCTGGGTAGCCCCAGGGCACCAGCTGGGGAGCCCGCTGCCCTCCCCAGCCTTTCTGTATGGACCCACAGCAGCACATCCAAAAAGAAAGTCAAATATGCAGCGACATCAATGCTATCCACCTTAGAGAGGCTGCCTTCGAAGGAACTGGTGCCTTGGACCTCTTGTTTTCAAGGCAGGTGAGCTGCCCTGCTACGTAACTGGCAGATGCCATCTCCCCACCAGCCCTGGCTGTGCCAGAAACCTCAGCTCATCTCACTCTGCTCGCTCTGATCTCAGAGAACTCCTTTCAATTTGCATTAAGTTTCTTGCTCTGAGATGTCAGGTAAAGAAGCAGCGTCTACCTTTGTAAGGAGAGGCATTAATGGAGCCTATTTCTTTCCAATCTGTGCTGTTTGGTCCCTAACTCCTCCCTCGGGCCCCCTGTGCCGCTGGCAGGCATTAATTTGTTTGGTGACTAGACCAGGGTGACCCACGCTGGCCGACTGACGGCTCAGACAGAGGACATACCTGCTAGGCTCACACTGGGAAATTTCCCTAAAAAAAACACTGATTTTTATCTCTTATGCTTCTTTTTAGCAGATTTGTTTGACACTGGCTCGACTATCGGAGACGCACAAATGGAGGGTGCAGGCACATGTATTTCATTTCCTTAGGAAACTGGCCTGCAAGATGAAAGCAATTTACGTGCCAGGCACTTTTCAAAGTGTTTGAGAACACTAGATTGCAATAAAAGCAAAGCCCAGTCGTGTAAAACTGCCTCGTAGTAATGCCCAGGCCCCGGCTTTTTCTCTGAATGTTTGTGCCCAGATCAAACCTGTGGCATGATGGAATCTTCCTCCTCGCCGTAGGTGTTGGATTTTTGTGATGAGATACGTACAGAAGACTGAGAAGAGCCTAGGCTCTGTTGGGACTCCTTGGCATCTTCCTTTGCTTTGCGATGCTGCAGGGACACAGTTCTGGAGGTGATGGATGAGCATCCGCGCCGGAGCCTGCGTCCGGGCTCCTCACCTCGAGGGTGCAGTCATGGCTCTCCCAGCACTCGGCCCCTTGGCAGAACTACCCAGTGTTCCCACCCTGTCCCACTGCAAACCTAACGGGATCCATCCCTCCACGCCTTTCTGGAAAGGTGAACCTCTTGTTCACTCTCACTCAGTTCAGACCAGTTTATTTCAGTTCATTTGAAGCACGTATGACTCAATACAGTGTTCAAAAGCACTTTGTCAGATTTTTCCACGTGGTTTATGATTTTTAAATGACAAGTCTACGCTACCACAATGTACGATCACAACTCATCGGTGTTTCACCAGTCTAAAGGTTCAAGCTCATCAGGTGAGTGCTCTGTGTGGTCACCCCACAAACCCAAGGGTGTGGAAGATTCAGAGCAGGGGCTCACCGTGGAAGCCCTTGCTCAGGGCTGGCTATTGCAATGCGGAGGAGCTCTTGCTGCCTCCCGCCCATCTGGCCGCCCATCACCTTCCCAAAGGCGAGCTTGCTCCATCAGCAGGCTCAGGCCGGCCCTGCTCAGCACAGTGCCCAGGCTCTGCTGCCCCCCCGATACCCACCGCCGCGTTCTCTCCTCCGGTCGCACCCCGCTTCGTGCAGAGGCTGCCACCGTGTAAGCGCCCCACGCCGGTGGTTAAAGTTTACACGTTTCTCTTTCACAGTTTGAATTTCTCAGTGCCTTGAGATATTTTATTTCCATTTATTCTTGCTGTAAGTTTCTTATTTCAGAACATTTTTGTCAGGCTGCTGACAGCTACTTACTGCTGAAAGAGAACACATCTTGCTACCAAGTTGGTGTATTGCTCCGCATATACATTTTTGCTATGTGTGTTCTCCACACAACACCTTAATTTACAGCTAATGGTTTTAAGATCTTTATCTTGCCTGGAAGGATACCCTTACAATGTTATGCTAAGCCTGTTAAATCGCTTAGGTCATTAAGGCATCAAGCGTAATGAGAAGCTGTATCTTTCTGTCTGGTCTCTCAGACACTACCTTTTGATTTTTCTAAATCTGTAGAACATATCAAATTCGTAGGAGGTGACATTTCTCTTCAAAAAACAGTTATAGCTCTGATAATGTTTTAGAAATACAAGTAATAGCTGTGATGATTAAAAAATTGGGGGAGAGATATTCAGTAACTACCCTGGGGCTGCAACAGGTCGTAGACCTACACACAAATTTAGGAGGTCTGTAGAGGCTCCTTCTATCCCAGGGCTTCCCTTAGTGGAAGGAACATTTGTCTCTTAGGGGCTGAAAAGAGCATAACAATCTAACATGAACCTTTATGCCAATTGCATGAACTTTTCTCACTATCCTTATTTAAAATGATATAATTATCTCCCAATTTGCTGCCCACTTAGCTATTTGTGTTCTTTTCATTTATTATTCACATTATATCTCTTTCTTTTTCAGCTTACAACTGCTGCCACTGTATTCTCTGATTACTGCTGTATTTAATCTTTTTCTGTAACAAGCCAAGAAAAAAATACGAAACACCCTACTTTGCTGCCAAAGAAAGGGAAAAAAACCACGCACCTAATTATCCTGGGCACTGCTTTGCTCCTCCTGCCAGCGCCCACCGGGAGCTTCTGCGGTGAAGCCTCCTGGCTTTCCGCATGCTGCTGACCTGCTTTTCACAAGTTTCCTGACCTTTGTTCCCCCACCTTTTCTGTCTTTTGTTCTACTATACCCTAGTTCCCCTCTTAGACTCCTGGAGGGGTTTTGTTTTCCACATAGGGTGAATAGCCTTTAGAGAAGAAAAGCCATGTTTTTGGGCCCCGTTTCAGTTAGATTTCCTGTTGTTGTTTTGGTAGTGGTTAGCCTGTTTGCCATTCATGCTATATGTAGGATATTTCTTCTCATCTTCAATAATTTTGCTTCTCTAGTCACAGAGGAAAACAGATCGGCATCATCAATATTTGGTATGCTTAGGGCAGGAGAGGAAGAGAGGTCCGTTGCCCAGGGCAAGCACGCCTGCGTGTCCCTGTGTGCACGTATACATGCACACATATTACATACGTACCATTCAGAAATGCCAGGGATGCCAGCAGTCCCCGACTATAATTTTGAGGTGTTCTAGCTCAGCTCAGACTGGTGCCGGTGAGGAGGAATGCCCGGGGAGGGGAGGAAGCTGTGCACAGCCAGCACTGCCTGATGGTTTGACTGATGAGTAGAGATTCAGAATTGCCCTCAACGCTAAGACCCTGCAGCTTCCCCTGAAGGCAATGGTTTCTCCCCACTCTTTCTGCATGCTAGAAGCAGCCCAATGTCATCTGGAAAACCAGGGATCCCCCAGACACTTGGCCGTCCATGGACCCTTGGCTTACCCTTGCATGAGATCTGCTCTCAGGCTGTTAACTTGTCTTCAGTGTGATGAAACCTGCTAAAACCAATCCCACAAGATTACACTGTGTGTGCACAGTACAAACTTTTATCTGTTTATGCCTGTGCCAATATACTAAATTTAAATATTTATAGGGTTTCAATACCGTACACCTGTCTACTACTGTAGCATTGGGGTGTTTCATCTTTATTCAGCCTCATAACAGTCACATTTGCTTGCAGAAGAAGTTACCATCACCATTTAAAGATATTACCCCCCCTTTATAGGTGGAAAATACATGCACAGAGAAATGAAATTATTTGCCTAGAGTCACACAGCAAGTCAGAATCTGAAACCAAAACTGCTGAGTCTTGACCCAAGCTGCCCACTCGCCTTTTCAAATCCCTGTAAAGGATCATCTAACCAACACCTGCACTACAGGAATGAGATAAAAATGTAGATATCCCCCACATCTACGACCTTCCAAATACGATCATGTTATTCTGCTCCCTTCCAGCCGCGTGGACACACAGATGCACGCGCGTACACATGCTTTGCTTTTCATCCTAAATGGCAGAAAATTATCTTTAAATACAGTATATAATACCCTGGTGGTATTTAATATTGTGATGCAGATGGACTAACTTAGTAACGTGCTTTCTGCCATAGGCGGAACAACACCCGGCGGGTTTGGTACATCAGAAGAACCTGTAAGGGTCAGGCAGACGCTGCCCTAATAGTGATCCGGACCCGAATGCGCCGAACCCGTGGGGCAAAGGCACACGCTGCGAGCTGCGGGTGGGAGCCGAGGGTAAGGCTGGTGTGCAGTACCTACCTGCAATGGTACTGTCATCCGTAGAATCGGCTGTACTTGTCCCACTCCCACCTCTGCTGGTGGCAGAGCCTGTGGCAACATACCCTGTGGTCCCCAGCTCTGCGAGGGACTTCTTAACACACGAACGTCCACAAACTGTATCGTAGAGCAGCTCAGGGATGGTGGCCAGGGGACAAATGTTTTGGTAGTATATCCTGACCGATAAAGACACAGTCTGTGCCGAACGTGAAATCAAGCAAACAGGACCGCGTGGCATGCCCTGCAGTGGGGGATGCAAGGGGAAAAGGGGAATGGCTGTGCAGTGAGGTGGCCCAGCCCCCCCAGCCCCTGTGGTCCCCGACGTCTGCCCCAGCAGATGAGCTGCCTGCACCCAAACCTCCTCAGGCGGCGGCTGGAGAGGGCTCGCCAAGCCATGCCGCGCGGGCTGGGGCAGGAATTACTCTCTGTGCTCCCCGGCGTCTTCCTCGTTCTCTGCAGCCTCCAGCAACACAGGGTTTTGCAGAGCACTGCTGATGAGCCAGGGAAAACATCAGGCTGTGGCTCAACAAAGAGAAAAGCCAGCTCTCCTAAGCAAGAAGCAGGGAGGCAGCCGTTCTCCCAGCAAAGGGGATGCAGCTGCCAGAAATAAATGTCTCCAGAGCAGTAATGGCAGAAACACCAGGACAAACCCTCAGGTCAGTGGCAGAGGTCTGGAAGAAACTGAGTTTCCCTGCACCTGGGACCTAGCCGAGTGACAGGGAAAGCCCATCCCCAACAGCGAGCTCGGACCCGGGCATTGCCACACGGGAGACAGTCAGCTTCCTGAGGGTGCTGCCTCTGCACATGCTGATGCCCCAGCCCAACGCCTCTGCTTGCAGTGCCACAGGGACTTCCCAGCTCCCTGGCCTCGGTGGCCCCAGCCCCAGCTCCCAGGTAATGAGGACAGTGTTGGCTGCAAGCGCAAGAAAAGTCGTTCAGTATTTCAGAACCCCCCACTGTAATAATCCTCCTGACATTTGCCTCTGCTTCATACGCAGTATCCATTACTGGTAATTCAATCAAGGACCTCATTCATAAATTAGATCAATAGTGGGAGTTTTTGTGGGAGGCCAGTTCAGTGGGATGCACACACTCCCACTGAGGAAGATGAAGCAATTCATAATAGCGTCAGCTCAAAAGGGAAGAAGTATTGACCTGCCAGATCAAAAGCCTTCAGTGTTACAGGGTACATAATGTGCTGCTGCAGGCTCAAAACTTAAGCAAAGGGGCAGCTCAGGAGGGATTTACAGTAAATTTATTTCATTCACCTTTGCTTTGAATTAACCACCTTCCCTCTCGTTTATGACAAGGAATTTAATGGAAAGGTAATTTCATGGAACTGTGCTCCCTCACCTCACATTACTTTACACTTGAAGACTTAATCAGGAACAAAGGTGAGCAGGCGGCAGCAGGCAGAGCTTGTTAAACAGCCTCCCCGTGCCCTGCTGCCGCCTGCTACTCGCCCACCGCTGGGAAAGCGCATTCCTTGCAGCGCACAGGCACCGGGCGCTTGCTCCTGCCAGAGCCATCACTCCTGCTCAGCATCTCTGGGAGCAGCTGGACCGTCAGCCCTGGGACGGCAACGGCGGCTGCCTGCGGCACGGCTTAGCCAAAAGGGCTTTGCAAAGGCCATGGAGAAGAGGCAGCATGAAAAGACAATTTTTTTTCCACCCTTTCACTTCTTTGTGTTTGGTTTTTTGCACAATATTTGTAGCAAAAGAGTAGAAAGCTGTCTTTCTTATTCATGTCTTCTATGACTGGCTGCTGCTGCTCATCAGCACCGATGGGCTCATAGACCATTTCACAGGGTGGACAGAATCATAAAATGATTTGGATTCCAAATCATAAAATGATTTGGACCTTAAAGATCATCTAGCTCACCCCCCTGCCACGGGCAGGGTCATCTTTCACTAGATCAGGTTGCTCAAAGCCCTGTCCAACCTGACCTTGACCACTTCCAGTGATGGGCTATCCACAACTTCCCCGGGCAACCTGTTCCAGCGTCTCACCACCCCCATCGCAAAGAATTTCTTCCTTATAGCAAATCTAAATCTACGCTTTTTCAGTTTGAAACTGTTGCTCCTTGTCCTGTCACTACAGTCCCTGGTAACAAAGTCACCTCTAAAAAAAGACGTGAAAAAGACTCAGCTGACCATCTGCATCCATAAGTGTATGGAGCTACTGGAGCCATCTGTCATTTTTGCATGAGCATTTGCACATGAAAAAGATGTTTTTCCCAACTTATTTAAACATCTTATAATTCTAGGCTTAAAAAAACCACGTTGCATTTCATGGGGATCATTTTTACCTACCTTGACTGCTGTATGGCTCACAAGATCCTGAAATGGTAGAAAAGCAACATCTAAATTTTGTTTGAACGCAGTGAGAATTCACTAAAAAAAGTGGCCTCTAAGCTCACCTGTGCTGTTTCAGGGCATCTGGTCCCAGCAATCAGACCTACCTGACCACGGAGCCCCAGCTGCACCCACAGCCCTGGGGTCACCCAGTCATAGCTCTGGAGTGAGCCACCATCCCTCCTTCATTTCAAGGTCACGAGAAGCAGCCTGATATGCCAGCCCTGAGTGTATTCTTCTTATCAGCCTGGGAAATGCAGTGGTGAGCACATTACCTAAAAGGATTATCTAGATGAATTTATTGCCACAACACCACCTTTTTACAAATGTCTATAGCAAGCTAGGGAAAGGCGTGACATCTGTGGCAGGGGGTATTCCACCTCAGTTTTCAAATGCCATGAAATGACATCCCCAAGGCACAGCGGTGAAGTGTTTTGTTGTCTTGATGTTTCATAACAGAAGTTGGACAAACAACTGACACCAGTCCATTTAAAGCATTTAAAGAACTGAAAGTCTTGCGTGGTAAGACCGTTTGTCCTCTGGGTTCCCAGACCCCTGAGCTGGAAGAAAAGGATAGGGAGAAGAATGAAGTCCCCATAATCCAAGGGGAAATGGTCAGTGACCTGCTACACCACAAGTCTATGGGGCTGGATGGGATCCACCCAAGTGTACTGAGGGAGTTGGCAGAGGTGCTCACCAAGCCACTCTCCATCATTTATCAGCAGTCCTGGCTAACTGGGGAGGTCCCTGGCTAACTGGAGGTTAGAAAGTGTGATGCCCATCTACAAGATGGGCCGAAGGAGGAAGCAGGGCACTACAGGCCAGTTAGTCTGACCTCGGTGCTGGGGAAGGTTATGGAGCAGATCATCCTGGGTGCCATCACGCGGCACATACAGGACAGCCAAGTGATCAGGCACATGCATTCATGAAAGGCCGGTCCTGCCTGACTAACCTGGTCTTCTATGACCAGGTGACCTGCATGGTGGATGAGGGAATGGCTGTGGATGTTGTCTACGTCATCTTTAGTAAAGCCTTTGATACTGTTTCCCACAGTAGTCTCCTGGACAAACTGGCTGCTCATGGTTTAGGCAGGGATACTCTTTGCTGGGTAAAAAACTGTCTGGATGGCCAAGCCCAGAGAGTTGTGGTGAACGGAGCTGAATCCAGTTGGTGACCGGTCACGAGCGGTGTTCCCAGGGCTCAGTGTTGGGGCCGGTCTTGTTTAATATCTTCATCAATGACCTGGACGAGGGGATCGAGGGCGCCCTCAGTGAGTTTGCAGATGACACCAAGTTGGGCAGGAGTGTCGATCTGCTGGAGGGCAGGAAGGCTCTGCAGAGGGATCTGGACAGGCTGGATCCATGGGCCGAGGTCAGTTGTGTGAGGTTTAACAAGGCCAAGGGCCGGGTCCTGCCCTTGGGCCACAACAACCCCAGGCAACGCTCCAGGCTTGGGGCAGAGCGGCTGGAAAGCTGCCCTTGGAGAAGGCCCTGGGGGTGCTGGCTGACAGCGGCTGGACACGAGCCAGCGTGTGCCCGGGTGGCCAAGGAGGCCAACGGCATCCTGGCTTGTGTCAGCCATAGTGTGGGCAGCAGGAGCAGGGCAGGGATGGTGCCCCTGTGCTCGGCACTGGGGAGCCGCCCCTCGAATGCTGGGTTCAGTTTTGGGCCCCTCGGGACAAGAAGGACATGGAGGTGCTGGAGCGTGTCCAGAGAAGGGCAACGGAGCTGGGGAAGGGTCTGGAGAACAAGTGTGATGGGGAGCGGCTGAGGGAGCTGGGGGGGTTTGGTCTGGAGAAGAGGAGGCTGAGGGGAGACCTTATCGCTCTGTGCAACTGCCTGAAAGGAGGTTGTGGTGGTGGGGGGGTCGGTCTCTTCTCCTAAGT
This sequence comes from Sula dactylatra, assembly GCA_013389905.1. Taxonomy (NCBI): domain Eukaryota; kingdom Metazoa; phylum Chordata; class Aves; order Suliformes; family Sulidae; genus Sula; species Sula dactylatra. The sequence goes on from WEKW01030052.1 coordinate 519,374, forward strand.
GACGAGTGATAGGGCATGAGGAAATGGCTTAAAGATACGCCAGGGGAGGTTTAGATTGGATATTAGGAAAGATTTCTTCACTGAAAGGTTTGTCCAGCACTGGAACAGGCTGCCCAGGGAAGTGGTTGAGTCACCATCCCTGGGGGTGTTTAAAAGCTGTGTGGATCTGGTTTAATGGTGGACTCGGCAGTGTTGGGTTAACGGCTGATGGTCTTAAAGGTCTTTTCCAACCTAATCGATTCTATGATTCTATGATGAAAATCCTTGCTGAATTGTGCTTAAATGCAAAGGACCTTGACATTTTGTGAATTTAATTTAATACCATTGTACAGAGAAGCAATTACAGTTACATCATTATGTGTAATAACCATGACTGGAGTCTCATTCTAACCAAGCATAAAAGGATATTATTTGGAAATCCTTGCCTATTGTCAGAGTCTTTTAACCTTCCCCTCCCTCCCCCATCCCTGCACCCCCACCGCAAAATACTAAAGCTTTTCTCTCCTCTACGCACTGCAGAGCAACACAGACAGCAAAGCCCAGAAGAGAAGACTTCAAAGCACGGCTGTGTTGGTATTGTAGAGAAGAAAGGAAGAAAGGAACATTTGGGAAAGGACAGGAGCGTTTCTTGCCTATATTATCTAGAGACTTTTATCCTGATTCAGAGTCTCAGGGAACAAGTTAATATGTGTGAACCCACACAGCACTGACTCCTGGAGAGAAGGGCTTGGTACGGGATGCAATGACATAAGTGCCCACTGCAGGAGAGTGGGTGGGGGTAGAAAAGGGCAGAGCACCGCACCGTGGTCCCTGCCAGCCCCATGAGCATCGCCACCAGGTCTTGTCCCAGCCCTCCCAACCACCCTGAAGATGGCCTCAGGAGCACGAGGCAGTCAGAAAACTGGCACTAAATAACTCTCCTGTGCCATCCCTGCTTCAGGCAGCTTCCTAGGGTTCATTACTTAAATACAAGCACCCATCAAAAATGCAGTTTGGGTAAGCATGGGCTCAGAGAAGAGCATCATGAGCATGGGCTTGGAGAAAAGCGTCCCCAAAATGTACTTACCACAGCCTAAATCCCTGACTGGTACTGCCCCGCACGGCCATGTACCAGCTGTGCCTTGTGGGACTTCTTGGAGCTCATTTCCCTTCACCTCCGTTTCTGTTTGCAAAATTTCACCACCAAAAGGCACTGAGTTTCCCAGGAAAACCTTCCCATGGCAGCAGGGTGAGCTGTGGGACAAAGGAGTCACGCAAGGGGCTTGGTTACTGCTGGTTTGGTCTAATTAAATGAAGATTCATATAAAACAGTAAGGTAATTAAAAATAAGATACTAGGTATTAGATTGCTAAAAGTCTTTAATGTTCATATGACTTCACCTTTGGAAGCAGTCTTCTGTTCCTTCCCCTGCCAGAGTTTACTGCATGGGCAACTGGAGGAGGATGCATGTGATTTTTCATATATATATATATATACATATATATATATATGTAAATATGCATATAGGTAAATATCTATTATCTCCTGGCTTGGTTCACGGTTCACTTGTGAGTACCAGCTTACCAAAGCTGCCAGTATCAGCATTTCATGCTAGTTTGCTGGACGACATACTTCTCCCATCCTGTTCACCTGCCCGGCAGGTTACGAGCCTCTGGAACAAGGCAGTTTGGCTTTGCTGACCTGTTAATACCCATCTCCAGCCTGTAACCACAGCGCAAAAAATGGCCGGTGTTAATTACAGCCCCCAAATACACTGAATTTGAGTCAAAGGTAGGAAAGCAATGCGCAGAGCAGAAAACATTCCCCCTCGGCCCCGGATGCCAGCAAAAATGAAGAGGCAGGATCCACCCTCACCACAAAGGCAAGGAAGGGAATGAAGTCGGGGTGGCCAGGCTCCGGCTCCTGGAGCCCCTCTCACCTGTGCGTGTGGTTCTGCTGCTGCGCTGCTGGGCTGGGAATCGATTTCCTTTTTCAGTTCCCCTTTCATTATAAAACAATTGATGCAAATCTAACATATCACGTTACCAGCACTGTTAATTCGAGGAGAAAACAGAAACAGCACCTCTTTCCTACTGCTCAACCCTCACATAGCTGGACCCAAAATACTGTCCTCTGCGAGGTTAGTGACGTTTGCCCTTTCGCTGGGCTCCGGGAGCAGCGGGAGGGAGCTGTGCCCCAGCGCCCTGCCCGGCTCCGTGCCCAGGGCGTGCTTAGGTGCCACTTGGCCAAGGCTGGGGACGCAGCAGAGGGGCAGCAAGGCGAGCCCCAGCAGCCTGGGACGGAGGGGTGAGCGCCGGAAAGGGGACATGGGGAGCGGCTGAGGGCGCGGAGGCAAGGTGTCTGACAGCCAAACTTCCCGGTACTCACGATTAGCTTCTCAAATGGAAAGCTGTACCACTGTTCAATGCTAAAGACATTTGAGAAAACTCTAATCTGCCCCTTGCTTCCTCACACGGAGGACTGTGCCTTTTGGCCATGAAGGGCTGACATTCAAACTTTCATTAGTTCCTCATCAGCAATATTTAAAAAGCTCCAGTAAAAAATGTGCCTTTTAAAAATGTTTTGGTACTCCTAAGGGAATAGTCTCTCATTACACACTGATATATCACCCGTGCCAGTGTCTTGATAACTCAAGAGAGACTTGTGTTCAGCAATGATACTGTTAGACCCCAGGAGTTTTTCAAAGGGCTCATCCTTTTCCTTAAGCATTGTTTAATCAATTATTTAATGTTTTTATTTCTATTCGTTCTTTTAGCTAGGTTAAAATTTTCTCGCTTCTTTGCTAAGATCTTGAGAGATCATTACCTTTGAGTCAGAAAACCTTTCCAAAATCCTTTCCTTTTTAGACAACTATAGCACACAATATAAAAGAGCACACATAGCTCTACAATAAAGCAGTGGTTATACCTCGAAGCACCTGGGTATTTCTGGTCAGCATGAAGTTCAACTCAGACAACGCCCTGAAGCATTTTTAAGAGGTTTAGAAAGAAATGTGAGTTTCCTTAAGTGTGGTAGGAAATGTGAGTCCCTGCACAGCCTTAGAGAGCAGAGCAGTTTCACGCTGGCCTGGGATTAAGCTTCAGAGCCATTCCCCTTGCGGCACTGTTGCCTTCATGATGCATCGTGCAATGCTTTTAGTAATTTCTTACAAAGGCAAAAACCCGAAGTGAAAAGTCCCCTGTGCCAGGGCATCCGCCATCTCCCGGCCAAGGCCTGGCAATCTGGAGCATCACTTCCCTGGGCTTTCGGGTGGGAATACCCTGGGGGATACAGGACACACAGCCGCACATGGGCATCCCCGTGCTGGGGGGCTTCGGACATGTGGAGCCACTCCAGACCCAGCCACCGCGGGCTGGTTAACAACTCCCACACTGCTATCCAACACCATCTTTCACCTTCTGGCTGCTGACGCCAGGAGTGGAGAAGTCCTGGTCTCCTGCATGAGAACGTGACCCCAAGGTTTGGGGTGCGCAGCTGCCCGTTACTTTCTGTCACCCGGGGTTAGGGGGTGCATCCTTCTATGCATGTTGTCTTTCAGGCTCCAGCTGCCTCCCTGATGAATCATTCAAACCCCGTTCTCTGCAAATTTCAGTGATAAATTCTTAAACAGGTACCAGCACAACTGAAACGGAACACACAGAATGAAATTCAGGTTGTGTGGCCCCTAGGTGGGCAGATCTGAGAGCAAAATGATGTTGTCACCAAACACATGAGCAAACTGATTCCTCGAGTCTCCTTCACTTCATAACTTCTCAGGAGTTATGGTGGCCTTGTTACAGCTGTGGAAGCAAAGCTTCTCTAGTAATCTCTCTGCCTCTCAGCCAACAGCCAAATCAGCACCCTCTGGCTGTGCTGGAAGTGCCTGCGGTGTAGGCGCCAATCCCACTCTCCAAACCAGAAAACCTAAATTCTCCTGCCACCTCTGCCACGGGCCATGGCAGGTCACTCTTCTAGCTGTAACTTCCCTCCTATTGCCTCCAAGTGAAACACAAGTCAGGTGCGAGACACTTCCTAGGGTTGCATATTTACAAATTCTTAGCAAAACAGATTTCTTTTTGCATCAGGTGTGTGTTCTTGGTAAAGATACTCATTGGTCTTGGGCGAAGGAGCGTTCCCTGGAAAACCACAGGAGACACTTTCTGCAGAACTGTCAATGGCTGAAATGTATTTGCTCTTTATTTGCTGCTTCCACCCATTCAGAGTGTGTCGAAGTGGCTCTGCACACTGCAGTGGTGGGAGCACAAAGCTCCTACGCACTCAGATATTTCAGTTACCTTTATTAAGTAAAAGCAAGACACCAGCCAAAATGGAACCAAACTTAAGAAAACTCTTTCTGTTAAGCAAAGTTCATTGGCAATCATTATGCTGTAACCTTCTGACTTGGTATTGATTACAATATAACATCCTAGCAAATATGATTAGATAATCAAATGTGAGATATCATCTGATCATACACCAGATAAACCTATATCAGCCTTGCCATCATCCATTACCATCATTCACATCAGACTCTCTGGCACTTTAGGACGTCCCGTTGCCTTTTTTAAATACTGACATGACATTAGTTATCTGTTCCCACTGACTTTTCCCAGTGTTTCATGATTTGTTAAAAGTAGCAGACAAACAGATCCACAAGGTTAGCAGCTCCGGGAGATTCCTGGCCATTTTTCAACGATCTTAGATGCAAACTGTGTGGTCCTGCTGATTCAGAAATGGTTAGCAGTTGCTCTTTAACATCCTTCCCAGTTACAGATGGAATAGAAAGCATTTAATTATCACAGTGAGACTTGAATAAATCATCCTGTTTCTTTCCACACAGAGTGTGAGCACACATTTAGGGCTTCCAGCCTCCCTGTATCTCAATATGTTTGGTCTTTGCCTAAGAGCAGCCCAATCACACTGCTGGGGTTTTATTTATTCAGAGAGAATCCCTCCTCATCCTGCTTAATCCCACTGCCCATCCCTTTCCACTGACACACAGAGCTTCTCTTTTCTCCTGCCCTGATTTCCCAGCTGTGGATTTGCATGTTTCCCTATATTCTCCTTTAGCTTTTTTTCCGTTGGTGCTGTTTTCTTCCCTCTTAAACCCAGGTGGAGATTTTGTTTTGCTTTCGAATCAAAGACACCTTCTTCCTCTGCAGTATTTGTAATAGAGATTTAAAAAAATAGCAGAGAAAGATGCATAGTCATGTCTCAGGTTTTAAGTATAAATGTGGCTTTAGATTAACTGTGATGATGAGATCTGCTGGGACTAACCATGCTGTCTGTGACCTCCTGGGACCAGCCTCGCCTCCAGCCTCTGCAAGGCAGCCGTGCTTTCAGCCCGAGACATCCCTTCCACCTTCCTGCTTCCACCCCACTCCCTTTTCTTGGCTTAGCTGTTAGTGTGGGCCAAGAAACTGGACTGGATGGAAAAGGAAAAAAAAAATTCTACACTTTCTTACATCTGTTTATTTTTTTTCCCTTCCCTCAAAATCATTTTGCTGTTTATCAGCACCAGCGGTTTTGGCAGCACAATGAGAGAGGCAGTCCGGGGCAAGAGGAAACACGGGTGATGAGAAGCAAGGTGTGCGTGATCCCCACCTACCCAGTTCCATCACAGGAGCCCTTGCCTGCATGGCTTGAGCCATGGTGGGAGCAACTTCTGGAGCTGCAAGTCTCAGGATCACAGAGAAGCAGGAATTAGTATTATTTTTTTAAGTGAATGAGAGGTTTATTCGTGTTCTCCAGAATATTCTGCAGAACTTTGTGTATTTCTTTTTTTCAGATCGAAGGAGTTCAGTGAAAAAATGCATTTATCTTCCCAGGTAACTAACTTATTGTATTTGATGTCTATGACAGCAAAAAACAAATGGGCAGGAAAAGGTCTGAAATGAGCCTGATGAGATTTTTCTCAAATCTAAAAAAAAAAAAATAAATTTTAGGAAGAGTGTATTCAATCCTAAACTCAGTTTCACAGAAGTAATGGCAGAATATTTTGCATTCAAAAATACAGGCAAATACCTCCAACTGAAAGCAGGCTAAAATCAGAGGTACTTTGTCTGGGTCTGGAAACATCTTCCTTTGGCTTTGCCTGTGCGCGGCACCCGTCACACAGGCAAGAGCTGCACGTCGTGCGGGGCTCTGCGGGTCCCTGGTGATGCACGATGCCCAGCGCTTTCCTCCTGGCTTCCTGGGGACCAAGAAACAATAAAGCCAACATCAGTAAAACATGAAAACAATTTGGGGAAAAGGCAGCAAGCTACCGCTTGTGTCCCCATGTTTACACCCCTCGCCATGCCCCTTTTCTGGAGGCATTTGCACAGCTGGCGTGCCCAAGGCGGTATTCTCGAGCGAAGCAGGACTCCCAGCCCCAGGTGGCATGGCTGTGCCGGACGGACCTGGTGGCACCAGGCAGACCCAACGAGCAGGACGCGGGGCTTGCGAGTACAGCCGGTGGGACTCCATCCGGGAGTATGCCAAAAATTCAGATTCATTTATTGTTTACCTCCAGATAAGGGTTGGGTTAAATCGCTCTTCTTTGCAAACAAGCATAAAAGCACCTGTCTAGAATCTTGGTTGAGAACTGTATATACAAAAATTAAGGTGCACATGATAGAATGGGAGATAATGCATTTTTTGGCGTTGTTAGGAAGGAAGAAAACTCTATGGATTATTGTGCTTTGGAAGCACCTCTTGTTCTTCTTGGCAAAGGGGAAGACAAAGCAGCTGAAGACAAGCAGAAACCAAACCAGCTTATTCACCCTCCGTTAGCACTTGGCTGAGCTTCAGACAAGGACCCGGAGCCAGCAAACCTCCATCTGCAAAAGCCCTGACCACCCCACGCAGACCGAGCCCACCCCAGCTCTAGTCTTCCCACACTTCCAGCACCCAAAGCACCCACATGGTCCCTGAAAAAGCCTCCCAGAACAAGTGCCAGGTCTGCTCCCAGTGTGGGAGCTGCGCTGTGAGAGAGGGGAGCTGCTGATGAGAAGCCCCTGCGAGGATGCAGCCCAAACTGTGGGAAGTTTTTCTCACTCCTAGTATGAAATCTAGTAAAATTTGAATCATCTTGGTCTTATTATTTGTGTGTCAAGTCAACTTGTCCTGTACAGCTGAGAAAAATCTCCTCCAGTGAAGATATCTGAAATCTATGGATTTTTTTTTTCTCATTTTAAATTTAAGAGTGAAAGAAAGGACAAAAAGATGCCATGCCTTACTATTTCCCTTTTTCTTATATCCTACAACCAACTCCTCAATCTTAAATCCCACCATTACCCTCAAGTTAGTATTTTGCATATGGAAGACATGTTGCAGAACAGAAAATTAACATCGTGGCTTCGCAAGAAATAAGATATAAAAATCTGATACAAGAAAAAATGAATACAAAGCATGGACACCCTGGTTTCATTGGCAAGTGAGATTCCCATCACAAACCTGGGGGAAAAACTTTTCCTGAGAAATAGCCACATAAGAAACTTCCCAGATTTCCTTCAGTTAAGGGCTAACAACCTGCTTCTCCAATTATAAAGAAACCAACAGAACCAAAACACAAACAAGAATAGATTTCATATTCTTGATTTTGTTGTCAGCCTAAGAGCAAAAAAGAAAGGTAGATTAGATGTGCCCACCCCTAGGAACAGTAATTTTATTTTAAGCCTCTGTGTACCATAAAGCAGAAAAAAAGGTCTCTTTCCTTTCGAGATAATTTCTAATTAATAAAGTTATATTTATTACATGCAATTAAAAATATAACCTCAGGGCATGAGCAACAATAGAGATATTCAGTCTGAGGCTTACTTATCAAAATTATTTTCATTGCTTTTTTTCCCAAGTACTCTGCATAGGAAAATTCATTTCTTGAGGCTACAGTATCCTGTTTCATAAAAATAGTGTTTTCTAATTAAATTAATTTAACAAAGGGAAAAAAAAGTATGTTAGAATGCTTCATATCTGAGAATAAAGCTAATTGAACCGAATCGCCTTCTCTGTAATGGAAGAAGCTCTGATGCAATCTAATTAAAAAGGAATAGGCCCTATTTAATTATTTTATTTAATCATACCCAAGACAATTGTCTGGTTGGCACTTCTCAAGGATTTGGTCCACGCTTCTGACGCTGAGGAAGTAAATATAAATGGCGCATTGATCACAGCCCTAAGAGATAAATGAGGCATTATAGCCTTTACCACCTCCTGCTCAAGAGCAAAACGCCGTCTCCACACCTCAGCCTCTCAAACCATTTATCTTTTCGTTCCTTAGCTTGGTTTGTAATGCTCTTCCCACAGACCATGAGCCGTGAAACATTTCTTCTCCTCCTCTTCTTGGACACTAGAATTTCATAGAATTACAGAATCACAGAACGGTTTGGGTCAGAAGGGACCTTTAGAGGCCACCTAGTCCAACCCCCTGCCATGGGCAGGGACATCTTCAGCTAAACCAGGGCGCTCAGAGCCCCGTCCAGCCTGACCTTGGATGTTTCCAGGGATGGGGCATCGACCACCTCTTGGCAGCCTGGGCCAGGGTTTCATCACCCTCGTAATAAAGGAACATTTCCCACCATGTCTGGAGGATGTTGGCTGGAAGCAGGATGTCCATCGACGTCTAGCTGGTGGTTGGTGCAGATCAGCTGAAATAGCAAAGGGTGCCCCTTTGAGGTTTTGCCCAGCACCCCTTCCACAGAGGCGGGTTACGAGCACCGAGGCAGGGGCAGCGGGGCAGGGTCACGGCACCTGGAGCTGGCTGGCGGCAAGGTCCTCGGCCAGTGCCACCGTCGCTGGAGCAGGACGTGATCCTCAGTCCAGATTCCAGAAAGAGTTTTTGGTTTCTGTGTTGGGCAGTATAAAAACCAGACATCACTAATACTACATATTAAATCACAAAATACTAACGCTTAGGCAGACGTTTATATTTTAGCAGTATCATGCAAACAGTATTTGAAATGTCAGACTCTGGATTATATTAATTGGAGTTTTAAATCTCTGGTGCCTTTATGGCTACCTGAGTATTAATCTCAATATTCAGGGTTTCTGGCTTGGAAAAAGAACTACCTTAATGTTAGTGATATGCCTGAGATTTCTATTCTATATGGGAAAACTACTGAAAAAATATTTGCTTCAACACATTTTCATATTTTAACAAATTCTTAAAACAAGTTTATTCGAAAAGTGTCAGAAATACGCAATATATATAAAACATATGAATACATTATGTAAATGTCTTAATATAATGATTAGGCATTAATCAGTCCCCCTTTTTTTTTTTTTATTTTGCATACAATGCAGAAGCCCTGAACACAGCAAAAGCAACTTATTTTCCTGAAAATAAGCAAAAATACACAGAGGGTCTGTCTTCCTTGCAGATTTCAGTCCTCATTTATTCCAGTCCCTCACTACCACACTTTATCTTCAATACAAAGGGACGCAATTGAAACTTGAGGCTTCCTTACCTCCATCACAGGCATTTCCTGGAGGAAAGATTAATACCATCGGTTAAATTTTGCTGTAAGAACCAAAATGGTGCTTTTCTGATTCTTGCAGTACAGCGTTTCAGTACGACAGAAGAACAACTCTGCAGAACGGCCAGTTTATGAGGATTTAAAACTGGCTGATGGGTCTCAGTGGCACTGTGACTTTGGGGTCCGTGTGCTGGTGCATCGCTCATAGGGTACCAAAGAACCGGTCTTCAACCCAGGTTATTAAGCGTTTCAGTCAATGGCCTGGGAAGAAACACAAACCCATGTTGTATAAAGCCTGAAGATGGCACAGAGACTGTGGGGGTGCAGATGGGGATGATGGGACAGCGGAGCTCTCCAGCTTGTTGGCCAGCTTGGCATATGCAAATCACTCACCTAAAGGTAAGGTCAATTATAAAAGCCAATTTTAACATCCCAGGTTCAAGAGTGAAGGGCTGAGGCCACTCCTGGAGGTGGGGGATGTGACGGCGAGCACCGTGGCTCCGAGCGTGACTTCGGGTCCGTGGCAGGTGAACACCACCACTGGCTTCCAGCCAACACCTCAGCCACAAAAGCTGATGAAAATTTTGTGCATATATAGAGAGACAAGCAGAGAGCAGGGAGGGAGACTTCTGCATTCATCACTGCTGCAGGGTATCGGGTCTTCTACGGTGCTTGTAAGCCAAGAAGGACATCCACAGAGTAGAAAGGGTCCCCAGAGCCACGTGGTCATGTAGGGAGCTCCGTACGCTCAGCCTGAAGAGGGGAAGGCTGAGCAGGGCTTGCTGGCAGCATTCGGACACCTTGGCTTTCAGAGGAAAGGAAGAGGACTCCTTTATTTCTTTTTCTTTTAAGCTGTATTTGTCACCTTAAAACCTATGAGTACTGTTTAGAGTCAATGTCAATGGTAATCCAAAAATCAAAACTGGACATTTTTTTATTAAGAGATATCCTCCAGTTAAAACAGAAATTAATTCAGGGAAGCTTTATGGCTGGTATCAAGCAGAAGTTCCTTCTGGCTTTGTAATTGACTGATCTGCTGTGTGTTGAGCTGCAAGATTGAGTTTTTTATCTCCATGCAACAAGTACTGAAGGCTATTTAAATGGAAAAGGGAATCACAATTTTGTTGCTCTGTGTTATATAAGCAAGGTTTAAAATGAAATTTCTGTTCCTGGAGATGAAAGAACTTAAAATCTGCTCATGATTTTTACCCTTAGGTTTAAAAAGCAAATAAATACATAAACAAATAAATCAAGAATATTAAGTCTCATCTAATCTGCTTTAACCAGAAAATCTAAAAAGAAGCTTTCTTATTCTGCAGCTGAAAGAGTAGGGCATGCGAATCTTTCCCAAGGAAAGCTTTTCTTCTCAGATAAGTGTTCCGAATCTGAATTAAATTAGTGTTAACAAAGCCAGCTTCCTTTTTTAAATCCGGATTAACACTGCCTTAGATGTCCCTTACTTGTTCCTTGTGACACCAAACCGTTAATTTTTTCACTTTTCTGGAGAAGTCCTCTGCGAAAAGTAATCAAAATTTGAGAGTGGCACGGCTGTGACCGCATTTCTGGGCACTTCTTCATATGCCACGGAAAAGAAATGCAGCTCTTTCTGTCCTTCCTCAGTCCCTTACAGACAGGGCTGGAAACTAAACATGGGAGATTTTATACGTCTTCTCTAAAATGTTAGTCTTTTGACGTACACAGGAGCAGTCAGTCTGACCTTTACTCTTACTATTTTTTTTACTTCTTGTGTCTGCGTTTTTATGGAAGAAGACTTGTCAAGTAACAGCATTTAGTCTAAGAATAAAGCAGCCTCTTAAACTGTTTTATGCTTTTGTGTTTCCATAACCAGGCACTGCCCATGTAAATACCACACATAAATATTCATGAGCTGTGCTTTTTCCCTTCCCCAGTAAGTTCTGCTAGGAGCATGGAGAAGGGGTGTGATTAACGCCAAGTTAATTGTGCCAGCCTGCTTGATCGTGGAGGACACAGAGCTGCAGACTCCAAAGGGCAGAGCTGTGTGGCTGCAACTTTGCAATTATCTTTGTCCTTCTCAGTGTAGGATACCTACAGAAGTCTCCGGCTTGGCCAGTTGGCTGTAAAAATAACCCTGAAGCTGCTTTCTAATCTTCAGGGCTCTTACCGTGGTGTCTGAAGCATGCCAAAGCTCTCTCTCCATTTGTGTCCTGCTTTTAAAACCCTGCCCAGCCTTCAGCCAGCCTTACTGCAGCCGCTCCTGCCTTGCATTACCCCCTGAAGATTTACTGCTCCAGCCTCCTCTGAGTTCTCCGATGACTGCTGCCCCTCAGGCTTACCTCCGGTGGTCATCCTCTCCCCGTTCACACTAGAAATGCCTCTTACTCTCACCTGACCGCAGCCCGTTGGAGATAGATTTCACTATTGCCTCCATTCTCTATATGAGGAAAACACATTATGGCCTTTTTAGACTATTTCTCCCCGAGTCTTCCCAACAAGCCCAACTCTGTTTAGTATCCTCAGATTTTTTCCCCTCTGCAAGTCCACAAAAGCAGGAGATTTATAATGATTGGTCCCTTCTAAAAAAGCAGGAATACATGAACTCACAAGATGTGCTCACTCAACCCAAAAGGCATCCCTGAAAAAACACCTCCCCCCTTCCTTACGTAAACCTCAGCCTGCTCCTGTGACCTTTTCTAAATCGTATTTGCCCAAGCTGCGTCCCCTGGGGAAGCCTACTGTCCTTATGGAAAATCCCCCTCTCCATCAGCTACCCTTGGCGCTCGTTTTCCCTTCAATTTCTCAACTCGCAGTGTGAACGCTTTGGCTCAAGTGGGGATGAATAAACATTGTCAGAGTATTTGGGAACAGACATAGATTATTTCCCAACTGAGAGCTTCTCTATGCTTTTCCTCAAGGTCTGTTGCATTTGCTATTCTGATACTGTTGGTTTCCCCTGTTGAGAGAAGCCTCCTCTTAATTAACTGTCTAGTCAGGCTAGACCACTCCACACCTAGGCAATTTCTTTTCATGCTTTTTTTCTAACGGATGACGAGCCAGCAGAAGGGCAAAATTCTCAGGGAAACAGAAAAAAAAAAAGCCACAGTCACTGTTCTTTCCTTTCTAGCAGTACCTGCTGCTCCAGGTTCACACAAAGCCAACTGCATCCGAGCGCTGTGTCTCTAATTGCCTTTCAGCTCTGCTGCATGGGACTGCAACGCGGCTCGTGTTCTTCTGGAACGCTACCGGTATTTTCTTCCATGATGATTTTGCACTTTATGACATTGTGTTCAGTGCCTCGCTTTTAAATCTTCCCAGGAGGCTGATTAAGCTCCCTGGGGGATGGATGCCTGTCCACTACAGCCCACAGAGAGAGCAAAACTGCACGGGTGGGCTGGGAAGGGGAAGCTCTTCCCATAGGTATTGCTAGCAAACCCTTACTTATCCAGGCATTGAAGTTCTCCAGTTTGCAAGTGAATTCCAAAATAGAAAAATATGAAAAAGAAATATGATTTCAATAAATGTCAAATATAATTTCAGTAAACCCTGATCATTGAGCTAGTACGTTTGGGGAAAAAAAATCACCTTTCTGAAACTTCTTTGACCCTCAGACATGCATGATGAGACAGAAGGCTGGTATTTCACTTCTGTGTTTGAAGAACCACGTGATGGAAAATTATTAATTTCTATGAAAATATTGTTTTATTTGGCAATCAGCAGGATTAAATAAAAATTCAAATAGAAAAACAGGCAATTAGGTACTATAGGCAATCTTCACAAAGTATGTACGTGGCACAATATTAATAAAATTATGTAGCAAGTGTTTTCTCATCACACTGAGATTTGAATGATGGAGATAAAGTAATTCAAGCAGCAGCTATGCACGTTGGCATAAACTAGTTAAAATAATTTGTTTCTGTGCACTACCAAACATGAGCATTGAATAGAAAATTATATTAAAAATTTATATAGTATTTCCTTGCTAAGCTTTACATGCATTATAATCATATCATGAGATCCATTCTGATAACATTGTAATACAAAATAACTGGGATGACTCATATGGCATACAGACAAGCAGAAAGCGTGTGGTGCTCTATGATTACCGCAGTGTTTATAAGTTGTTACTTCCCATCACAAATGGAAGCAATGTTTTCAGAATAAAAGCAGGCACTGGAACGTAGGATGTAATTTCCAGGGCCAGTGCTGTAGGTGGACTTCCACTAAAATATTCACGATTTTAGCTGTTAGCAGCTCAAATTAATTGCCATCCATAATTAATCTGCCCTGTAGAATACAGCTATTTTATAAACATGGGATGTATTGGACATGCCCCCTTAATTTGTATTGTAGGTTTTGTTTATTTGACAGTCAAGAATATAAAAATAATACTTGTCATACAGAAAAATCAATATTCAGCGTGCTGCGTCTGCTGTCTGATCACGTTTAAACTCACCGCAGGACTCCCACGCAATTTAAAACCCAGTCATATTAATTTCTTAATTCTAACTACATCACTTATCATTTACTCCCACAGCACAGGCGTTAATCTCAGCAGCAGCCGAAGGAGCTGCGAATGAGGTGGGGGGAAGCCGGATCCCACAGCTGGGGCTGGCTGGGCACAAGCGGTGGGATGGGGCTGGCTGGCACCTCGCCCCTACGTGGAGCTCGTGGATGAGCCCAGGCTAAACTCACCTCCCAGCCCAGATGTGTGTATTCAGAGCTGATGAGTAGGACGAGGCAGTTTTTACACGGCCTAGGTGGACAGGAGAAGGGGCTGGGGTCTAGGGAGAGCCGGCTAGTGCTGCTGAGATTGCTGGTTTGCATCAGGACAGCGCTCATTCTTGCAGACAAAGTGAGTAGTTGACTTCGGACAAGATGCTTAACTCATCAGGTGTTCGGGCGCTTGCACGGACTGACGGCACGTGGCTGGTATAACTCTAGGCAGGCATTTGAGAAATGTTGGTTGATAAAAAAGGCTGTTTGTGTCAAAACATTTCCAGTGAAAAGTTCATACAGGATCTAGTAAAAAAAAAATTTGATTTTGCCCAATTTTTTAATGAAATCTGACCTAGGTTTGACAGGCTCTTTTGCAGTCAACAAGAACGAGGATACAGAGAAACTACAGAGGCTTCATCCGTCAGCTACCCGGGTGGCCAGGGACCAAGAGCATGTCGCCTCTGACGAGGGGCCTGTGTGTCTAAGGTCAGCCTGCCATCACTCGAGGGGCAGCTGCAAAGCCAAACCCTCCTTGGCAGGGTCAGGAGCAGTAGCTATGAGCTGCAATTTGGGAGGCTTTAGACAAGATGTTAGGGTAGGTAGCTGTGGAAAAGGCACCCAAAGGTGGTGCACTCTCCGTTCTTGGAGATGCCAAACTCATCTTGGCAAAGTCACGGCTGACCTGCTCTGGTGCTTCAAGGTGGGACTTTGGTGGGATGACCTCCCGTGGTCCCTTCCAAACAATATTTTTGTGATTCATGGTGCTGCTGTTAGTTCCAGACATATGAGTTTTCCAAATTATTCTGTCCTACATAACTTGTAGCTCACAACATTAAGTTTTATCTCCTGTCGTCTTGTTGATCACCTTGCTTCATTAGGGTCCCTTTAGACCGGAGAATTGCTGCTTTGGCAGATCTAAATAACTCTATCTTCTGCAAATGTACCACATCAGTAATCACTCCCTTCTGCACATCGTTAATTAGCATGGCAGACAGCAACAGTCCCCATGTGGAAATCTCTGGACACCCTACTCTTAACCTTTTGCCACAGTCAAATGGCCATTTATTCCTGCTCTGTGTGCTGGGACTTGGCTGAAGACATTTTGAAAGCCCAAATAGATAATGTCAGATGGTACTCCTTTGTGCCTGCTTGCTCAAGTGAAAAATAGACTGGTATTTCCATGCAGAATAATGAGACTACACAGCAGAAGTTACACCACTGCAGCTCTCAGGGGAGGCTGTGAAAATCCCTGGTACTGATGGCGATGCTGCATTCATCCCCCGGATTTCGAGAGCTTTTTGGACATATTCCTTACTCCTCCTATCGCTATATTTGTTTTGTATGCCACTGACTGGGAAAAGGAGTTAAATTAAAGCTGTGTTATTAACACTCATTTAAGTGCTATTCATATGCCTGTGGAGACTGTTCTTGGAAATTCTCCACCAGCTACAACTGCACACGGTCACCCCGGCAATGGAGAGACTGAACAACTCCTAAATGTTATTTACGCGTGGGCCACACCTCTGGTGCTAATACAGAATCCCTCTTTCTGTACTGAGGAAAGGAAATGGAAGAAATATGATGTGGGTTCCTACACGGGCTCCTTGCCAGACCTGGGGCAATCACTTCGGCCAAGTTCCTCATCAGGTCTCTGGTGCCTAACGCTGGCTGAAATCACCTTGAAATCAGCAACCTTGATATCTCCAAGGACCTTAGCCGTATCATGATGAAATTGTCCATCTGCGTGATAAGGAGAACATCTTCTCATAGGAAGGCTGAGAAAACCCAACAAGCACTGCAACGTGTTCTGATGCTGCAGCAGCAGAAACCAGTAGGGTAATTCAGGGTAATTCCGGGTATTCAGAGGATGGGCCCCCCTTACAGAGGGTCAGTACCACTGAGAGCAGCATCTTCAGCAGAGACTGGTTCAGCCACCCTTTCCAAAAGCTGTGCGACACCCTCGAACTATCCCTGCCCTCACCTGGGAAAGTGCAAGGACTAATCCAAGCCCCCTGCCTCCCAGTAGCCACCAGCAGCGTGGGGAACAGGACTGGGAGAATTGGAACGGGTGCTGAGACACCGCAGGAGGGGGAGGCAGGGCAGGCGACCCGTGGGCCGAAGAGTGAGATGTAACTGGGATGTAGCGATGCCCGCCGCTGAACAGCGAGGAACAGAGGCTGCAACGTGCTGAATAAATCACTTGCAATTAATCCTGTGACCAACTTCAATTCCAAAGCTTGTTTATATCCATCACGGTCTAGTTATCAGAGAGGAAAAAGCAAACTTACAAAAATATATTCCAATTAAGTGCTTGTAACTCAATGAGGTTTCGGCTCATATTTTAGTTCTACTGAACTGTGAGAGCGCCGATGTAAACCTTTTGAAGTAGTCAATGATTATTTTAACAATTCAACTTATTTTCAAATGATTTATCCAGGAAAATAGCAATATCTAACTTCCTTGAGTTCATTGAACCAATGTGCTATAATATGTCATATAATTAAACTAGTCATTAAGACTTTTACTTTGGATAGAAAAATCAAATCTCCGAGGCATCTGACCTTTTGGGTATTTCAGCCTTTCACACTTCAGTTACCCAGTTGTCTTAAAATTGCCTGTTAGTCACTGCCTGGCTTTATGGGCTTTCTGAACAGTTTTTTGAACAGCAAATTTAATATTAAGTAATTCTAATAGTTTTGCTTCTTATTTTTAGTAACAGAGTCCTGTACAGCCATAATTCTCCTGTAGGTGTGCCTTCCCATTTTAATTAATTCCTCACTGGTAGAAGTATGACAAAATCAACATTTTCTTTTTCTTTTCAATAAATAGTTGTGCTTAAGAGAGCCTGTGAGAAGATCAGTAGAGTCTTCCAGACCATTACCACCATGTTATGTTATGAATATACATCTCAAAAAGAGGGGGATTCATAAATTGCATTTGCAGATATGCCACAGTCGTTCTTTGACCTTTATTTTTGCTTTACGCAGTGAAGGGCTGTATCCCACCTAATACACATCAGAAATGGTGAAAATCCTCCCGGCCTCTGCCACATACTTGCAAAGCACTTTTTGAGTAACAGCAGCGTGAATATTGATGTAAGTGGTAGGCATGGACGGTACGAAGCGAACGACAAGAATTACAGCGAATGATTGATCAACTCAAGCACTGACTGGACATAGCAAGGCACAAGAATAAACACGCAGACATCCATCAGCACAGTCTGTTTTCCCATGGGATCTATGTTGGACATACTAGTTTATATTAAAAAACAGTTCAGATCTTGGCTTGATTCTTGATTAGGTGGCAGAGCCATAGGGAGAATAAAACCCTACACCTAGAGGAATTAATTTTCAGCACACTCAAGGACCATATCTAACAAACTGTGACATTAGGGTTTTTTCAGCTTAAAAATGCATCCAGCAGGAAAGCCCTGTGCAACTTTCTGTGCCGAAAATGGCTCGTATCCGTGCCAGCGCAGGCAGGGACTCCAAGGGCGAGTGTTGCTTGGCTCACCGGTTGTACCAGGAGATTTTGGACCAGTGCTGTAAGAACATCGTGCTGCAGCCAGGGAGCAAACTGAGTCTGCACAGCCTTTTTCAGCGACTGAGAGGAAACCACCTTCCAATTCTAAATATTACGCTGGTGCAACCAATACAAAGTATATAATGGTTCTAACTGGTGTCTCGAGGTGGGTGCTGGTCTCACGGCATTTCATGGTTTCTCGCTGTACTTAATGATTACCCACACCCAATCGTCCACCTCAGAAGGTGAGGCGGGAGCAGAGGAAGAAGTAAGATGCTAGGCAGAGTTTTGTTCACAGCGTTGTGAATATGCATCCGACTTTAGTGCAATTAGCTGGAGAGCACATGCTCTTCCCCAGGCCAGCGGTGTATGAAATTTGTGGTTAGGGATTATCTGACTGGACAGCTGATTGATTTTTGGTTTTCTGCACTGTTGCATAGTGACTGATCTAAATCTTGCCTTTTTATTAACCTGTCTCTCCAGCACCTGCCTAACGAAGCAGACGGAGTGAAGTGAGCACGGGAAACAAAAGACTCAGCCACTCAAAGCAGAGCAGCTCCAGAGGCTTCCGGAAAGGTCAGCACGTTTCAGGCTGCGCTCGCCGGCAGCACTGGCTGCAATTAGAGGCGAGAACGAAGAGTGTTCTGCTGCACTGGCTGCCTTTGCAAGCTCATTATTTCCTGGGATCCTGGTGTCAGGCCACCTGACAAATATGGATTTAGGTGCCATTATTAAATTATATTCAAATTGTCCTGGGCTCATAACAACTACTGTTTGTTTTGATGGCTGAAAAGATTCACGTTCCTGCTAGCTGACTGCTCTTGACGTAATCATTTGTGGGAACTAATCAGAGGAAAATACTGTAATAATTATACGGTTTCCACTTGATTTTAAAAAGGGAAGTTAAAAAAAACCAAACCAAAACTTGAGGTCATCGCTGACTCTTACTGACATTATTTATAGATGTATCTAGCTTTAGGACATCAGTATGTACCTGGAATTACTCAAAAGGAAAAAATTGTCAAGAAGAATTATATGCAGAGCCATTTGAATTTGATTTTTAAAAGAGTAAAAGGATGTTCTAGTGTGGCAGACGAACTACCTGAATAAAAAAGGGGGACGAGATGATATTCTAGTTGAAAGTCCACAGTCAGAAGCGCTGGATCAAATAACAAGAATTTCTTCTGAAATCTTGGAATTCTTCAGTCTGACATGCAGAAAGAAAAGCAAACTGATTAACCACCGGACAGGTACGAATCATCAGTGAGAGGCATCCTTAAAGCAGAAAAAGCCAAATGTAGGGCAGGATAGGCAAGATTTTTCTCTAGCAAGAAAAGCTTGGCTATTAACCACTAATAGTTTGAGGTATTGATGTCATTTCAAAGGACACAACTCCAACTTTTTCTAGCATACGGTGTACCATTGTCGTCATCCATGTGGGTTTAGATTTTGCATTTGGGTTCTTGTGAAGCACAGTCCTCATGCAACCACGTTCCCCAGAAGCAAAAGGCAAGTGGAGAAGAGATGGAGAGCTTTGTAGACGTCTTCCTCCGCAGAAGCTGGTGAGAGGACCCTGCATCTTATATCAAGTCTTATGTGAAGCATTTGCGCCCAGTGGCCAAAGACGAGGCATTTCCAGTGGTGGAGAGAGAAATACAATGTGTGAAAGGGAGAGGTGGTTGGACGCCAGGGAAGATAAGAGATGAGTTTAGTAACAGGGAGGCTGGAAGTGGTTGCAGGGTAAGGTGAACTCCGCCGACCCTGCAGCCCCACCTGACAGCTCTAAGACACCGAAGGCCCAAGCGCTGGCAGGGCGAAGGGTGCTGCTCCGGAGGCACCACCACCTCGGGAGCCAGCCTCCGCTGAGCCCTTGGCACTCAGCGCGGCCCTCGCAGGACACCGGGGAAGTTCTGTATCAGCTGCCTATAAGGACAGTTCTCAGTCCTTGCGGAGCGGCGGGATGGGAGGTGCTACAGTGCTGGGAGGTCTCTGCAGCAGGCTGGTCATGAGCTCTGACGGATTTATCCACCCAAAGGGCAGTGACTGCCATTTGGGATACAGGCAGATGACTCGCAGGGGCATAAAAACTTGAGGAGACGAAGGTCAACTACAAAATCTGAAAGACAAAATTTCAGGGTCTAATTACCAAATCTGAATGCGGAATGCAGAAGAAGAATGAAGAGCCAATTTTTTTTTTACTTTTTACTTATTCTAACTATATTTTGCCAAGGGCTTATACTTAGTGAAACACCTTTCCATCAGAGGAAAGCACAGAATTATGAATATTAACATCACTGGTAGGTGCACATTACTTTTGCAGAAGACATAAAGATGAAAGAAAGAAATGCAGTTATTTGCCTTTATCTTCAATGCTACCAAGAGTCAGACCCTACGTTTTTTATCAGACAGATTTCGTTGAGCTTCAAAATTCAAAATACTTCAGAGAAATGAAGAAAATCTGCTGCAGCGTACAGCCATACCCTGGTAAGGCACCTCTTGCTTTCTCACCATCCCAGCTCAGGGCTGTCCAGTGACAGTCCTCAGGAGGGGCAGGACGGGGCACACAAAAGCTCTTGTTCCCAAATACGCGATGCGCCAGCGGAGAGTGCAGAGAACACCTGTTGGGAGGCAGGGTTACATACCCTGAATTTTATAATATCATCAGGATGAATTCCCAAAAAATGCCAGCATTAACGTTGCTCTTTGAGTTCATCTGGCCGCCATGGAAGACATTTTAATCCCCCTGTTAATTTTCACGTTTCTCACCAATCTCAGCTGAATGTCTTGGCACATAATCAAGGCTCCCTAAAACACGGCTAGGAATATGCATTCCCAGTTTCACCTTTTCTTTGGAACTCCACATTTTCCTGTCCCAACCCCTTGCTGTGCACTTCACAGCAAAATGGAAAATAGAGCCAAGCACTGAACTGACATTGTTGCTTAAACTTGAAGTTACAGGGTCATTATTCTAGTTACCAAAACGGCTAATGTGTAATTGTTCACTCTGATCATAAAATACAATCTGAAATGAAAAATAAGAGGTAACAGATAACACGACGGTCATTTCTCCATGGAAAATTCCTGATGGATCAAAGACTTTGCCTGGGCTATCCCCCATTTTGCTTTTCAAAGTTAATACTCCACCTTCCTTTTCCTAAGGAATTGATTTCAGTAAGACATTTGCAACATCAAGCATTACATATGTTTAATTTTGTCAGACTCCTCTGATATCTGCTGGGAGCAAGCCCCCTCACTTCTGATTTAGCAAAGGCATGTTGATATTTTCTTCTCATAAGCTTTTGCTTCGAGGCCTGAGAGATCTCAGTGTGAGCCCATCCATTGCCGTATACAACAGTTTGGTTTTGCCTTCCTAGAAAAAAAGTAATTTTGTAATATTCAGTTTTGGCCTCAGGAGATTCTGTGTATGAAATATGAGAAAAGAAGGTTTTCTGGAGGGCGGGCAGGTTAAATTATTATCCCGTGATAGGACAGAAAGTTGGAGGACTGGGTCCGGTGCTGCTGCCATCGCAGGCAGTGCCGAGGACGGCGGGGCAGGGGGGAGCCGCGCTCCTCCCGGGGGCACAGTGGGAGGGATGGAGATGTCCTCCCCAGGGGCAGGCGAGTGGATTGCTGCCTGATTTCCATGAGTCCAGACAACGCGAGCGGGACAGGCTCTGACAGCTCCAGGTGGCCACGCTCAGGGCCAGCCTCCACAAGGCGGGGAAGGCTCACGCCAGCTAGGAACAGCCCAGGTATCGCAACGCTGAGACGCGTCTGAATTGGGGGAGAGCTCCAAATCCTTCAGGAAGATGCAGCTATCAAACGGCACAGCGAAGGCGAGAGCTGAGCGGAGTCCTCGCTGGGTTTCCTCTTCACACACGTCTCTGTCCCATTTCTGTATCTCCGGCTGCTCGCGTTTGACTGTAAAAGCACCCCGTAGGCTAATAAAGCCTTTCTCTCTAGCTGGCTGAGCATTCCTCCACTTGCCCTTCCATCAAAACCATCTCCCTTCACCCCCCTCCCCACTAAAATCTTGCTTGGTTTTATGATGCACTTTCACCAAACCAGTGCTTATTTATCGGTAAGAATCACACTTACCTAACCAGGTCCTCAGATCCCCAGGTCATGTTCGTGTTTCACCTGAAACACCTATCAACTTAATCAAGTTTTCCTGAGGGATTTGTACAAACTCACCCTAATGTGGGCCCAGCTGTACTAGTTTCTATCTAATAAACTACTGCCCTTTCACTTCTTTATTTCCTTATAAAAGTAAACAGAATATCATAATTGCGTTTTGGTATTTACCCTCATATAAAGAAAAATCACAAGGCGTCACGTATACTGTTGTCCCCATCGGGATGCAGGATCCAAAGCCAGCAATACATTAGCTCTCAAGAAAATGTACTTTTAAAAGATTTTACTGCAAGTCTTTACTACTTGAGCAAAGGCATTTGACAGAGCTTGTTTGCGACAAACAAGTCTTTGCAGGGGTATGAGAAAGGCCCGATTTTGTATATGTTAAACAGCATCCCTGTGAGAAAACGGGGCTGTTTCACAGGAGGCAATCACTGAACACTACAGCAGATTTTTTTTCTACTGCCATTTGACCGTGTCGCACAGCTAAAGCAAAAATATGATCAAAAAGCTCTTTGAATTTAACAAAAATTAGAGTTGTTATAAATATAGGCATAAGCAGCAGGGGGGCAATGTGTGCAGTCCGGAATTACATGGTGCATCCAAAAGCACTGTGCTTTTTCGTGATATGAGCTGTTGACAGTGATTAACAACCCTACTGAGATCCATCACACACAGAAGAAGCTTTTCATGAGAGCTGCCCATGAACGGAAATCTGGAGGGACTGAAACAACCACAGATCAGTTTCTCCATTAGGATGCAACTAGTTGCTCTTTTGATGGCTTTTGATGTGCAGAAAAATACTACAGAGGTAATTTAAATGCTTACTTGTGGCTCGATTTGCAAAGACACAGTTCCCTTTGAAGGAGCGTGACAAGCAGCGGGACAGGCGGGTGGGTGCGGGCTGTGCCAGCACCGGGAGGCTCAGCCGGGAGGTGCTCGCCAGGACCGGGACAGGCAGAGGGACCATGGGTGTGCTGGGACCCTGTTGTGGTTTAGCCCCAGTCAGCAACTAAGCACCACACAGCCGCTCGCTCACTCTCCCCACCCCTGTGGGATGGGGAGAGAATCGGAGGAGCAAAAGCAAGAAAACCCGTGGGTTGAGATAAGAACAGTTTAATAATTAAAATAAAATAGTAAGAATAGTAATGGTAATGATAATAATAATAATAATAAAATAAAAAGAAATAATGAGAGGGAATAAAATGAAACCCAGGGAATAAAGGGAAAAGGGAAAAAAACCACAAGAGCTGCAACCGCTCACCACCCGCTGACCGACACTGCCAGTCCCCGAGCCGCGATCGCTGCCTCCCCCGGCCAACTCCCCCCAGTTCATATACTGGGCATGACGTCACATGATATGGAATACCCTTTGGCCAGTTCAGATCAGCTCTCTTGGTTGTATCCCCTCCCCTCCCGGCTTCTTGTGCACCTGGCAGAGCGTGGGGAGCTGGAAAAGTCCTTGACTAGTGTAAGCACTGCTCAGCAACAACTAAAACCATCAGTGTGTTATCACATATTTTCATACCAAGTCTAAAACACAGCACTATACTAGCTACAGTGAAGAAAATTAACTATCCCAGCTAAAACCATGACAGACCCCCGGGCAGCAGGTTCACATCCTGCAACCTGCTGGAAAGGGTTGTCCACCCCACCAGCTTCCAGCACCTGCCCTTGACCACACCAGCACTTCTGCACCGTGGTGTTATGGCCACGGTGCCCCCTTCTGCGCCAGGCAAGCGTGCTCTGGATGCAGCAGGTTTTGTTCCAGGCTTTTTCCATTTAAGAGCTCTCAGATCGTGAGCGTCGCCTTTTAGAGGTAAAATGAAAATGGGAAGTCAAAGGTCTGAACATATAAAAATAGGTCATTCTATTAAAGATGCTTTCAGAGAGCACAGATCCCCTCGAAGGACTCACAGGCTACAGGAAGAAACTCAGAATTGCCAGGACCTCTAAAAAGGATGTCTGAACATTTTCCTTCTCTCCTGCTTCCCTTTTTTCTTCTTGCAATTTAGTTTTCCCTCACTCTTTCTCCGCACGTAGTGCCACCCACTTTTCGACCTTCTAATCTCCAGGTTTGCTTTGGTTTTGAAGAAAATAAATCTCTTTCACATATTCTTATCATGCAAAAATTGGTTGGGAAATGCTATGGGAAGCCTGGCACAACTACGTACGTACAAGCACCCGCACGCACGCGGGTGATGTGTATCAGCAGGTGTGACGGAGGAACTGTCACCCCACGCTGCACAGGCAGGGTGCCAGTTCAGCACCCAGGGGATGCTCTCCCAGCAGGGACAAGGAGAGCCGCAGGTCACACGACACCGGTGACCGAGACATCTGCCGCGGGCTGCAGTGCTGTTGGCAATCCCGTCCGAGCCTGGGGAGCGATGCCGGCCGCCACGAGCATGCCCGGCCCACGATCACCCTCCGCTGCGGGATGGAGGGCTGCGGGGAACGGGGGGGAGAGGTGTTGGAGCATCCCACGCCGTGCCCCAGGCTGAGCTGCGGCGCACGCACCAGCCCCGTCCGGATCACACCTTGCTAGACGAGACCTGTCCTGCCCGGCCCAGGCACTCGTCTTCCTTCCTCCCTTCCTCCTTCCATCACAACTCATCGCTTTTTTGCCGGCAATAACAGGCCCAGGAGCCTTTCCAGCAGGACCAGCTGGCGCCTGCTCCCCAGCCAGCCGCAGGGGTGGGCTCAGCCCAGCACACCCGCGACGGCGGCGGGCAACAGCGCTCTGCTGGAAACCCACCGACCGCAGCTGGCGGTTGCTTTTTCGCAGGGTAGGAGAAAAGCCTTGGCCCATCGTCCTGCATGGAAGATAAATATTCCCATCGCCTTCCTCCTGAGGGAAACAAGGCCAGGGGCCGGCGTTAGAAGATCGCTGCTTCTGCCTTCTGAAAAAGACGCACACCAGCTGCGCTGCCGCCGCTCGTTTGGGAGATACCTACACACACACACATATTACATATAAGCATATTATACACACACACACGCTTTTCTTCCAGCAAACACTGCCTGAACAGTCAGCAGTTCTCAGTTCAGGAACTAAAGCACTTTCAAGCCCCTGTGCTAATTGGGCTCATGACAAGTTGGGATCTGGCAGTCAAAACTTTACCTTGTGTTGTTAAAAACCTCTTAATTTCAAGCAAAGAACTGCTGATAACAAAGGGACGAGCTGGGCTAGTTTGCAATGAGCAGCTCTTACAAGATTGCAGCTTTGCCTCAGCTTTCTTCCATTGCTCCAAGCTACGCCCCACTGAGTACACACAGGTTCAAGTTCCAAAATCACCGGGTTTAATCAAATGGAGGAATTCTAACCTAGCTGAGGATGCGGAGGGACAAGTTTAACTATTTTGTTTTATTTTCTGTTTTATTTTCTTCCCTTTTTTTTTTTTTTTTTGTTCCAAGCTGCATCAGGGAAGGGCCAAGGATAGAAAAGAGAGAGAAGCTGCAGAGATAACAATTATTTCTTTTTGCTGATAAACTTCTCCCACCATTGCTGCAGAAGGGAAGGGGCTGGTGACACTCCTTGTTACTTCCAGACAACAACGCAGTGTCCCGGCAGCCTTGTCTGGGTGCAGGGCAATGCCTGGGAAAGGTATCTTCAAGTACTGGCACTGCAGCGGTATTTCTGAAACCGCGAGCTCAGTGCCGTACAGCTGCATCACCCTTGGGATATGAGAATCTCCCTCCTTGCAATACACAGTGTCTCTGTAATGCCCCTGCAATGCCGCAGAAGACTTTTTCATGCCCTGATGAAGAGCCTGTGCAGTGCAGGACCATGCTTTTTTGTACCTTGAAAGTGTACTTTCAGGACCAGCTACACCCTTCATTTCACCCAGCTTCCCTGCGCCACGTGTCTTAGACCGCACAGGATGCTACAGCAGAAATTAAGCAGTCGCTTCTTCATAGCATTTACTGACACCCCAAAGGGTTTCTGGCACTCTCATGCTCTTCAATGGTGTATAATATTCATAGGAAATGAAGGGAAAAAAAAAAATCAGCAAAAACCCGCGAGCCCTGTGGTTGTTTTCCAGTGCACCTGCCTGAGCTGTTGCAGCCTCTGGAGCACTGATAAAGACGCTCAGAAATGCAGCCATCCGGGCACAGAGTTATTCCTTCTGCCTTTGTCACCTGAAGGTATTTGGCTTCCCTGTGAGGCACAGAGGCATTGTGAAGAGAGCTGCAAGCTTGGGCATTTCCGAGAGGAAGGATTTCCAGGTTCTGCATTATATATATTTTTCCTTTAAAATGTCTCAAAAAGGTCATGCTAATGATGTTTACTATCGAGTAATAAATGTTAACACTTCTCCTCTCGCTGGATAGTGCTGAAGACTGGAGAGGGTCTGTTTTCCAGTTAGGGAAAGCATGCTAAATCAAGCGAGGTACAACATGTGCTGTTTAAAAAGAGTGACATTTACTGTTACTTTACTGTGAGATGCAAATATCTTTTTCCTAATGACTATTTTCTGAAACCTGTCGTAGGAAATGCAGTTCAATGCTTTCTGATAGCTGGCTTTTTTGTCTTTAATAAACCCCAACCCACAAGCACCCCTACCCCTCACTTCAGTCCCCTGCACCGATGCTCAGTAAGAGGCAGCTGGCTTCAGAATGGTTAATGGAAACAAAAAACCCCATGAAAAAGACTAACCTATTAGTGAAGTAATTAAGTTTTTTTCTTAATACAGGTAAGATTGCAAGCAGGAATAATTAAACTAAACCTCATAACCCCTGGGATTCAGGCGGCTGGATGGTTAATACCGAGCGTTACTGAAAGCGTGCAGGTCTGGAGCGGGAAGGGGGAGTTCCGAGCTCGGGGTGCTGGGTCCTTACGCAGCAAGACATTTAAAGTAGTTTGGGGCAGAGCACCCAGTCGGCCTGGGGTAGGTGCATCCTTATCCTATTTACTGTGAAATCGTGTTAAGCTGTGTGATGTTTGTCCGTTAGGGATGCTTCAAGCTGGAAATGTGGACTGGCATTATGTGAAGAGGTAAATTAAGTCACCTTTGATGCTGGTGCTGGGTTTTTCACTGGGGGTGCCAGGCAGGGCACCACTGCTCCCCGGCCCTGGGAAAAGCCAGGGCCAGCCTGGGGTGGATGAAGAGAGCAAATCCTGGGTGTTTTGTTAGCTGCTTCGTTACTAACTACAGGTTGCAATAAACTTCTAAACAAGGAAAATATTCCTGGTTGAGCACATTTCCCGGGAAACCACAAGCTTTGGCTCCCAGACCATGCTTCAGAGGCAGTAACTGTGCTGCTGGCTGGGTACTGCAGGCGGGCGTTCACTGCTGCGGTCTGCAATACGCTGAAGCCATTTCATTAATGCTAATGCACCATACCACGCTTGCTAAGCCTGGCTGCACAAAGCCTAGCTTTATCCCAGGAAAAGGTCACACTCATACCAGTTCTACCTGACAACAAAGGGAGCTGCAACTCCTCCTTTTGCTGCAAAAGCCCTGGTGTTGTGGTGCCAGGGGAGTTGCTGGGTCGCCTGAAGGCAAGCAGAGATGAAGCTCTGCTGGAGGTGACTGCTGCCCAGAGGGGAAAAGGCATGAAAATGAAGATAGAAAAGGCAGCCTGTTGAAAAATGATGATGAAGACAGCAATCTCAGGTTGCATGCAAGTGATCTCGGAGAACCAGAGGAAACGCAATTAAGAGATGGCAGTTTCTTAAAAGAGTGATATTGATGGCATAAACACACACTCCTCCAGCAGAAAGCAAGGACAGAGCACCTCCTGCCCAAATCATGAGTGATTCACAGGCACAAGGTGGAAGCAGAGAAAGCAGAAACTAGTTCAACTGGTACTAAGGGCAAGCACTGAGAAAAATGGCATGAGCATACAGGGAAAAAAATCAGGAGAGCCAAGGCACTTAGAGAGGTAAATCCAGCCAGGGTAATTGGATTACCGAGGAAGCATTCTGTGAATGGACCTGCGGCAGCAAGGGAGTGACCAGAAAGGTGACAAATAAACAGGGAGAAAAGCTTATGGCAAGTAACACTGAAGAGCCACACTGTTTAATAATTTTTGTTACTGTTTTCTTCATTCTTCAGTAACAGGACGATTGCAATCAGTCATGTAATGTGATTAGTATCATTGACTCAAGGGTAATAGCTCAGAAAAGAACAGGGTAGAAAAGTTAAATGTTTTCAGATGAGCTGAGCCTACTGAAATTTTCCTGAAGTTCTTAGAGAACTGGAGTGATTTCAGAACTGCCTGCTGCTATCGCTGAGGAATTTGGGAGGAAGAATGAGACTGAGAGACTTAAAAAGGGCAAACCGTTGCTTATCTTCCACTTCCTAAGCAATGCTTCTCGTGTAGTTTCAGTTGCCAGGAACAAATAATCAAACCACGTTGTGCAAGACCCCAGAAGATTCCAAGGAGGTAAGTAACAAGAATGATTTTGTCTAGAATGATTCATGGCAACCCTACCGTCCCCCTTTCTCTGACCTTGGGTGCTGTGCCTCTGGGGACAGGGGAACTGGCTGGGGACGGAGGCAGATCTCACAGAACTGAGTTTAATGAATCTGTTAACGCTCTTCCATGGCAAGAAACACACTCTTGATAAGCCACGTAAAAGCTGGGTGGCTTACTGTCACCCAGAAAGCAGTTCAGAAAGGCTCAGCATCAGAAATGGGAAGACGGAGGTGGTGGGGTCCCGCGGGGGTTCCTGCAGCCTGGTGTACTCAACAATGCCAGCAAAGGCCTGGCTGATGAGAGACAGGATACGTTTATTGCATTTGCAGGTGATTCCTAACTGGAAAGGGATATGGGCATCTAGAAAACAAGATTAGGCTTCAAGGTGGTTCTACCATATTTGAGAATTTAAATGAAAATCAGGACCAAATCCAATAAGCAATAAGCCTGCCCAGATGAAGAAGTAGCTAGGTAGAGGTTTACGGAGAAAGGTCTTGGGGATACGTGCAATTACAAACTGAGTCAACAGCGTCCCTCTGGTACATACAAGGCAAACAGCAATGGGATGCACAACCAACAGTAAACCCTGTAAGATGCATTATTGGCTTTTTTTTACACCACATTTCCAAAGAACATGTGGTCCAAGTGAGAACCACAGATAATCAGACACACAAAAAACTCAGCCTATGATGAAAGGCCAAATGAGGTGGTGTTATTTAGAGAGGGAATGAAGGGGAGCCATGGTGATACTCTGCACATACATAATAAACTGTGGGAAGAAAACCAAAGCACAGGTTGCCCAGAGAGGGTTTGGAGTCTCCATTGTTGGAGACACTGAAACCCAACTGGACACGACCGTGAGCTGCTGGAGCAGGGCCTGGGCAAGGTGACTCCAGGGCTGCTTCCCACCTCAGCGGTTCCGCGAAACAAACTGCTCCCTGGGTTCAGCCATAGATAAGACAAAAAATAACAGAAAATATTGCAGCAAGGTAAACTGAGGTTAAATACTACGAAAAAGCAATAAGAAGCAGAAAACCGAAGCACTGAAATAGATTTCTTAGAAAACTTACGGAAGCTCCTTTTTTTTCCTCCCCCAAGAACAAGTAAGAAAAGCAGCTGAGCTGCAGTTTACCAGGCCTTTTGTTGGGCAAATGGGCCAGAAGATCTGTGAGAACTCAGCCTTATTTTCTTAGATTGGATTTTAGAGCTCCTTGGGTTCAAGAACCAATAATGCAACTCAAGTAGGCAAAGGGTGAGAAACAGGCACAAAAATAAATGAACAAATAACCAATCTGAAATCTCCTGCCATTTAATGTCACATTCTTAGCTAATTCTCTCTAGGAGAGAGATGTGCTGTAATACACTAACAAAAGAAGAAAAATACATTTACAGCCTGACAATGAAATTCATGGCAGGGAAGAGGAAATGGAAGGCACATATGTTCCGTAACTATCTACCCAGCTTTCCGAAACCAGTTAGCAATGAAACAGCACGTGGAGAAAAACACTCTAAAGATAATTTTCCAAAGAGCCCTGATTTAGCAATGTCACGTGCTTTACATTAACAGCAATTGTTTCCAGGAAAGAATACCTGTTTCATTAAAACCCTCCAGCTGAGGGTTCTTGCTGGGGTACAGCTGCAGGACTGTCATATTTCCTAGTTATTCACAGGTCTGTACCCAGCTCCCAGGGCTGCAGCGGGTGCTGTGGCTCGACGTGTAGGTGATACTCAGCCTCCGCCCCACCCCTGCCCACAAACAATTAACACCTTTGAAATTAAATCAATGCCAGGAGGTAAAACTTATTACTGCACGCGAGATAAGGAAGGGAGATTTCACTGTCAGCTCTGTTACTGCACTGGCAAGTGTTTTCAGACTTGGGTTCATTTGCCCTGTACGCAAAATCCCAGCCAACCTGCAGCCATCAATAAAACACCGGGGATTTGGAACAACCTGTTATATATTGCAATGGAAATGATTCCAAAAAATCTGATCTCAAAAACAATTAAACCCAACCCTGTCTTCCTTTTTTGTCCTCAGAAGTTTATCAATTTCTCCATACCATTATTTATAAAACCAACTTTACTTATCTATATGACAGGAAGCTTGAGAATACGATGTCTGTAAAAGTTTTTGAAGGTTTTCTGTAACAGAAAGTTATTATTGGGCCAAGAACAGCAATTATTAACAACTTGCAAGGTTAAAAGCAGATCTAGTTGAAAAATATCTACTTAAATGCTTATTTGACAGAAAATCTGCTTTTCCTGCATGCAGGAGTTTTAATAGGAAGATCGATTTTACCACAGCATTATTTCTTCCCTGGGGGAAAGCTCTGTAAATTCTCATGCTCAGCGGGAAGGTTTTATTTTGGGGTGCTTACAGCTGCTTCTGCCCAGGTGAGGTCTGGGCTGGGTATTTGGGGTGTCCTTTCACTGCCCTTTCCTGCAGGTACACTGGTACAGGTGTGCACACACCTGGCACAGGATGGGATGGGATGGCACGGGATGGGATGGCATGGGATGGGATGGGATGGCACGGGATGGGATGGGCGAGGTTTCGATGGGATGGGATGGGGTGGGATGGCACGGGATGGGAGCCACAGCTCTGCCTGGTGTGCTAGGACTGCAGGATGTGCCCAACGATGGAGAACGACCCCAGGGCACTGCCCGGGGTGACACCACCAGAGCAGCTCAGGGGCTAACCCCGAACACACAGATATTTGGGAGCTTTTCCAGAACTTTCCAGCCCATGAAAAGTTTCACTCATTTTGATATGTTGCACTTGGCCTGAGCCGGGGTTTTCTCTCCCAGCCTCAAATCTCCTGCAGTACAGACCTGGCTGGATTGAATTGGCTGTAGCTAAAAGCTTTGTTATCTTCTCATGCGTAGCAAGGGCAAACAGCAAGGTTCAGACATCTCCACTGGGAATTATAGCTGGCAATACATAACTGAGCTTTAAGTTACCAGCTCCTACCCAGGGCAGCTGTTCACTACCATTTCTTAGACTTATGGAGTTTAAGCCTAGACAGGACCATTAAATCCTTCTCAGCTGCTCTGGCCTGTCACAACGCGTTGGATTTCATACATTTATCCCCCAGTCTGAGTCCAGTACCTGGGCAAACCATAGCCCCTGTGCTCAGCTTTGCAAGTGGAGGATACCTGGAGCCTCCACCATCACTAATGCTGCTCTGGGCTTTCTTCACCTTGTAGTTTTCCATCCCCGACCCTCGTGAGCTGGCAGCGCATCAATCACGTATGTACGATACAGACAGCAGAGGTGCCCAAACCCCCTCCAGGGTCAGGGGACGGGCTGGCAGGAGGCCGGGATGGCTGCAGGAGGAGCAGGTTATGGGCTCCGCAGCAGAGCCCCGGTGATGGAGCAGCATGCCCTGTCCCCCAGCACTCACTGTTCCGCATGGCTGGGACCAGGGGCCAGCACTGAAGCTTGACTTCAGAGCATGCTCTGGAATTGTGCTGCAGGGTCTCTTATCCATGCATTTAGCAGCAAGAAAGGTGTTATCTTGACAAGTCTATAGCTTGGCACTGAGTCTCTATCTAGGAGACAGCAAGGAGTCTACCAGCAAAAGCATCCTTTAGACCATGCATCCCCCTCTCTCTCTCGGAAGGACCTCTGGGCCGAGGCGGTAAACCCACTCCCCAGAGCTCCCATCCAGCTCTGGGTTTGAGGCTGCTGTTCATGTCAGGTGCCACATTAGAAATGGGACCGAGTGCCCAGGAGGACGTTTCAGCTTCGTGGTGGCCTTAATGCAATACCCCAGCAGCAACCCACCACGCTGGAGAGATGCCAGCAAAGGGTGTGAGGTGACGCTCAGGTCAAGTCCGAGTTTCTCTAATACCTCTTTGCAGGGGATCTGGCACCGACTCCAATCTCGCCACCTTTTGCGAGCACTAATTCTTCATTTTAAGGGGAACCGTGATTGCAGAGCGTGGCAATTAAGTCCTCTGTGCTCTTTCCCCAGCATGTGCCCATTGGCTGCCGCACAAGTGATAAAAGGGTGACTTAGTTACAGGAACAATAGTTGCAGAAATAAACTGTCCCTAGTCTGTCATCCCAACCCGAACAGATGTACCCTATATATTAAACATAGGATAATATATGGACAGAGAGTAATTTCTCAACCATAATTCAATCAGAGGAACATTGTAATGTAATAAATTGGATTAATGATGGCCCTCTGCATAATATATTTCATTATTTCTGTCTGCTTTACAACATATGAATACCTGCTTACTGGTTTCATGGAACTTAAATTGTACTGCCAAACACAACGGTGGCCCACCCGTGTGAAACGTGCCTTCTCCGAGCAGCCCATGTTTTGGGGTGCAGCCCTCTGTGATGCTCTGGGGTAGAGCCAAAGGCCACTCTTCAGCCAGGTTGCTCTCCAGCTGCAGCAAAGTGCCTTGGTCCCCTCGGCTCTTCGTAAAGGGTGTCCTGTCCCCCCGACCCCTGCCTGCTGCCTCTCCCAGGGTCACCGGGAGCACGGCACGTTGCAGCCACCCAGCCCTGCTCCTCTTCAGCTGCCTCGACATGCAAGCTGCCCGGCCTCAGTATTTGCATGCAGCCTGCCCTGCTACAGTTTGGTTTTGCAGCACTAACTTTTTCAAACATTTATTTTTTTCCCTTTTCTAAGCCCCCCGTATTTTCTCAGATTGTATCTTACTCATATTCTCTTTTCTATTTGTTTCCCTCCTTGTGGCTTCCCTTATTCTGCATGGCATTAAGGAGTTATTAGGGAACTGCTAATCTGAGCTACACGTGAGTAGAGTTTAAAACCCGCAGATCTCCCCCTTGCTGTATGTCAGTATGTCGTAAGAATATACAAAATGCTTGCATGGCAGAAGTTAGAGGTTCCTGTCACAACCTTGTCACAAGTCTTGAAAATAATTTTTTAATCCCTTCAGCTAATGAATTCTGAGGATTTTCACTCCTGAAGGGAAGCTGATACCCAGGCTGACTACCATTCATAGTCTGGACCTGAGGGAGAAGGTCAGAAGTCTTTTAAATAACCATTTTTTCCATTTGAAAATGAGAATTGGTTGAAACAAAAGTATTAGTGAGTACAAATTATTTCAGCAATGTGGGTTTTTTTAAATGGAAAAGATGCTCTAAAGTTTGAAATTACCATTTTGACCCTATAAACCCCAAAATTTCATTTTTATTATGTTTGGAAGGCAAGCACAAGGGCAGAGTCACAGTCACCTACTTCTGATGCGACTGTGAGAGCTGATATTCGCACTCCACGCTCTCCACCATAAGACTTTCCAATCTGTGCCTTATCCAGATGTGTGGTTTTCTGTGATTGCAATTTTTTGTCCTTTCCACCGTGATGCACCGACTAGAGCCACAGGAAAACGGGGGTTTTCCTCGGCAGAAAATTCTTGCATTTTGAATTTGCTTGCATGCCGCCCAAGAGACTGAAGTGTAAGGAAACAGACTTTTTACAGCGCAAATGTTCAAGGAAATGTTATCTGGAAATGTCAAAGTGCCTGGGGAGGTGTTCCCTGCTGGAAGCACACAGGCAGGCTCCGGTGGCAGGGGTGCAGCGTCAGCCACTGCCCCTGCGCTGCCCATGCCACCGAAATCCAGGTGAACTGCTGGCACAGGGCTCTTCATGCCATCAGCAGAAATAAAAAGGGAACGTTTTCCTAAGAAACAGGTGCACTATCATCAGTGAGGATCGTGCCTAACACCTACGAAGGGCTTGGGCTCAGAAATTCATGCTCTAAAACCAATGGTGTGGAAATAGCCTAATCAGCAAACAAAGGGGATGCTCAGCTCATCCCATCTCATGGCTTAATATCCCTTCATTCACCAGGGGAAGGAAAACAGCCAGAAGGAGGGGAGAAGC
This sequence comes from Sula dactylatra, assembly GCA_013389905.1. Classification (NCBI taxonomy): domain Eukaryota; kingdom Metazoa; phylum Chordata; class Aves; order Suliformes; family Sulidae; genus Sula; species Sula dactylatra. The sequence continues at coordinate 553,449 of WEKW01030052.1, forward strand.
GTCCCTTCCACAATGGACACTGCCTCCTCCCTAGATTTCCAGGACAGCTTTGGGTTCCTCTTGCCCTGGTCCTCCTGGATGCCCAGGGAGGACCTACCCTGCATCCTCCCAATGGATTTGGTGGAGGATCGAATCTCAAGCACAGGCGAGAGCGGGCCCCGACCTTCCCCCTTCCCCTCCGTACGTGCACCTTCCACCGCTCGCTTTCAGAGCTGCTGTTTCACCAACCTGTTAGCAGGTTTAATGTCTCATCCGCGCCAGAACGAGATTAGCCTTATCCTGAGGAGCCTCCCTCTGCTCATGCTGGACACTCCTGAGCTGTTTTAATGAACAGCTATCACTTATTTTGTTGGGTGGGCTTCTTTTGGGTATTTTTTTGCGGGTTAATGACCTCAATCAGCTCACAGCAGGCTCCGACAAGCAGCGGAGCTGGCAGAAGGTGAACAGCAAGAGCACGTGGTTAAAAGCTGGGGGAGAAGGGGAAAAAGGAAACCTCTTCTTCCAGGGGTGGTGTAACCAAGGTGGTGGGAAAAGAGTGTGACCATAGAATGATGTGTGTTGTGTAACCATAGAAATGTAACTGAATTCATAGTAATGATTAATTTAGTAAAATAATGAAGAATGTTTGTTAGAACTTTAGGACAATAGTGAATTGTATCAGTGATGCTGCTCAGAGTCCCACCTACCTTTCCCATCGTGGTTTGGAGATCACGTAATCAGTTAGGTTAGTTAGTGGTCTTAGAGAAGATGACACAATTATTATTTTTAAAAGTGATATCATATGTTTAAAGGACCAGGGTGGAATATGGGTGATATGCTGACTATTAGTTCAGTGATCGTTCCTTAAACAACACCACCTGCAAGCTTAGATGTTGATAACACAGGGGAGCTGGGTGTACTAGTTCTGTACTAGTTCTAAGAGAGATAGCTGGATGGGGGAGTGAAGCGAAGGCTCCACAATTCCGCCATAAATCACTGCAGGTCCAAAACCAAAATGGAACTATGGAACCGTGCCCTGGCCAACACCGTACTATTGCAAAAATGTGTCCTGTGGGTGAACTTTGCTCATTCAAATCTCATTATAATACCAAAACACACCTCCATCCCAAAAGCTACCCGCCTCCAAAGTGTGACCACCCCGCACTGAGTCTGCGCATTGAATTTTTCTTAGTTTGTACCTTTAAAAGCAAAGTGAGAAAGTTTTACACCGATCAATGTAAAGGTGATATGCATATGACAGAAACAGTGTGTAAAAGCTGGTGGATTTTAGTGTAAGGTGGAACACGCTTGAGGAGGAGATATCCCCCGTGTTCCCCGTGCCGTGAATGAAGAATGCCTGCCTTTTAACACTGCATTGGTGTTACGAGGTTTCTTCCCGATTTCAGTGACAGTGGCACGTTACCAGGTTACCTTGAACATCTGTAAACCCACGCTGAGCTGGCGGCGGCTGTGCCTGACATGCCTGTTGTGCGGCTGTGGCAAAGCAGGCAGCGGGAAGCGTTATCTTGGGCAGGCAGATGCCAGCCAGCATCGCCAGGCTTCAGGGGCTCGGGCCACCCGCGGCTCCCCTGGAGGGGAACCAGCCAGGAGCAGAGGATTGGGTTTTCTGCGGAGCTAATTTTTTGTGCATTTGTTTTCTTTTGTCTTCAGAAAAGGAGGGCTGGCTCTCAAAAGCAGTTTCTGCCCAAATCACAGAGCTTTTCTTCTCCTAAAAGACAAATAAAACAGCAGAGAAATAATGCCATTTGAATTACTTTTATTTATGAAACCTTTTGCTTTAAAAGGAAAGTGAATGAGAAATCACACTTCAGATTTTTTTTGAGCTTTCTCCGTCTTCCAAAAATGGCTTAAAAGGCAGCGGTGGTTACTGGGCTGGTATGAAGGAAACCTGTGTTTCTGCTCCTCTACTTCAAACTTTCTTCGAGCATCGGAATTTGCGCGGTGACGGCATCACGTCGGCATTGGCGACGGAAGGAGGAGAGGAGAGAAGCTAATGAAAAAAAGCCGTATTTCTGCAAGGCAGGGAAAAGATTTTGTGCAAACTGCCATTGCTGTAGATGTGCCGACGGGAGGTTTCCAGCTGTGGGGAGCCGGGAGCCAGGCTGCCGCTGCCTTGAAGGGGAGAGGAAGGAAAACTTCCCGGCTTTACCTGGCAAAAGCCATGAATGAAAAGAAACTTTAAAGGGAGAGCGGGGGTCTCTGTGCTGCAGCCATAGCAACAGGGCTGTTAAAAGGGAAAAGCTGAAGACAATAACGCACTTAGAGTCACAGTCAGGAGATCTTCCCACCTGGTTATCTCCCTGGGATTTGCAGACCGGCTTCCTTGCCTTCCAATTTTCCTGTACAGTTAATACTACAGGGGTGGAGAGAGGAAAGTGGATAGGAAAGGGGACTCGGTGGATGCAAAGTTCTCTGAATTTCTAGCGGTTTGGAAGAGGTATTAAATATAGCTTTTCAATAAAATGTGTTTTGATGAAAACAGAAACATCAGTGACTTTTCTCAAATAAACTACCAATAAAAGCCAGCCCAATATATTGCATCGTAAACAGACAAAATATCTAGATATTCCAGTCCTATTTCACTTCAGTGGAAAAGTTTTTTATCTTCTTTTGACGCTTTCTGATGACTCTCATATGTAACCCTGGGCTGGGAACCTGCAGCCTCCCCAAAGGGATCTAACGGTGACCCCACATCGTCAGATCGCGGCCAGCTCTTTTCAAGAAATGTGAATATGGGGGCTCTGATCAGCAATTGGAGGTGGGTGTCAGCTGGGCTGGGATGTCCCTGATTGTTACTTCTTTAGGACCACTTGTGAGTTTGCCGAGAGCAGATCTTAGGAAGTGCCGCAGGGAAACCATCATGGCAAGCAGAAAAATCATGTTGGTCCAAATGATGTCTGGGCTGAGGACAGTCCCCAGACGTCAGGGCTTTCACAGCTGTGCTGGTGCCGACAGGCCTGCTGGTTGGAAAGCCGTAATTAACGGAAGGACTGTGGACATCCCGCACACGCTGGGCTGCGGCAGACGACAGAGACCGCGTCAAACCTCCGCCCTTCCCGAGACGTGTCCTTACTGCTCCTCTCAGCGTCCACGTGCCCATAGAGAGCTGCCCGGGGCTGCTCCTGAGCTCAGGGGGTCCAACAGGACCCCTGGGAGGTTCATCCCCCCCAGGCACGACTCACCAGGTACCCCAGGGGAACACGGCACCCAGTGTGCCGGGACTCACCCGCTGGCACCTGCATCCCGAACCAAACTGTGCACCGGCACCTTCCTTCCTTCCCATCTCGTCAGGCTGCGGAAAAGACAGTTTCGCCACTCTAAGTCATGTTTCCTTAATTTGCAGAGTTATTTTTCCCCACTGGCAGTGAGCAGAGCTGGAAAAAGGAAATCTGCTTTCAACAGCCTCCATTTGGATAAGAGCCTTTCTTATTTTCTCTCCCCTGTCCACCAATATCACCCCCCAGTCATACCCCCCGCCCTCACCATTCTAACCAGTTTATATTCATACACCGGGACCTGCCATAATTTGCATTAGTTTAAATGGAAGAGCTGCATTTAGCACCATATTTTCAATCAACTCACATGAAAGTCAGAGACCAGACAAGAGTGAAGGAGAAATTAACTGTAGAATAGGGGCTTTTTAATCTGCAGAGGTTGAGTACAAAGCAGGAGAAGGGCATGCTGAAATCCTTTCACAAAGGAATGACAGTGTTTGCTCTGTTCTTCCGAGCCCTCTGTGGTAAACTCTAAAAGTAGCACACCAGCAAAAGGGAGAGAGATTAATGGCTATTGTTTCATACAAATGGGTAATCAGGAAGGAAATAACTCAGGCCTAGTAGCTAAATTTAATTTAAGGATATACAAATCTATGCTTAATGATGCACTGGCAAATATATTGCATGATTAAATAAGAGATCTGATGTCAGGAAAGAAATCTTTACTGACTCAAGCAATAGCAAAGGCACTGGTGGAGGAGGACGTTTATCCCCGTGTAGCTTTGCTGCAGCGCCAGATGCGCGGTGCGGAGCCCCTCAGCGACGGACCCTCCGCTCTTGGGCTGTGCCGGGCAGGAGGGCACGGCGGCTGCAGCCCCCTCGGAGAGCGGTGCGCGTACTCCGGTCTAAGGGTTTGCCTCTCTGACTCACACCTCTGAGAAAAAAGATTCAGACTCAGAGGACACTGATAAATATATTGGCTCAAGCCTGCCTCTGAAACCTGGAGAAAAAGCCATTAAAAAATATCCGGCATGCGGATGAGAGAGAGCTGCCCTCGCAGCAAGTCTGTGCCTAAACCAGGGCAGTGCCGGGGGACGGCAGAGGGGAACCGTCGGCCTCTCCGTGAGGAACCCTCAGCAGCACAACGGCATCCCGGGCGTGTGCAAGCCCCCGCAGCGCCCATTCCGCGTGGAGCGGGACGCCGCTCGGGTGGCCGGGGTGCCTGAGCCCCGGCACCGGCATTCCCAGCACTGACTCCCACGAGCCCGCTCGCATCTCCGGAAGGAGCACCGCGGAGCGGGCTTGGATGCTTTCAGGGAATAACAGACCTTTTCAGTGCAAACATCTACCTAATAACTCTTTAAATTTGCAAGTGCAAACCACTCCCCGCCCCAGCCTGAGCACTGTGCTGGAAGGAGAGCTGCTTATTGCAGCGAGTGGAGGGAAAGGCTGGTCTCAAAGCACTGAAGGGTGCTGGGGGAGGAAATGGCTTGCAGGTCCCGTGCAGATATCTAAGTATTGTGACTGATCTGTGTAAACAGAAGAAAACAGCTCGCTGAAACCAGCAGGAGGCAGGGTGAGGGACGGGTGTGTTTGGGGAGATAACGGGTGTCAGCAGAGCCACGGGGGGAAATGCAGCACGTCCTTTGTTCGAACTTTTCCTGGTGGTGGTAGTACGCCAGCTCTGAACACTGAACTCACTGACAGGCGAGGAGAGGAATCCCTGCCCTCTCCTGAGCGCCCGCAGACAGGCGCAGGGCTGCGGATGCTCAGGTTGCCCAGCGCAGCCCAGGCAGGTGCTGAGCTGGGATGTGGATGCCGGTCCTGTCGCTCGGATTTAGCATCCACGCAGGGAGCAAACAAGCGTCGTGCTGACAGCTGTTTTCCCTTGAACACAGCTCTCTGATGGGCGCCTTGATGTGTAACATTTGATCTCATCACAGCACCAAGCCCATCAGCCCATACAGCTCTTTGATCGCTCGCTTTATGAATGTCTGTCTTCCTACCATCCAAGGTTTTCACACTGACAGAGGGATCTTTTGGAAGGAAAGAAGAGCAATGCTTTGCGTTTCATCACTGGGGCTGCACTTTGCGGTTTCCAACCCACCAGCGTCCCCGCGGCGCGGTTGGCGGTGCCACCCGCGGTGGCTCGCAGCCGTGCAAGCAGCGTGTGCGGAGGGGCACGGCGTAAGGCACACATCTTTGCCAAGCCGGCGATGCTCTGCCAAGACTTCAGCACCCGACGGTCAGACAAGGGCACTGCCTGGCCCAGAACAGCAGCCTGAGTCTCGGTGAACAGCACAGACTATCCAGACTAGAGAGAAGACACAACCCGGGTGCTAATTCCCCTTCCTTTTATTTTCCTTTTATTTTTTCCTTGCATGCTGCTAAATCACACAAGTTTTGCAGAGGCTCCTCGTGCAGCTTGCTGCACGCACCCGGCAATAGAAGGGCTTTGTTCACATGCTGGGTATTGTCCTGAAGAAAACGGTGGGGCTATTCTCGCTGCAAGGTTGTACAAGTGCTGTGATCATGAGATTCATGGGGTGAAGTTCAAAGCCAGAGCAGGAACTGCGTCTGTGTAATGTGCTTCTGAAGCCAAAAGGACAAAATGCAATATCAAGGGAGTAGTTAAAATGAGCGAGCTTTGATCTAAGACATAAAACGAGCAGGAAAAGCCTTTTTTTTCCCCCAAAAGATTAAATATTAGCTATCGGTAAATCTAAACTGTGAATTCTCCCATTCAAGTCACTCCACAAAGTCAATAGTTGTCCCAGCACCGCACAGTTCCTCTGGTTTGTTCAAGAGACTACCCCAAAACGCACCTCAAGACACCTGGAAGACGTAGAAGACCGTTCAGGAGGTTGTAGCGGTGGTGCGGCAGCACGGGCTGTGCGATACCCCGGAGCCGCTGCGGGTTTGCTCACGGACATCGCCGTCTTTGCCTCTCCCTGCCTTCCCGGGCTGAGGCTCACGAGCCCTGCCCGCGTCGCTGCTTCCACTGTGGTACACGCCACACCTCGATTAAGACCAGCTTAACAGATGTCAAGATTCTCAAGTGCTCTGGGTTTAAAAGTATAAACCACTGTGCCCGAGCGAAGCGTAATTATCTCTTCCTCCTGCGTGCACAATAGTGTAACTTTGTCTTCTGGTGGGAGGTTTTCACATGCACAAGGGAGCACTGGGAGGCCGACGGCACTAACCACACTTCTGCGTGGTCCAAGCCTGTACGTGTAGGATGAGACCCATATGCACCGGGTGAGGTGGGGCTCAGGAGGTGACAAACCCCTCTCCAGCCCCTCCGCCTTCAGCAGCCCCCGGCAGCAGGCAGGAAGGACCCGGGAATAACAGCAGGTTTTCCTGTGGTGAAGGGCAGTGGGAACCAAACCGAGAGCCCGCATCGCCCGGAGCATGCGCAGGCTGATTTAGAAATGCAATAATAGCCCTCTCTGCCTACTAGCTGGTTGCCCAGGAAAACAGGCAGCCCTGAGATTGGTCTGTGTAGATTAAGAGGCTATTATTAAGATTCCTTATTTTTTCCCAATGAAACACAACAATAGAATAAATCTTTTGGAAGAGAAAAAGGAAAAAAAAAACCAACAAAAAAGGCAGTTTTTCATGCAGCGACTGATCAACCAGTTAGAGCTTCTGAATCAGTTCTGAGCTGTGTCCTCTCAGCAAATCAACCTACAAGTGATGGAAATTCGTTTCTTATTCTCCCAGACTTACCGGTGTGCTTAAATAAAACGCAGCAGAGATCAAAAGCAGTGATTTAATGAGCTTTCAGGACGCCACGTATTAGCCAAGCATTTGATGTTCTGCACTTTCTGTTGACACCACCCGGCCGCAGCGGGTAACGCAGCAGTGGCCGTGCCTTGTGAGAGGGTTTCGGTGAGATGGAAGAGGTGAAGCTGGTTTCTACCTTTGCGTGCACACACGCAGAGTCACGCGTGCCCCTTCGCATTTGCACACCTCCGCGGGCCGCCTGCGGGCAGCCGGGACAGGCCAGGCAGCGCTGCCTCGCCTCCGAGCTACTCCTTGCAAACGTGTACATATCCTGGGGACTTAATTCGGCGAAGGTGCTGTTTTTGTTTCCTCTCTCAATGCCTGGGTTAGGCGAATCAAAGAAATGCTCCTTTTCTGCATCACCCGCTGCTCCGGCAGAGCGGGCGCAGGGGGTGGCACGGATCGGGGGCACGAGGCTGTGTCTCTGTACCGCATCGGACCTCCCTGTAAATATTGCTGTCCTGGAAGACTTTCTCACCCATTCCTAGGCTCAATTTAATCACACCTCTGCTAGAGGCACACAAATTGCTGTGAGCCAAGGTCCTTCACCCCCATGGCGAGAATCCATCCCTTCCCCTTCACACCGACGGATGTCAGAGGGCTGCGGGGCCCTGGTACCCACTGGTACACGGGGCACGCTTTAGGACCGCAGTCCTGATCAGGTCTTATTCAACTCCCTGGCAGAACATTTTCTCTGTGCAATAGCAGAGAGCAGTGAGTAATGGCAGCCCTCAGAAATCACCGCTGCTGGAAGCAGTGAAGGGAGCGGTGCGCTGCAGACGTCGCACAGCCCTTAGCCCAGGCACCTGCGTCTGACCCAAATCCGACACTGTTCAATCCCGATTTCTCAACCACTGACGGCGGTTCAGAGCTTTGCACAGCTCAGATGAATACACAGCCCTATTTTGATAGCGGGTTTTATGAAACAGGTAAGTTTAATGGAAGCTTATGGGGACGTTTATCACATAAGAGCTGGACACGGGGCAAGCGCAGCTGTAGCGCATCAGGTCAGAAAGGCCGGGGATGTACGATGCAGGAGAGCTATGTGCACGGAGCAGCATGCAGGCAGCAAGGAGACGAGAAAAGGGCGCAGCACAAGTATTAAATCATAAATATTTCAAAGCATGAAATCTCAAAAATCTGCCAAAGTAGGTCAGTGCCTTAGACTGGCAGATGATTTGGGGGATGCACGAGGCGCGCTGCACGCGCGCTCCTCTCTGACGCTTCACTCTGCTGATTTTTACAAGCTTCGTCAGGCAGACATTTATGTAAAGGAAACCATGAGCACCTCCTTTCCTCGGGGACGTCTCCACGCTGCATGTGCTCGGCTCGTCAGCGAGCGTGAGGGCACGCATGGCCACCGCTCACAGCCGGATGGCAGCCGAGGGCTCGTTATGTGAGCTGAGACCTCAGATCGCAGAGGTGCTGGACACGGTTCCAAGGCTTGGTTTCAGAAAAGGATTCATCTTCATCCTCAGAAAACCTGATGCCCAATGGTGTAGAGACCTTTATCAGGGCTTGCACGTAAGTCTCCGGGTGTTTGCATTTCTGTTTGCTCCTGGACAAACCCCCGATGAGCCGCATCCCACAGCAGTGAGCGTTTCGGCAGGATCCCAGTGCCTGCCTCCCGCAGGAACAGCCTCCGAGCACTCCGTCCACTCTCCCGGCCACGGCGGCTGGTCCTGCTTCTCAGAGCCTCTCCCCGCGGTGGCTATTTCTGTCTCCAGCCTCTTCTGCCACCCCACTGAGCTAAATTATCCTTTCGGTAGTGAGCACCGGCCAGGAGCCGGGGAGCAAACTGAGCTGAGCAAGGAGCCACAGGCACGGACCGGAGACACGGCTGCCCAGAAGCACCGGCATTCAGTGGGGGCCTGAACGGCAGGCAGGCCGGCGGATGAACGAATCTTGAGACAAATTATTTGGGATCGGTTATTCCAGCACCCTTTCAGCTCCTGCTTGGCTCCCCAAGGCATGTTGCTGCCTCCCACCTACAGAGCCTCAGCCCTGGCATGAGCCTTCCTCGCCTCCGCTCCCCTCTTGTTATCAGTCCCCTGCAAAGGGGAGTAAAATGATCACGTCACCTGACTCCGTGCTCTCTTTTTCTTACGGCTTGTGCTGGAATAGCCGGTGTCCCAGGCCTGGGCATTCCCGCCACAACCTGAACACCCGACGCATCTCCTCGTCCCCATGGCGCCTGCTCCTGCTGCCAACCGCAAGGAGACAACCGGCCTCGTCCGTACGGGACAAACCCCCTCACCTGCCCCACCTTACATTTATTCTACCATCTTACAGAGAGAATTCTTTTCTTTTAGCTGCGATCCTTACCCTGGACATTTCCAAGCAGAATAATAACTTCCTGAGCTGGGTGCCACCTGTGTCACCAAACCGTGCTACAGCTGGTGACGGGGCTGGGCGACCAACACAGGCACTGCCTCTACAAGCTGCCGCTGTCTTCTTTTGGTTTAGAGTCCAAAGGCGCTGAGGTGGCTGAGGCTCGTAACCCCCAGCCCTGCAGCGCCGACCCCATCCCGTGCAGCAGTTTGTACGAGCTCCAGCAGTGCCGGGAGCCTCCTCGCGGGTCCGGCGCTCCTGATGTGACTCCCTTGGGAACCCACCGCTCTTCTCCGCGCAGGGGCACTGAGGTTTCGTGAAGATAAAGGTGCTGAAGATGGTGAGCCACAGAGCAAGTGCAGGTAAGCAGAATGTATAAATACGACAGCGAGCATAGAAGCGTGTGTCTGCTCTGGATTTTACTGATGTCCAGTAGACAAGATTAACTATAAAATACTATATAAATATATAAAAATATAAATATATAAACATAAACATATTTTTATATAATATACATTCTACAATATACATTCTACAATATACAATATACAATATACAATATACAATATACAATATACAATATAATATATAATATATAATA
>WEKW01030052.1:563573-730908 GCA_013389905.1 Sula dactylatra
AGTACTATAAAATACTATATTAACTATATAATACTATAAAATCGATGAGTGCTGCAGTGTAATTGCACAAATCCAGAATATCAGTTTTTTAATGCTCTGCACAAAAAGCAAGTGGAGCTGCTTTCAGGCCACAGAAGTGTCACAGCAATGTTGGATTTTACGAGAAAATACTCCATAGCAGACACAAATTAACTTTTTCAAAACATGACCTTCTTCCCCAAAAGATAAAAAAGAATCTTGTTTTTAATTTTCCTTTCTGTGTAAAGCACCCTCCAACTGATAAAATAATAGCTGTTGGCAGTCACGCTAGAGTTACTTAGAACGCTTTTGTCAAGGGACTTGCATGAAGGCCATGGCACAGAGCTCGGAATTAGGCAGAAAATGTCAAAAGGCTGGCCTTAAGCCCATTCAACTTTATTTTTGTAGAGCCGACTTTCAGCTTTTCATAATAAAGTGTTCCCTGGACGTTTTTAACTTCTCTGACAATTCCTGAGAAACACTGAGACAACCTACAGAAGGATTTCACCCCTTGCTGTATTCTTAGGCGGGTGCTGACCACAAGTGTGCCGACACTGACTGATCTTCCTACCTGAAAACAACTGAGCCTAGGAAAAAGATAGACGCGCGCTGGGAAAGCTGTATTTTTAATAACCTTATAAGTAATTTAATAAATTAATAACGTTGCACACGCAAGGAACACCCCTGACTCGATGTAACTGCTAATGAATAAGCAATGTTCCCGTAGAGGAGCTTCTATCAGCTGCTGCCTTTTCAAATTCGCTAGCAAGAGGAGTTTTTGGGGTGCCGTTTGGTTCGGTTTTGGTTTTTGGTTTAAAGAAAACTCTGTTTAAGCTTTAGATTCCAGCCCTTTCCTCCCCTGCTGCGCCTGATACACTACAGCCCGTTTCCCCCTGAACCCTTCCTCACGCAGCCAGCGCCGCGGGGACGGCAATAGCCGAAGCTAAAGGCTGCACAAAAGGCTGTGTACTGAAAAGAGCGGACCATCGCTACGGAGTCGCAGTCCATGACCTAATGATAGTGCCAGCAAATCTCAGCCTCTCCTGTTGACACTGCCAATCAGCTTTGCGCTATGAAAAGAACCTTACAGCCCCCGTAAGGCAAAGGGGTTATTCAGAACGGCTGGAACCATTTCAGTTACAGTGAAATACAGTTAATAAAATTGCAGGTATGTACTATCTGGTCACATCACACGCATTTTATGATAGATGGTAATAATAACACTCCTCCAATTTCAGCTCTAATATTAATCTAACCAGGCAAACTCCTTTAGATAACCTACAGGGCAAGCTTTCCTGAAGTAATTAAAATAGTAAAGCCATTAGCTATTCATTTTACTCTGCAAAATACCCATCCTAAAATTAGTTAATCTTCCCAGTTGAATATTACAAAACTGATTAGTTTTCACCTTTCTGCAGATTCACCTTTGCTGTCAGAGCAAACTACCACACTCTTCAATAAACTCCGGTGCCGGCTGCGAGGATTCGGTTCACTGATGTCAGCGCACGGCATGGAATGAACAGGCGTCTATCAACCGATAATGAAAATCTACTCTGCTTTTTGTGCAAACTGGTCTTTTGCTTTCTCCTCAAGTTCTTTGGCACAATCAAAGCACTGCCATGCTGATTGCTGGCTTGGAAGGGCTGCCGTTAATTCGTGCTGGGGGCTGAAGCGTCCTGGCCTCCCCCCGGGGTGTTCCTGCAGAGGAGCATGGCACCCATGGGTGCTACAAGAGGGTGGCCATGCCCAGTCCTCTACACTGGCTGCGTGTGGCAAACCAAAGGTTGGACCCTAGCTCTTCAGACACGTCCTGTCCTCTCCCCCCTGCGCCCGTGACCATCCTGACTACGGCTTTAGGGAGAGAAGGGGAAGTAAATTGGGTTTTGGTCTTTCTCCTTTGCTGCTTGGAAGAGTCTGGATATAGGCAGGGATCAGGCTGTCACTGCAGCAGCAAGAGAGGTTGTTGCCCATCACAAACCTTGCCAAGGTGACAGAAAAGACCCAGCTGGAAAAAATATACAGACTGCACAGTTTGCCCAACAACACGAGGAAGTGTTTGGATGGACAATATCAGCGTAACCAAACTATTTAGATGAAAACACTAAAGGGACTAACACCCATTCCTAGTTTCATAGCAGCAGAGAGCTTAACTTCAACTTCTTAAATTGTACTTAATTTTAGTTTAACCTTTATGGTGGTCAACTTTAATTCACATTTTAACATTCAAACTTCACGAGTCACTGAACAATGTGATGCTCTCAATTAAAATTATTGAAAAAATTCCCCAAATGGTTGTGAAATGCGACTTTGCTTTCCAGTCCAGCACGAAAAGGAATACTAAAGAGTTGTACTCTTGTTTCAGAGAGAAACTGTGCTTCCTACCAGTTATAATGCTCAACATCTGTCGAATAGCCGAGGCTGCACTGCGAGCTGCAAGCCCCGGCCTGCAGCACGTGTTGGTGCTGCGGTGCTGCAGGCTGGCTCCGTGGCACGGCGCGCAAAGAGCACGACTTCGGCTCTCGGGCGGAAAAGCCGCAAGGGGGATGGGCGAGACGGCACCTGTGAAAAGAATTTGATTTCAAATATTGAAACTGAATGTGGGTTAAAAGTTGCTTTTTAAAGGCTTACCTTATAATTTCACAACTAGTCGTGAAAGGAAATCGTACAACAGTTGGAAGTACTGGTGGATTATAAAGGGAAAAACGAAATAATTCCTTATTGTGCGCATGGATTAGGAATGCACTGAAAAGGAAAAAAATCACCACGAGGCTTGAGGATGTCACACCCCCCTCAGTGCTCAGGTGGGGAAAAAAAGCAGGACTCTTGGAAGCTTATGTCCACCTCGTTTTCCCCTGGGCTGCCCCTCAGGGATCCAGGACAGGCAGTGCCCGTGTGCTGGAACCCCCTGTGCCCGAGCACGTCCCCCGGCACTCGGGAGGTGCACGGACAAGGCGTGCAGCGCCTTGCCACGCAGCGGGCACCGCAACGCCTGCAGCATCTCTGGGCTCTGCTACGTGTCTTAACTGGGGCCTGGGGGCACTACCAGGCAACTGCCATAGACTGGGATATTTCCTACAGCAAAGTGCATCTTTCGCTCGGGAGGAGAAAGCTTTCACCTCTGAAGGCTTTACCCAAGTGCTGCTTCCCAGTTAGGCTGTGCCACGTCCTAAATGTGATTTTGAGAAGCACAAAGTCACATCAGAGTACGGTACTTCAGTACGCGTCTCACTAGCACTATGCATAGATGTAAATCCCCCCTCGCCCCTGTTAGTGCCTTCCTGATGACAACGTCCAGGATGACTGCAGCTTATTTGGGACCAGCATCGTGCTGTGGGACTCACGTTTGTCCGCTACAACGGCCAACCCACTGCCAAAGAAGTGCCCTGCAAGGCTTGGCCCCCTCTCCTGTGAGCACGGCTTATGTTGCCGTTGTGCAAGAAGTAAAGTGCATTTTGCTTCCTTTCCGTCGTTGGAAACAATGGTCGAATCCACGGGCTGTGAGCACAGGCATGCGTGGCTGAGGATAGCCAGGAGGACCCCAAAATACAAACACTAAGGTACAGGACTTAAAAAATAGCAAGGGGGGGATAACAAAGTATAAAGCCATTCATTAACAAAGAAGTTGCACATCAAATGCCATAGAAAAGGCTGAATGTGTGTGAATCTGGGCCCAAGACTGGGAGTGTTTGTTTCAAAAGGACGGCAGCGCAGGAGCAAGAAGGAAAAACACCTTAGAGAAACCAGCCTGAGGTTACTGCCAATGATCTACATTTATCATAAAATACTAAGTTAACCAAAGCATTACCTGAACCATTAGCGATTGGTGGTGAGAACAGATTAGGGACCCAGAAACACTTGCAAAAAGCTGCTACAAAAAATTCCCTGGCAAAGGACATATTAAATACTATCGAGCAGGGACCCTACTGGTTGTGCTTCTATTAAATATCAATGACTTCAGCAACACAAGTCAGGGAACTGTGAATGACATCATTATGAGAATGATTACAAGCGCTTTGGCAGACAGGATTAGAATTCAAAGTGATCTGGATAAATTGGAAAATGGTCTGAAATCAAAGAGACAAAATTCAATAGAGACAAGTGCACATACAAATAAGAGAAAAACAAATATTCAGATACCAGAATAGGGGTGGCCTGCTAGGCAACAGGATTGAAAAAATCAGCAATGGTGACAGCTGAAAACAAACTGAACATGAGTTAATAATGTCATCTTGTCACAAAAGTAATATACCAGGATCTAGAAAAGCTGGCATACCATGTCAGATATGCAAAGAAATGCTCCCGCTCTCCCCGGGGCTGATAACACGTCAGGGCACCGTGTCTCAGGAAGGGTACGTGCATTGGAGAAAGCCCAGAGGTGCCCGGGAGGTGCGGGACTGCGGTCTTGGATGAGAGCTGGAAGAAGCCAGAATGGCAGAAAAGGCTGGGGAACGGCTGGGGGGAGCACAGAGCCACTGCTGCTTAATGTCGAGATCAGCGCTTAGACCAGCTGTTGGGAAAAAGTTTTAACCCTCTGGGAAGTTGTGGAAGAACTTAATCAGGGAGTGAATGGAGAACCTCTCGTTTGTGGATTTTGAGACAGATGGGACATGGTTTGGCACCTGTCAAACATGGTCTGATTGCACCAAGTGCTGCCTCAGGTGGCACAGGGGGCTGGCTGGTCTCCTGAAGTGCTTTGCAGCTTGCAGGATTCCTCTTTCATTGCCTTATGTCTCTTGTGTCCGGGCCAGCAAAGGAAATCCAGAGGAGCCCTAAAATGCGTAAGAATCCTAGAATCATCCCTCACCAATATGTGTCCTCTTGAAAACTTTTCTTTTTGAGATCTGCCTTCTAGCCAGCTTTTAATCCGTGCTAAGGTGCCTCACTGATATTATGCAGTGGTATTTTTGTAGTACCACACCATGCAAAACTGGGTCAAATCAATGCATTTCAACATACTCTCTCTGTTAAGATCAGCTCTATGGCAGGCTGTACTTATGTACCTGCACGAGGGAGATAAGCTGAGTATTGCTTCTTGTGCCATCTCACAGCAGCAAACGACATTGCCTGGTGGTGCTTTCCTATCCTCTAACATACCTCCTCGAACCGCCGGCATCGCTGCAAGAGGTTGCAGAAGGCGACAATCTCCAGCACGTTTTGTCCGGCACTGGTGCCCCCAGCCTGCTCCAGGAGATGAAGAAATCTCTCCCAGTCTCCTGGATGTCAGGTCCACGTTGCCAAAGGGCTGCTGAAGGTTCACCGCCCCAGCACACAATTCAGCTTCAAGCAAAAAGGGTCTCCACCTTCTGTGGACACATTTACAGTTTTCTTTCTGGATTGCCTTAGAGGGTTTTTGTTTGGGTTTGTGGGGTTTTTTTTTAGTTTTCTTGTAGAAGCTCAATAGGTTATTGAGGACTCTGGTATTGAAGGCCCTGAGCTACCCATGGCACCCCAAAGCCACACAGAGAGCAATTAAGGTAAGATAAACGATGAACTGCCAGCTATGCTAGCAAGAAGTAAATCGGCTCAGAGAGGGTGGTTTCAAAGAGGACAGAAAAGACATGTATTAGGAGGACATATGCTGACAGAATCTAAAAACTACAGACTAGCTGATCCGATGAAATGTCCACATATCCCTGTCTCTAATCGCTGGGGATACCGGGACAGGGTTCTTCCCTGAGCCACTTCTAACCAGGCTTTATCAGGCCAGTTGGCAACAGCTACAGCGACGCAGGATCAGTGGTTTCCTCTTAGGGATGTATTTCATAATGTACTAGTCACTACAAAGAGAGCACGTGTCTGGCAACATGTTTCCTCCCATCATCCTTTCACTGGGGAGCGCCTTTCTCTTCCTCCCAGAAAAGCAGACAAGGAGGGAGATGCTCTCCAAGCAACCGAGAGCATCCAGAACTGAACCAGAAATATCCTCAGTCTTTCCTGTAATCACAGGCTAATATCACAGGATCGGAAGAGGCAGTTGTCCAGACCATACAACCTTTTTAAGTCACGGGCTGTTTGAAATAGTGCGTAACTTGCAGAGGAACGTTTAACCTTTGCTTTAAAACGCCTGCAGCTGAGCAACCGCTGCAGACCTTCCCAAGCTGTTCCCAAGGCAGTTCCCCTCGCCACAAACATCTCTCATTTCAGGTTTGAGCTAGGCTAGATCTCAGATTCCCCTCTCTAAGCCTATCTGGCACGTAGTGCATTGGGGGGGTGGTAGGTTTTTTCCTAAAAAAGCTGACATTTTTCCACAAAAGGCATCATGTTGATAGAACACTTGTTTTTTGGTAAGTTTGCTCATTTAAAAAAAAAAGAAAAAGACCAAACCTAAATATAAAAGTCATGGTCAGAAAAGTAGATTTTCTATTTGAAGATGGAAGATCTTCCCAAAATAAGGACAGGTCATATTTCATAGCTGGGTGTTTATAAAGTTCCCATCATTTCTTGTTATTGTTCTGCGTCGCCTGCACAGCACAGTATGCTCGCTGCTTTCTTTTCCCCCTTCTTCCATGTAGGTATTAGGGAAGAAAGAGGAGTAGTTAGGAGTATGGCTGAATACCTACTTACCCTTCTTTCTGTAGTGCAGTAATTCACGGTATTTTTGTCATTCCCTTTCCTTCGACCAGTGTTAGAACATGGCACAATTTTGGCAACACAAACCTGGTGGCAGCGTGAATTCCCCTGGACCCTTCGCTCGTCCCTCTGCATGTGCAAAGTTTCACTTGTGAGAAAGCCTGCAGAGAGCAAAGCAACAGGAGCTAAAAATCCATCATGTTTAGTGGAGTTATATGAGCTTTTAAAAATAGAAATAGGGCTCAGGGTATGGCTCTTTCCTGCTAACTGTCCTGCAGCTTGGAGTCAACAGAAACATGTATTTAGCATAAAAAAGATTGAATCAGAAGCAAAGCTCCGCTCCAGTCCCCAGCTGGACTGCTGCCTCGGCTGCACGAGAGGTTCACACCAGCAGATTTTCAAAGCCAGCACTTTTACAATGTACTTTTTTACCCACCCACCAGAAGTTACAGGAGGCTCGCGGTAACTGCACAGAATAATACCACACACAGTACAAACATTTTCCTCTCTCGGTGAGGTATTTCTGTGCCAATACAAGAAACTCCTGGAGGTCCTTTTCTCTCATTTCTTTCTCATAGGCTGACACTATGAAAATTGTTTGTGCCCTTGGGGTGTGAATGCCGAGGGTTACCATCCTCTGCCTACAAACAGCGAACCCGTCTCCCAGAAGGTTTTGCCAGGCTGTGACCATTTGCAATCTTCCCAGCTGAGAAGCAACAACTTCGCTGCAACTGCCTTGCCCACGCCGGCCCCGTGGCCGGGAAGACGCCTGGCACCGTCGTGCTACGCCGGGCACCCTCCAGCTCGTCTCAGCGCTGCCGGGGCAGGATGGTGCTGCTCACGGGAGAGGGATGGCACGGTGCCGGGCTGCATCGGGGCAGAAGCAGGCTCAGACAAGGCAAGGAACGGCCTCAGCACCCGCGCCAGGCACTCGCAGGTACCTGGGTACGGGTGAGGGGCAGCACCGGGCTCTCCCAGCACCCGACTCCGCAGGCAGCGTGTGCTGCTGCTCAGGGCCAGGCACCGTAACCCACGGGACTGCGGCGGGAGCAGGGAAATGAGGGCATTTCCCAGCACTCAGGGCAAGGCTGCAAAGGCATTTAAACACCAGCATCCCGTGGCTTTCTGCTGGCAGAGGGGGGAAATCGGAGGCAGTGAGGTGCTGGGAGACCTTTGCGAGAACTGAGCGTCGGTGTCCAGGTGGGACGCGCTAACTTTTGAATCAATGTGCGGATTAGGCTTTTCAGCACAGCCTGGAAACTCAATTTGAGCTTCTTTTATCATGAAGCCCAGGATAACACACCAATTACAGCTGTCCCCCAATTAACCTGTAGGGGCATATTTTAAGTTTATAATTCACAGTCATCATCCGGAGCACATCTACTTTAAACAAACAGGTTTCACTGAAGTAGGGCTAGGTCTGAACCAGGATAAACAGGAACAGAAGTTCCTACATTCATTCTAGCATATGCATAAAAGGTAGCTTCCTTCACCTTTGCAAATAGGGGACAATGGTAATTTGTTATGTGCATTAAAATTATAATAATGCTTTTTGGTACTGTCAAGATTACATTAGGAAGCTCTGTGTTCCCAAAGGGAAGATTAAAGTGCAAGTCTAATAGCATGATTTGTTCTTCAGTGGAGTGCTCTTGTGCGGCTTGGAACAAAATATTCCCAACAGAAAATATCTGAAAGAGCCTGTGAGAACACTTTCTTTACTGTACCAGATCTGTGGGAAGGTGAAAGCAGCATTTTCTATTTTCGTTGATGAGTTTTCTTGAACGCTGGTGAAGCTTGAATCTGTAGGTAGGTGACCTGTTACACAGGGAATCTGAGGTAACTTCTGTAAGAAGCTGCAGACAGGTAAGAGAACAGACACAAGACTGAGATGTTGGGCTTAGGGTCCCATCCTCCCCGGGAGCACCACCTGCCCGGCCAACCACCTGAGGCAGCAGGAAAGGCAATGTTTGATGCCAGGATTAATTCAGAACTAATAATAATAGTATTAAGGAAAGAAGACTAAGCTTGGGCGGCAGCGTGGGACCCACACCAGCCCTGCAGCCCCCCGGGCGTTCTGGGCGAGCTCTCTAGAGCAGCCACTATGCCATAGGTGTCCGCTGGGAGAAGCAGAGGGCTTTATCTGCAAAGATGTAATTGAACCCAGAAATTAGGAGAGGCAGAAGTATACATCCTGCCGGATCCGTTCAGAGCCCAACTTCACATGAAAGCACACACCTGTTTTTACTGCAGCCTTCCCTGTTTGACTGGATTATTTGCAAATTCACTTTGAGCTCGAGTAGATAAAGCATGATACACACTGAAGATGGTAGCAATCCTCCTGTATACAACCATAGCTGATTTTGGAGACTATAGGACTGGTATATAGCATTTTGTTACAGCAATTTTAGATAGACCCAGAAAGACAGTTCACACAACTGATGAACATTAATCTTTCCCATTTCTCTAAGAAGTCCAAGCTCTTTGTCTAAACTCACAGATCTCCTTCCTCGCCTTCTCTCCGGATCACATTGCAAACAGGTTTCCTTTACTCTGTTGAGATAAACCCCACAGTCCTTTAAGCCACTTCCACCAAACCCCTCACGTGTCGTATCCCCAGTTTTTGTACGGTTGCAGCACCTCCAGTGTTGTGCCACGGGGAGCCCTGCGTTCGAAAAGGAGACCTGCCACACAGCCCCACTTCAATGTTACCTCCCATTCCTCCCCTCTCGGCAGCACATGAAGGTTTGAATGACAGGCAAAGTTAGGACCAACAGATAGATCTATATGGGGCTTGATGTCAAAGGCAGCCTCCCCTTTGCACAGCTGAACTTAGCCTCGTCGTTTAGCACAAAGTGCATCCAGCCACACGCAGCGTTCGGTGAGGAGGAGGAACAGCCTTCAGCTGGCCGGGTGCCCACGGAGAGCTAAATCAACACTTCTAACGAATATAAAACTGTATGCACCTTCTTCATTGAGCTCTGAAACTCCATGTTTGTTTTGCTGGATGATGAATCATGCGACCTTTTGCTAACTCTGCTGCTGCACTTCCCACCAAAAGCTCAAAATCAACACCTTGAGTTTGCTGTGAAAATCCCTAGAGAATCCGAGAAGCCGAAGAGCACACAAAATTGTCATCCCAGGCTGCACACAGTGGACTCTGACTGGCAAGTCCTGTGTCAACAGGTCTCATTTACAAGGTGAATCATAGATATCACACGATAAAATGTGACCTGCCGTTAAGAGTGCACTGGGTTGCTTCTGATTTTTTAAGCAAAATGGGTTTTTTTGCCTTCTTTCTCAACTCTTTCTAAATTTTCATTAAGAGTTGCTTCCCTGTAATGGACCACTTCCACTTTTAATCTTAATTAGCAGAGAAACTAAACTCCTGCCAAGCTTTGTGCTGCTTCATTATATAGCTGAAAATGTGTTGGGAATACTTGTGAGACATCAGAACCACTTATTTTTTCTACCTCTACAGAAATGATGGAAAGTAACAGAGAATGAGGATTCCAGACACCTGGCAGAAGAATGGCCAAAAGTGGCCTTGAGGCCCTGCCCGTAGTGGAGCAGTCGACTGCTGATGCACAGCATAGCTCCCCTGCGTATATTGAACATTTAAGGCCTCTTTCAGCTGTGATTCCTGTAAAAGAAAGACATAAAGAGGCAAAGAAATGGCAGACAGTGCTACTAGCAGAACTCAAAAGGCAGAGATTCCAGCACAGAGAGAACAATTAGAGGGCCAATTAACACACAAGCAGTATATCTCCTGACCAGAAATAAGGATGCTTGCTGAAAGCGAACTTTATTGACTCAGCATTTTCCCAGCTGATTTATTTTGGAAAGAAAATAAGGTATATCTTTTTTTCCTAACAGATTTACTCCCTTTTTGTCACGTGTCTAGCTTGTTGGCCATTTCTCTGTTACTTTACCCATTTAAAGCATAAGTTACAATAACCAGGAATACAACATTTATTCATAAGAAAGGACTTCAGGCACACAAGCAGAAATTGCAGAGGCACTAACAGCAGACTGGGCTTTGCTGCTGTCTCCTCCTGGCCAGGCCAGAAGAGCAGTCCTGGATGTGAGAAATGCTGGGGGGTGAGAGCAAGGCTCTGTTTAGCTCTGTGCCCTGGGCTTCAGCAGTGCCTGGGCAGGGGCTGCGGGGGCTACAGCAACAGGGGGTATCTGCAGAGAAACTCCTCCTGCTGCACCATCCTGCCTTTGGCAGGGCAGGGAATTCCCTAGCCAGAGCAAGGTCTTAGTGAACCAGAGGTGTAACTTTGCTAGCAGATGGCGGGTGCTCTGCAAAGGCACCAGACGGATCAGAGCGAGCGTGAACAGTGCTGTTTTCATATTATAAATGCAGGTAAATCCAGCACCACCATCCCAACGGGGTGTTCAGCCCTAGCCACCCTACCTGCACACCCTCCTCGTTAACAGGAGGGGCAGAGATCTCAGCAGGAATAACTAGAGACCTGAAAAGGCGCCCAGAAAAAGACAGAAAAGACAGATTTTTATCAGAAAGCAGAGGGAATATAAAGAGGGAACATCTCCATGACACAGTCCTTCAGCCAGCATGAGACCCCTTGGTCTTTCAGACAGAAGACGTGAGCCGGCCGGTGCAGCATGCACAAGCATAACCTTGTATTGCCAATTCTATCCAGCTTCACCTCCACGAGGAGCTGCGATGGCCAAAGGTAACACGGGCGGTTCATCTCCACCGTGCTTCTGCCCTTCTCGCGTCTATTCATCTGTCCATGAGTTTTATATTTTTGTGTTTATCTCCAGTGACTCAGTACCTGAAAATCCAGAGGCAGTCATCTTCCACACTCACTCTTCTTGCGTACATCCAAATAAAGATCGCTTTTCTTTGTATCTTTAAACTGTAAATTGTTATACCAAGGGTGTTCTCTCAATGCCAGACCTTGATTGGGACGCCTGGCACTACCAGGATATAAAATGTCCTGTGTACTAGTCAGAAGAACAACAACCTAAAAATGGGTCTAAAGAATAGGAAGAAAATAAATGAGGGAGTGCAAATAAATGAGAAAATCATTTAATCAAAAAGGTGACAAACTCAGGGCAATAAAATGATTATTTTCCCTAAAAGTTATAATCAGCTCTAATCCTTCATTACAGAACTTTATTGAAATCAAGGACATGACAGATTTCAAAGTTTATAGAGTTGGTTGTTTTTTTTCACAGTGTGCAAAAAAAAATCCTAAACTGCCAGGCAGGCATTAAGGCTTTGGAGAAGGTTCCTTTCTCTTGCCCACCGGGCCCGTGTGCCCTCAGAGCAGGGCGATTTTGACAGCCCATACCACAGGGGCTGCACCTTTGGTTACAGAAGGGAAACCTCATCCTTGTGGATGCAGAAACAACTAGCATGTCTGATTTTCTCCAGACAACTGAAGTTAATGGGCACAGATGATAGAGACAACTGCAGAAGCACTTTTGTCCGCTCCGTCCCCTACAATTATGCCTGCTCCTGACTCAGGAAACGCCTACCTGCATGTTCATGATTAATATTATTAAAATCCACCCACATACATAACCTGCATTTATGCTTGCAGAAACAAAGCACAGGTCACTTGTCTGCGGTAGGATGCACAGAATTGCTTTCCCAGAGCTAATCCCGTGTGTATTCTGGCAGCTGAAATCTTGCCACGGAGGCAGCAGATGCCCAGCTCCATCCCTGCACCCCAGGGACAGCTCGGGCACCGGCTGTTCTCTGCCACAGCACTGATCCTTCCTGCACGACCTGCTTGTGCATCGGCTTGGTCCTGCCCGGAGAACCTCTCACGCTTTTCACGAGGGTTATCAATGACTGGCACGACATTAACGTGTTCCTACCAGCCTCATAAGATTTGGTAAGCAAAAGGCTAGAAGTAACCCAAAGTAAAATCAGCCCTTGCATTGGGTTTGCGTGGCAAGGTTTTCATATGGGGGTGGGGTGGGGTGGGTCTACAGGGGTGGCTTCTGTAAGAAGCTGCTATAAGTTTCCCCTATGCCTGATAGAACCAATGCCAGCCGGCTCCAAGACAGACCTGCCGCTGGCCAAGGCCGATGATTGACAATCAGCGATGGCGGAAGCACCTCTGGGGCAACATATTTAAGAAAGGGGGAAAACCAAAAGGCTGGAGAGAGGAGTGAGAATACGAGAGAGGAACAGCCCTGCAGACACCAAGGTCAGTGAAGGAGGGGAGGAGGTGCTCCAGGCACCGGAGCAGAGAGTCCCCTGCAGCCCGTGGTGAAGACCGTGGTGAGGCAGGCTGTGCCCCGGCAGCCCAGGGAGGTCCATGGTGGAGCAGATATCCACCTGCAGCACATGGGGATCCCACGCTGGAGCAGGTGGGTGCCTGAAGGAGGATGTGACCCCATGGGATACCCGTGCTGGGGCAGGCTACCGGCAGGACTTGGAGCCCCGTGGAGAGAGGAGCCCACGCTGGGGCAGGTATGCTGCTAGGACTTGTGACCCCGTGGGGGACCCACGCTGGAGCAGTCTGTTCCTGAAGGGCTGCACCCCGTGGAAGGGACCCAAGCTGGAGCAGTCTGTTCCCGAAGGACTGCACCCCATGGAAGGGACCCATGCTGGAGCAGTCTGTTCCTGAAGGGCTGCACCCCGGGGAAGGGACCCACGCTGGAGCAGTCTGTTCCCGAAGGGCTGCACCCCGTGGAAGGGACCCACGCTGGAGCAGTCTGTTCCCGAAGGGCTGCACCCCGTGGAAGGGACCCACGCTGGAGCAGTACCTGGAGGACTGTCTCCCATGGGAGGGACCCCATGCTGGAGCTGGGGAGGAGTGTGAGGAGTCCTCCCCCTGAGGAGGATGGAGCAGCAGAAACAACGTGTGATGGACTGACCACAACCCCCATTCCCTGTCCCCTGCACTGCTAGAGGAGAGATGGTAAAGAATTTGGGAGTAAAGGTAAGCCTGGGAAGAAAGGAGGGGTGGGAGGAAAGTGCTTTTAAGATATGGGTTTATTTCTCATTATCCTACTCTGATTTGATTGGCAATAAATTAAACTAATTTCCCCAAGCTGAGCCTGGTTTTCTCTTGACAGTAATTGCTGAGTGATCTCTCCCGGTCCTCATCTCAATCCGTGAGCCTTTTGTCCTATTTTCTCTCCCCTTTCCAGCTGAGGAGGGCAGCGATAGAGCGACTTTGGTGGGCACCTGATGTCCAGCCAGGGTCAACCCTCCACAAACCGTTAGAGGAGAGGTTAAGCAGAAATATCTTTCATGTGCTCTCAAATTCACCAGACAATGATACTAAAAGTGCTTTCCAAAGCCTCAGCTAAGACAACTGTCCTGCTCAGCATCACCAAGTCCTGGTGACCCGCAGGCTGCAGCCAAGAGCCCTGTGCAGGCGCAGGAGCCATCCTACTCTCGTGATCCACACCAGAAAGGGAACCTTTGCACCCTTCAGCCTGGGAGAAGGTTTGCAGAGCTAGAGGACATGGGTCAGCATCTGCAATTAACTGCACTGAGCCGCTCCGGAAAACAAGGCATTTACATGAAATTAAAATGTATCGACCTATGTCTATTTTGTCAAGATGGATCTCATCAAGACTGTTTTGCATAAGTATTCTAATCAGTGCTCTCATCCTGTCCCTCTCCTTGCAGTCAGGGATAAAGTTATGCTTTTCTCAGAAAATTATTCATGATGTTTATTCATGATGCTGTTTTTTTCCAGGAGCTGTGATCCCCAGAAGAACTGAAGCACCGGGTGAATACCAACCGCAGGCATGTGCCAGACAGGACAGGGTGGCTGTGACTGGTAAGAGATGTAAACGGGGATGCTGAGGAAGCAGGGGTGGTATTGCATTACTAAGCCCGTACATCCAGCCCTGGGACACCGGGATGCAACCTGACAAAGTTCAGAGGCTCGCAAGAGTGATTTGAAGCCTACAAAGCCAGTTTTATACAGAGAGACAGGTTACAGGCACTTGACCTTTTTAATTTATCCAAGGGAAGATTAACAGCCAATTTCATTGCGTTCTTTAGTACCATCACAGGAGGTGATTCTGATACTAGGCAGCGCTTTAATTTAGCAAAAAATAGTCATAACGAGAGCCAAAGGCTGGAAGGAGAAACTAAACAAATCCCGACTAGGAATAAAGTTAATTAAGCAGTGAAGCAGCTAACCTAACATGGAGCAGAATCTCTATCATTTGAAGACTTAATTACATGATTTTTCTTGAAGAGATGCCCTAGCTCAGAGGTTACAGGTTTCACGGGGAGCCCTGGGTGGGAGCTGTGTGCCAGCACAGCCCTCCCTGGGTGCTCGCCACCCTCAGCAGGGCCCTACGCTCCGCTTGGGAATCGGGCTCAGCTCTCTCCCCCAGTAAACTTCCCCTTGTTACTTTTCCAGGTAACAAGGGGAAATTCCGGC
The DNA here is from genome assembly GCA_013389905.1 of Sula dactylatra. Taxonomy (NCBI): domain Eukaryota; kingdom Metazoa; phylum Chordata; class Aves; order Suliformes; family Sulidae; genus Sula; species Sula dactylatra. Next base: position 578,555 of record WEKW01030052.1, read on the forward strand.
TAAGGTTTTCTAGGTGTTTACAAGCTAATTTGCAACTCCAGGTCTTGGTGTCAAAGTCACATTTAAAAGTGGGCATTAGCCATCCAAACCTTCTAACTGGCATTCCTGAATGAAGCAGCATCCAAAGGACTTTAAAAACCCTCTGGGCCTCGGGTTTCTATAAAGCATGGTGAAGCTCATGACATCCACCCTACCCAAGGGCCAACCTCTGTGCCCTGCTGCCAGTCGCCTGCTGCTGGCTTGTCCCAGGCTCTGGGCAGCGGGAGGACCTAACTCCGCAGGCATCTTCTCGGTCTTTAACAAGGGGGTAACTGCATCGCGCTTTTGTTTTGCCAAGATCCAAGTAATACCATGTATACAGATATCTCGTATAGCCAGTGGTCATCTGAGCTTCCCAAAATAGCTCACACAGGGAGCTACAAACATGGAACAGTGAAAGCTCCCTAGAGCAGAAATATTTCAGATATGCACCTGAAAAATAAAATAGTCTGGCAGACTTTCTTTTACAGCAGGGGCCGTTTCAGACCACGTTGCATAGTACGTAGGAGAAAAAGCAAAATAAGGAGCAACCCTGGGAGGTAATAAACTAGCCAGAGGATGCTCACCTTGTCAGCAGTGTAAGGTGGTCACATCTTCCACCCCCCTTTTCAACAACGGGGCGGTGTTGGACAACTCTAAGCATCCCCATCAATGAGATGTTAAGACCCTGTAGAGCAGCCCCACCTGCTCCAATGGATGAACAACGCCGGTCTGGAGCCCTGTCAGTGATTTTGAGAGTCCACTGCAATGTTTGCTTGCAGTGAAGAGGTCAGCTGTCTGGAGATCAGGGAGAAAAGTGGGAGCTGTGGGGGCCACAATCACACATTTCTGATTTTGCTGCCACGCTAAAAACTACAGAAAAAAGAAAAGCAAAGAAAAAATTTCAGTGTGACAGGAGACAAGGCAAGAGGCACACTTTACTGAGTGAAAGAGAGGGGAAATGCCATAAGCCAGCAGATGCTCTGGAGAAACATGGGGGGCTGCCACTTCCAGAGGTCCTGGGCAGAACAGAGCAGACATTGCTGAGCTACAGCATCCAGCCCTGCCTACAGTCCCATCTTTATCACCACAGGCACACCAGAAATAGGTATATTTTCCAGCAGGGAGCAAAGAAAAATGACAAAATTAGAGGCTAAACAGAAGGGTGTTGAAAAAAACAAAGCCAACAGACAGACCACAAGGAAAGAGCAGAACCTGCTCTGCAGCTCCTCGGCACAAAACCAACTGTTCTGAAGGACGGCGACAAATGGGAGTTAGAATAAAAGTGGACTCAGCTCTTAGCATGGGGCTGAAGAAAAGTCATGTTTTAAAACAGGCTGAAGACGAACAGAAAGCTAAAGTCTGCCTAAGTTAAACTAGGATGATCCCCCCCGCCAAGCAAACAATCTTTGACCAGGCATAAACTAATACAGGCATATGCGGTACACCTTTATAAAACCTCATTATTTTGTTTGGGAAAGTAACAATAGGAAACAAAATTATGAAAGGACACACCAGCTTCTCTGACTTAAAAAAAAAAGAAAAAACTGTCAGTAAAGCAGCAGCTGTTTCCATATGGCGTTTACCTGGAGACCTGTTCAACAGGTAGGAGCAAAAGGTCTCAGCAAGCGGGTACTGGGCACAAAGAACACGCACAACACCCTGTGTTCCTGCTAGACTGGACCAGATAACACTGGCTGGTAAAAAACCCTCCAAAAATGTCACAAAAGGGATTTATCGCCAATCCAAGGGGACAGAGCGGGCAAGATTTGGATGGAGCAAATATAGCTGGGTCACGGCCCAAATGACTTCAGATGGGACTCGCATATGAGACTTGTTGAAAAGCATCACACGAGAGCAAAACCACTTAGGGCTATCTAATGCAACTTTGACATTCATCTTAAAAAGGACATTCACCTCCACGTGGTGTATTTCCACATCAGGAAAGATGGAGGAATCCTTAAGAGTAGGGTCAGAAGATACATGAACAGAGTTGATATGGTGGAAGGAAGCTGTGTTTCTGTAAAGGAAAGGCATCCGGCAGGAACCTGAGCGCTGTAAAGGGGGCATCAACATACGGGCAAGAGATGTGCTTAATTCCTCGTGTTTGTCTGAGTCTGGTCTTCTGTGCTTCATCACCATTCCTATTAAATTGCTGATGCAGAAATCAAACTTACTGGTCTGCAACTTGCAGTATCATCTTTGCCATCCTTTTAAAAAGGATGTGTTACATCTTTATGTTCTCTGGCATCGAGGCTCAAATAAGCAATAGTTTATGGACTAGCTTGCAGTGTTGAAACACGCTGCACCTTGGTTCCTTCCGCTCTTGGGAGAATGCTGTCCAGCCCTGGATACTCCGCTGTACTTCCAGCTTGTTCCCAAAGGTCTTTCGGAGGTCCTTTAGGTGAGATAGTCCCAGGCTCGCTGTCTGCAGAGAGCAGCTGTGGGGCTGAAACCTTGCCTCTTGCAGAGCACTTGTCACAAAGAATTCATCAAACTTCCCTGCTTGCTTCCCCTCCCTACCTTCATTAACTCTTGGCCTCAAGTTTCTGTTACACCTCAATTCTGATCCCTGTAGTAAAAGGTTTATTATTAGTTCCCGAGCCTGTTGCTCCTCAGAAAATTTTTGAGTCCTGTTAAATACAAATCTGCAGTAATTAGCTAGTGCTTATGTTCTTCTCTGTTTTCCTCCTTCAGGAAAGATATGCACGGTTTGGGGACTGCCTTTTCACTTTTGCTTTCTTTTGAAACACAGGGCTCTCACGGGGGCAGAGCTGGAAGAAGATGTGAAAGGGGAGCATGTCCTCAGAGCGCTCCGTGCTGGGCACGAGGCGCTCAGAGCCTCCCGCCTGGTACATCCCACCTGATCTCTGTTCTCCACAAGCATTTCTGCTGCATTAGCTGAGCCCTTAATTATCTCACTCCATTTTATATAGCTCTTTTCTAAAGTTAAATATTACTATCATATACATATTTTTTTTTTATTTTCTGCCTTTTACAAGAATGTTTTAGGGTGATTTGGTCTCTATCACAATATGGCTCTTTGATAGCTTTATCTGTAGCCCCACCTTCATGCTGCTCATGACGATACTGCAGTTGCTTTTCTCTTTTGCCTCCTTCAACAAATAGCAATTGTTTATTGCATCTAAAAATGTAGCCTGTGTGACACTGATAAATAACTGAAATCTTTTACTGCTTCCTTTAAATCCTTGCAACCTCTCTAATCCTCCTTAGCATTTTACAGTCCAGATGTCATCCTGGTCAAAAGATTGAAACTAGAGTATGATTTCCCATTTGAGCATGGGATTTCAGTCCACAGGAATGCTGTGAGGCAAATGGATATAACTTGTTATATACCTGACTCTGCTTTTTTTTTGAAATAGCATGTCACTGCACATCAGCACGATCTACTTTGCCACGCCTGTAGGTTGGCTTGATCAGCTGCTGCAGGTTCCCTTTGGCTCTCTGCCCTCACCCGCTGTCGGAGGCATCCATCGCATCGCTCCATCTACCTCAAGCTCTCCCTGCTGCAAGGGCTCAGCCAAGCGCAACCATCAAGTTCATCCTCTACCACAGCAGCTAGGAAAGGTCATGCACACCCCTCCACGACAGCTAACCTGGGCCAGCACAAAGTCTGCAAGGTTTTCCCTGCTTTCTTTTAAACACCGGTCGAACCCACTGGGCATTTGGTTGTGTTTCCATCCCTAGGCGGGTGTTCACATTCCACCAGGAGCTTTGCTTTCATCCTGCTCAAAAAGTAGACTTCCCTCCCTCCGCTTTGCTCTGCCTCTGTTATTACGTGGCTGTTCTTCCTCCCAGCCCCGCTGGTGTTGCATCATTCAGACAGCTCATCTATTGCTCACAGCTTCTGTGAGCGTTGCTTTGATTGTTGCTTCAATATTACTCACCCAGCAGGCTAGCTGCCGGGTGGTGCTCGCCACTGCCTGAATCCTGCTAGCTTTTCTTCCAGCGTTGAATTGATTCTGCTCTTTTTTTTGTTTAGTTTTCCGCACAACTTGGCAGTTGTGATTTCTGTAAGCTCCTCTGGGCAGGTGAACTCCTTCCTTATTTCTCCAGCTCAATCCCTGCTAAGTTGCTGTAAGACTATGAAGGAACTTCACTGGGGCTGAGAATAATCAAAAAATGCCACATCGGTGCATAGGAAACTCCCAAGAGGATGGTGAGAAGGCTTCAGCCCTAACAGGGTCCTGTTCAAAGCACAGGAAATTTGAAAGCATTTGACATATAGGAACTACATCTTTATACTGCTGGCAGGTAATAGCCGTCTGCTCAGGTTTAAGAATACCTCTAAGAAAACACCAGAAAAGACGTTTTGCAGAATTTACTGACATTCACTATAAGAGGAGTTTCTTGAATAAGCACCTACTTGGAAAACGTAATTACCAGAAGTAGGGCAAAGAGAGGAGGAGTGGATAAAGGTCCCCCCAGGGGTCACATCTTATATTCCTGTGTTTATATATAGATGTCCTAAATAGCAAACTGAATTAAGCTACATTTGTCCTTTCCGACAGCCTGGCTACGGGGGAGTCACGACCATGGAACAAGCAGTAAAATTGGAGGCTTTAGCTCTCCTGTGTAACCGGGTCACACGTAACGTTAATTAATCTCATATTTGACTTTGGAAATACTTCCCATTTGGCTTGTAGCGTTACTCCTAGGAGTTGTTAATAAGCCCTGTTCTCCCTCCCAGTCACCATTCCCTTTGGCCAGGCAGCAGTACTGGCATGACCAGTTGCTGCTATCGGTTTTCCCCGTCCTGTGATTCCCTTTTGTTGTCAGAAACGCAGAACTGCTCATAGGTGTTCACATCCACCAGCTCCTGCAAGAGGGGCCCCTTTGTGAGCCAGTGTTAACGTGCCATCAGCACAAGTATTTAAGTCAATTTACTTTGTCGTTTGACTCAAGTAAAAATTACATATACTTCGTATCTGTTTTTACAGATCCATCGTGAAATGACTCAAGCTAAGCCTTTGTTAGAAGAATTTCCTCTAAAATAAAAGTTTCTCAATAAAAAGCTATTTCTAGCTGGCTTCCCACAGCTGCTGCTCCTGAGAGATCCATCATGAAATCCTGCATTCGTGGGCCTTGCCAAAGGACCTTCCTCTAATAAGAAAGCTTGTCAATAAGTTCACTTTTTAGCTGTTCTTTCCAAAGCTTTTCTAAAGATGTAATTGTCAAGAAGATATAGATTTATTTGGCATCCCTAGCTAGGCCTGAGAAATTACAGCTGTGCCTTTCTGTCAAACACACGCCTTCAGCCAAATCGGTCTGAAATTGTGTGTGATGCTTATATGGGAAACTGCAGGAGACAGCTTTTCCATGGACTTCTTACTAAGAAAAAAAAAAAAAAAAAAGAAAAAACCAATTTTCTGTTTAAAGCCAGGAAGAAGAACACAGAACAAACCTCTTTTCCTTGGACAGTTGTGGTGGATAGCCAGGTCTGACTAGCCACCCATACCTGTGTGCGGTTTGCGGGGCTTTTAAACTGGTTTTTTCTTCCAAATCCATCTAGCCTGTCTGATGTCCAAGGGCATGGGGTTCCACAGGTTATAGACATGCACTACGTAAAGTGCAGTTTTCTTAAAAGGGTCAAGTTAAAAAATGTGCTTCATTTAGACTGAAAAGAGAGACTGGCCCCTACAAGGACGGAACTAGAAAGTCACACGAGGTCAGGAGTGCCACAATGTGTAGACTGTCGACTGAAGTCCAAAACTTTTCCTTTATCTCCACATCTATTAGTATTTTCATTAGTGTAATAGGCATGGCATCTTCAATCTCCCCCCAGAAATATCCCCATTTTTGGTTATTTTGGTGCCAACTCCTTCATTCCAGCTGCTACTGCAGCTCTGGGACCACTGGGAACCCACCAAATCTGGTACGTTACACGCAGACTTGGTAGTCTTGAAGAAAAAAATTAACTGAACAGATACTGGCCATACTTTATATCACAGACTGGTACCATTTAGTTATCAGCCTTGTCACCTGATCCAGCAAAAGTCCAATGACTTGAGTGGCAGATGAAAGCACCACTATTATCCAAGCATATTCCACCTAAGGAAATCCTTACACACTTACAAATTCAATTAAAATGGTGAAGTCGAGGGTGAAATTCCTACAGATCACAGATGTACATCTTGCAGTAGTTGCTTTTAAAAGTCGTAATCAAGATTTGCATATAAAAGCAAAATTGATTTTGGGTTAATCTGGGAACCTGAGAGCTGCCTGTACTCACGGCAGAGAACATCTTTTCTGTGTGGCTTCCATCTGTGCTTGAGAAACCTGAAGTTCAGTCACTGTTAGTGATTCCAGAAAAACTGTTTAAACTGGAAGAGAAGGACTTTTGTCCCTTACCTCCCTTGCTCTTCAAATTCTTCCTTTTTCTTTAATTTCCTTAAGCACTACCCAACACAATTCTCTGCAGACTTGATCACTGTGTGCAAAAGCTACTTGAAATTCTTTGCTATTACTGAGAAAATGCACAACACATGGAAGCCTGGCAATTTTAAGCATCTTAGGTATTTGTCCTTATAAGAAGCATGCAGCATTTCCAGTTATTGCAGCTCGGAATTAACTAGTTGCTCCTTTTGCAAAAATCTGCTTCCTTTATTGCTCCACTATTGGAAGTTTCAGCACGTTCATTTTGACCTTGCTTGTTGCTTCGGACGAGCCTAGCGACACAGCTTGAATGCATCATAGACTATTAAAAATAAAGACTTGTTTCAAAAGTTTTGTGTGTCAATATCTAACTTAGTTGAGAAGGAAGGTCCATACAGCGTCTTGGCCTGGTGGGTAAAAGAAGGCAAAGTGGTCAGAACAGGCAAGTCAACTCACAGTAGAGTTTTAGTTGAGTTGGTTTTACCATATCAGTGCAGCTTACTGACCAGAGCACCTCCTCAAGGGGCAACGTCTATCCCAAGAGAGACAGATGGAGCAGAACATCCTCAAAGCTCTGTCCAGGCACATGAGGTACAAAGAAATGATGGGAACAGCCAGTAGAGATTCACTAAGGACAAGTTGTGCCTGATCAACCCTTATAGCTAAACTGGAGACATATGGACAAGATGGGGGGAATGCTCTACTCTGGCACTGGTGAGGCCCCAACTGGGCACTGGTCCTGTTTGGCCCCCAGTACCAGACAGCCCTGTGCATCGGTGCAAGCCCCATGGGACCACAGAAGTGGTCGGAGCTGGAACTGGGACAAGAGAGGTGAGGCTGAGGGGATGATGCCACCAGGAAAGGAGGCAGTGAAAGGGCTTGTTGCTGCCTGTGAATGCCCCATGGTGGGGACAGAGCCAGGCTTTTCGTGGCAAAAGGGCAAGAGGCACAGGCTGCAGTGAGAGAAACCTCCTTTAGATATCAGAAAGACATTCTTCCTCCTGAGGGTGGTCAAACGCCGGTAGAGGGGCCGAGTGAGAATGTGGGATCTCTGTCCTTGGAGATGAACGAGGCGGGTCCTGAGCAGCCTGACTGGCTTTGGTGTTATCCCTGCTGTGAGCAGGAGATGTGCCCAACACCTCTCCAGCCTCCAGCACACGGGTCTGGTTCTGCAACACTGCTCCTGGTTTCCCGCTTCACCAGTTCAGAAGGTGCCAGTACAGACCAGTAATGCAACATATATAGTACAGACTCTCCAACTACACATCCCTAAGCTACAAGTTGTCCAAATGAACCGTGCTCTTGTAAAACCAGGAAGATAAATCAGAAACAAGTATAAAGCGAACGCCAGCTTCTTAAAGACTGGTCCTAATCTCAAGCAGTAAAATAACAAAAGGTTTTTCCTTCCCTGCATGAAAGAACATTTAAAAATATCAAATAAAGATTTCTAATAAAACAGAGCGATGATGAAACAGTAAAATATCTGAGGATTTTTTTCTTGCAGGTAAGAAAAGAGCAGGCCTGGGAATGCCACGCTACCCATCATTTGTTCCAGGTGTGCAGCCAGTGCAGGGTTATGTCCTGGGAGAGCAACGGAGCAGGGAGGCCTTGGATGGCACTTGGGAACAGGGGCAGCTCAGTACCGCTGCAGAGCGGAGACAAGGCTCACCCTGGCTTTGCCACTCCGCCATCCTTGCAGACGGGCAAACCCTTCAGGGGTGCTGAAGGGGCTCATCATCGCACCTTGCCTCTCTTCCGCATTAATTTTATATACAGCACAAACACCCTGGTGGTCATGCGCCTGCCTGCCAGCCCGTGTGAGATCAGCGCCACTGGTTCCATAATACCAAGTCATTTCACCCCGTCATGCTGTAAGGGATCCCTGCTGAGGGGTAAAGGGAAGGACAGTTTCTCTCTATGCAATAGGTGTCCCACGGTGACCAAGCACCAGAGACGCATCCTGAAGCCTGCACCCACGGCAGGCCAGGCGCCACGGTGGATGGCACAGTTCCCCGTGGCCATGCATGTCCCCAGGCACCAGCAAGGGGTTCCCAGGCCCCTCAGCTGCTTGAGAAGATACACACACTCTTCATGAGTGGAACCAGAAGCAGTTCCTTTACCTATTAACAGGAGCACATTGCAAGGACATTCAAGAGCAAGACATTTTAAAGCCATTTCTGCATCAGCTAGGACTATTATACCCTTAATGGTATTTTTTTTAATATAGAAGGACACTGCTTTTCTGGACAGCTCTGGAGAATTTAACTGAGGATTAGTGGACCAAAACTCTGAGCCAAGAAGCTTCTTCAGCTTCTGCTAACTTAAGTATCTCTTATTAATCAGAATTACTTGGATGTTGAGACTCAGATTCACGTGTAAGTGCTTTGCTGGGCTGCAGTCTGAGCCACCTTCTTGCTGAATAATGTCACTGCAGTAGTCTACAGAAAATTATTTAGGACTGGGGCATTTATCAGTTAAAATTAATCCTTCTCCAAGTGAAAATGCCTCTGCCTTCCAATTAGGCTGCTGTGAGGAATGGAAACAAAGGAAAATTGCTCACCTTAATTAGTCCCTTTGCGGTGCTCTTTGCAAACTCATCTCTCATCACCAGCTCGCCAGGGCTGCCGCGGCAGATCTGCCGGAGCTGACCGCGGGGGCGTCCGCAGGGAAAGCTGCCCTGTTCCCTCCTGGGCCATGTCCCACCGTGGCCGAGGCTCTCCCAGGACCTGTGGGAGCAGTGCTGCGGCCAGCACGGGCAGCGAGAGCATCCCGCTGGGCAGAGGGAGTCGCCAGCTCATCCTTTTATCATTCAATATCCCAAATCAGAGCTGGCAAATGAAAAATAAATGCAAAGAGGTAGTTACTTAGAAATCATCACGCTTCTGGTGATCCTTGTACAATGCACGCTTTAAAATTATTTCTTCTTTAAAGACAAAAGTCTTAAGGACCTTTTCACACCATTACTAGCATATCTTTTACAGATGTTATAAAGTTTGAATCATGGAGACTTTCAACACCTCATATTAACCAAAATGAGGAAGAGTAAAAACTCTTTAATAAGCCCATCTTTAAGACTAATTTCAGCTAACTGCTTAAGTACATCCTTTATATACAGACTCACATGTATCCCTCTACAGCAAAACTATATGCTTTAAGCACTGGTTCAGATACAGTGATTCTGCTGGACTTATTAAAGCAATTGCAAGTTCTGTTGGATAGGGTTAAACTCGGGTATTCATTTCAAATTAAAAATGCAGGTGACTGCGTTACCAGACTGATGCCCATGAACCTATAAAAATGAGAGGAAAGACATCCTCAGCACCACCATACTGTAGACCATTAAAAACACAGGTGCAATACCCTTGTTTTAAGGGCTCTATAGACTGACTCGTATACTAATCAGTTACCTTTAGCTCATTAAATGGCAAGTTAGTTTGTTGTCATTTTGCCTCGTAAACAGCTTGAACATTCATAATTGGGAAAAAATGTACAGTAGCTTCCATTTCCATTTTTAACTTCTTCCACAAGAAAAAAGATTAAACCATTCCTCATTCTTGCCTTCAAGAAGCTGGTTTCTAATTCCACTGTCAACTACGCCAGGAGAATTCATTTTTCATAAACAATGTGGATATGAGCATATTTAATGTGTAGATCAATCCATTTCTCTCTAACACACACAAAAAGGGTCTCTGGACGCTCTGCCCCGCTGGGAATGACATTGTTGTTCATTGCTGCAAGATGCCACATGCTCCAGTGTGGGTTTGCACCCTTGGAGTGCAGGTATCACGAGAAAGATAACACAGGCTTTACTGGACAGGGTAAACACAGCTGAGCACATGCCAGTCAGGCATTTTTTGGTACATTTGAGCTCACTGCACACTGAGGATAGGCATCCTGAACATTTCTTCCAAGCAATAAATGCAAACATGCTATGCAAATCACAAGCTGTGAGAAAGCAGCTGTCCAGCTTAGTCCTGGATTGTCTTGGAGCTGGAAGCTGCAGATATGAAACACTGCACTTAGATACCCATGTATGATGCTCCGCAGTTATGGTTTACATTTTCTCCACCAAAGTGACTGGTACTGTGAAGTCTTCAGGGTAGTTTGGCATCACTTCACCCAGCAAAAGTGCTTTTGGGTGGCAGGTATCGGCTGTCTGTTGGCAGCAGAGCTGCCTCAGATGAGGCAGTGCTTCAGGAAAGTTTTGAATATCAGAAGCTGCTGCAGCATCAGCCAACACTTCATTAGCAGGAGGCTAATCAATCAACATCCCGATCAATTCAATTATCAGAGCATCAGGTTGCAGTAGCCCCTTGGGAGGCATTTGCGCACTCAGAGGGCTCCAGTGAGGAGGAAGGGTCAAGCAGATGGGCTTTCCCCAGCTCCAGCAAGGCTCTGCCCCCAGATCGCCCAGCCAGGCACGGCTGCACGCCACGAGGAAACCCCTGCGACCCAGCCTGCACCCGCCAGAATCAGAGCTTCACACATCAGCCTCTCTGCATCCTCCCGACGCAGGTCTGGGTGACACACAGGACCTTGCTCTGCTGTTACTCAAAACAGACCGTTCGCAGCTTCAACGCCCATGACCAATGTCCACAGTTTTCTTACTGGATCTATGGTGGGGATCTCCATGGAGGTGACTACAGACCTCCCCGCTTTAGTTAACTGGAGGAGTGAATGAATGATGCATTGTTAATGATGTAATATCTCAAAAAATCCTACAGAAACTGCGTTTACAGTGTGTTACAAAGATATCACATAAAAAGACCTTTAATTTTAATCCATTCCACTATTATTCCCTCCATTCCAGACCGGGACTGCAGCCAGAAATAAAAACATCTCTGAAGGAGACCATGAGTGTTCCCACTAGCTGCTCCACCGTCGGAGGACAGCCAAAAGCACACTACACCAGGAGTTCTCCGATGACCCCCAAAGACAGACAATCATCTCATCTCCACCCCCACAATGTGTTTAAATTAATAAGGATATAATTCCACTGTTGAATTCTGATAATAATTTCTCAAACCACAAATGTAAAGCAATTACAGAATTGTACACTCAAAAATTACCCTCCTAACTCAGCCCTATCTGACCCCCCTCTCCAATTAGCTCCAGACACAGTAGGAAGATGAGATTCACTTTATAGATGTCTGCTGTGATCTCGGAGGTCTCTGACTCCACACGCAGTCTTCTGAGGAACTGATTAATTATTCATTTTTACTACTTCTAGTCAGGAATTGAACTAAAAATTCAGCTCAACTTCAGCCTGTTGGGGCCAATCCATGGGGCCCAGGAAAGTATCCCCACTAACGGTTTCAGAACCTGGACCAACACAGCCAAGCCGCTGCCCATCAAAGGGGCCAGGAGGATGGGTGGTGAACCTCTGCAGGTTGCTGAAGGAGCTCCTGCACTCCCCGGGACCCCCACACATACACACACTGTCTGCATCTGGCTCTGTCCCTGCAATCCTTATGAATCTCAGGTCTTTGCTCAGGGGTTACCTGGATTCTGGTGATGCCACGTTCTCCTAGGGACAGTAAACACATTTCTGTGAGTTTGTGGTCTTTTGAATGGACCCAGCGACTGACACTCTCAAAGGTGAGAAAGCCCAGTGCTGAATGGATAGCACCGGCTCTCTGCACACTGGGGTCCCCACAGCCCTTGGGGACACCATGGGTGTCACCCAAGTCAGAGCCATGGGGACAGCCTTACCCTCCTTGGTGGGATGCTTCAACTGCCCTGCTCTTTCATAAACCCCTTACAGCTACCTTCACCCACTTTGAGTACACCTGACCCCAAGTCCCTTGTGTCCTTCGCGTCTCACACCATGGTCCTGTCCTCCTTGGCTGACTGAAGCTCACACTGACTGATGGATGGGTGGTAGTTCAGCCTCCCAAACCCTACACCTCTCTGGATGCCTCCAGAGGTTTCAGAGTTGGCAAGAGCCCTCCCAGGCTGATCCACAGGTGACCGTCAAGAGCTGTGCCCCATTTGGAAAGCACTCCCATTCTATGGACAAGGGCACAACAACTTGACACTGCTGTGCTGGTGGTCCTCTGGGCCACAATGAGAACAGACAACACAGAGAGCGAAGGGGAAGGGAAGGACCATCCTTCCTGCCAAGGACTGAGACACGTGGAAAAGTTGCACAACTTTCTGAGCTCTCAAGTCCCAGCTATTGCTGGAGTTACAGAACAAACATTCCTCCCTGCATATAAGGTCAATGCTTGGGTCTAGCACTGCTTCCCAGCTGCTCACATTGATAAGAGTTTGAGGGCAGAACAGCAGGAGATGGAGTCTGCTAATTAAAACATTTTATCTCCAGACTTTGTCTGATGGCACTGCCTCTTCACAGCTTGACAAAACTTTCATCAGTCAAAAGTAAGTCTTGGCCAGCTGTACGCCAAATTGTGATCATGGGGGCTGCAACCCTCTGAAATATTTAGACCCTCAGTGGATGAAAGACAGTGTTTATTTAATTCCTTGCCAAATTTTTGGAGCATGATAAAGTGGAATATTTTACACCAGCCAAACTCTGCTTGCCTGCATAACTTGGGTTTTTCATGTCACTGGCAGCATTGACATGAGTTATACACAGATGAATTTGCCTTTTTCTTCTAATGTATGTGCTGTTTCCAGCTGAAGTCAGACAATACATTACCAAGTCGGTACAGAAAATGTGCTCAGCAAAGATAAAAATACATTAATTCTCCCTGTTACGCTATTTGTGATGTTCCCAGCCATGGGCACACTTTCCATAGGAACATAGAACAGAAGATTTCTGGGAGGAGTTTGCAGCACCAGACTGACACATTCCCAATGGGTTATGGTGCAGGAAGACCTTAGGTGAGTTTTATCTCACCCCACTGTACTTTAAATACGCAGAGGCTATGAGAAACAAGTCACCGTCACCACTCTCCCCTCGCCCCGAGAACTGATGAACAGCCACAGCAGGAAATCCTGCATCCCTCAAGCCGCCTCCTCTCCAAGTCTCCCCTGTTCTCCACAGCCGAGGCAGCTGTGGGGCCTCTCCTCCAAAACCACTGCTCATCACCGCCGCAGAGGCAGGGTTTGAGCCCGTGCGTGCACGTGGCGGCTGCACTGGGCTCTTGACTCGGAGCCCGATGCAACATGGAGCATCATCGCTTGCAGATACAGTTCGCAGCAGGAAAGTGGGGTGAGGTCAAGGGACTGAAATGCCCTGAGAGCTGCCAGCTGAGGCTCTTCGGGAAGACAAGGACTTCATCTCCACTGGACCATGCCATTTTTTCCCTGCTTTCTCCTGTGACAAGAGGAGCAGGATGGATACAGCAGTAGACACCACCAAAAGCTTCAAATGCATTACCCAAAGACCTGCACTCTTTTGGATGCTTCCACATGACCCTTTTCTTCCCCAGATGAAGGTCAGAGCAAACACTGGTCGTACAGAGACTGGACCGGGCAGATTGGGGGGGCTTAAGCTGCCAAATCAATTTAAACCCCTTCACGTAGGCTGTGGTGGATGCCCTGGGCACGGCAGGGCGAGGGAATCTGGCAAGCCGCTGCCCGACCTCGACAGCACTGCCGAGCATCATCCACCTCCCGGACCACATCACACGCCGCAGAACCACCAGGGCACAAACCACCATACAGGCTTGGACCTATTAAAAGTTTTATTTAAGTATTAATAAGGTTTTCTTTTCTAAATATTACTACAAAAATTCTATCCTTTCTCAACTGTTGTCTAATGATCTTACTGCACACACAAAGTACAAAATATTCCAAAGAAATAGAAGCTACACAGAATTATGGCAGTGTATTTCAGTTTTAAGAGCCTGATGATATTGGCTAAACAGATGCAGGCTTTACTCACTGCAGAGTCTTCACTCTGACATACAATCTCTTTAAAATCCCGAGGGAGTCCCATTTTAATTTACAGAAATTTAATGACAATATTACATTGGCAATTAGAGTTAACTTCTTAATGGCATATATTCCTTCATCTGACTAGCAGAAAGTGTGCTTGTAATAATAATCATTTAATAGAGCTGTGCGGGTAAATATCAAAGTATTTGTAACAGTTTATTGACACCATTCTTGCAAAATCGTTCAATAGCATATTTTTTTAAACTTATCTGAATTTTCAGTGCATTTTACCTGCATAGCACGTTAACATGGTAAACCAAAGCATTTGCAATCTTGCCATTCCTCATTTAAATGAAAAGCTTTATTCCTGTCCTGTGAAGCACAAAAGGTGGTAGAGGACCTCTCCTCCGGGCTTACACCCAGCCCTGCTTACGGGCCACGGTGCCCTGCACCAGAGGTGAGCATCTTCAATAACCTTCCATTGTCTGAAGCTCCAAGCAGAAGAAAGGTGCTCGGAGCTGTCGACATGTAAGGATTTTCATGCATGTCCTTACTGAGGATCAGCACTGAGATATTTCACCTCGAAGCCTCGTTCAGCCCCCCCTCCTGCCCCACGTACATCACTCACAACTCCAGCAATCACGGCTACATTTTTGCTTTCAGCATCGTATTGAGAGCTCACATTGAAGCCTCTGCTATGGTCCCACAGGTTTCCAGACCTCCATCCCTCACATAAATGTCAGCTATTTTGGCTGCTGAAGAGGCGCCTCTCCGTTTGGCTGTGTTAAAATACCCATATTTTTCAAACAATCTTTTCTCATGGTCTGGTCCATGTCCTTCTGCCCAACTGACCAGGCCCCAGAGTTATTGACAAGTCTGTAAGTTTTTTTTTATCATCTGTAAGTAAATTGCAGATATTTTCTTCCAGCCCAGACAGCCCATGGGCAGCCAGAATCAAGGCAGCACCAAAACCCATGGTATTCACTTGCAAATGTTCTCCGACCCTTCCAGAGATAAAAAATTTAAGGAATTCATACCTGTTTATAAGCATGAAGAAATTTCGCTGTGGCTACAGCATTCAGAGGAGTTCATGCTTTGGTTTGGGACCTGATCACCACAGAATATGCTTCTGTTTGGAGGGCCCCATCCACGCACTTCCCTTACAGACAGCAAAGCTGCACAAGAGACAGCGCATTCAATAAGTTATTTAACTGTCCAAACACAGACGCATCAACACAAATGCATGCTAATGCATAGAAATGTTTTTTACCATTTCTAAGTCGCACGCTGGGGAGGAGACACCAAACCCAGGAGGGTGTTTATGGGAAAGTTGGTAGTAACCTGCGAGTTTCCAACCCGTGGTGTGCCCAGCTGGGCAGAGCAGAGGTGGTTTTTATGGGATCTGGGGATGCTCATGCTGCAGTGAAGCTCCCAGAGGGCTGGAGGGGCTCTGCCTGAGCCCACCCAGGGCTCAGCACTCCCAGGACAGCCCAACAGGCTCAAAGGATGAACCTGTTCAACTTCCAACCTTCCCGTTGTACCCCAAGCACCATGACCCCAGGAGCATTCTGTGCTCCAGTTTTTCATGATCAGTTCAGCCTTTTTTCCTTAACTATTTATACCCAGTTTCATACCTCCTTGCTGGCTAAATGAGGACGTGCCAGACTGAAATGCCTTCTGGGCTCATGCAGCACCCTGCTCCTTCGTACCGACCCCATGGTAAAGAGGAAGTGCAGGAGCATCCCCTACAGAGTTTCTATTCCTCCCAGTATTTGATGTTTTACAGAAAATCCCAGAGCCCAGAGCCAACTGAGCATATAAGATATTTAAATGAAATCCAAAGGCTTTAACAAGTGTATTTTTAGCAAAGCCAGTTGTGGTTTGAAATTTCAGTTCCAAGGGAAATCCTGAAAAAAGCAAGGAATGAAAAGAGGAATATAAATCAGAAAGGAAAACTTCATTTCAGAAATTTTCTTCAAGACAAATGTTTTGGGGGAAAAAACTGGAGGATACCAAAACATTGGGAACTTTTCCAGTTTCAATGTTATTTTCACTTATATGACCAGTGTATTTTGAATAAAAAAGTGCTAAAGAATAATGAAATTAAACAGATCAGTTGGCACAGAATAAATAGTCTGAATGAAGATATGACATTGAAAAGTTTTTAAAAGATAATGTTAAAAATTCCCTTTGCACTTCCCAAAAATTTTATGACATGTTTTTTATGGATAACCTCCCTCAGTCCCCAGCTGGCTCCTGCTTTCAGTTCCCAAGGCTGCAGAGCTGTGATATCAGCAAGCTCAAAATATTCATTGAAGAAAAGCAAAGCAAAAAATAAATGTTTTCTTTCTCTTTTGCTAGAACCTTCTGATCTATAGAATTTCCCACAGATTTTCAATGTTTGGACATCCCAGCTCTCCACTGGCGCATGTGAAGCACCAACCTAAGTTGGGAGAAACTAAATGTATTTGCAGCCAAATGCCCGTGAGGGACACGGCCGAGGAGAGCCGCCGTGGTGGAAGCCTCGCTGAAAGGCGCATGGAGGGGCTCCAAGCAACTCCCATCTACATGGGGTGGTAGTCGTGGAAAGAAGATGCAGGAGAGCTTCGGGAGCCTCCTGCCTCCCTCACTGATGCCAGGCTGGTCCCCACACCCAGACACTCTGAGCTCAGGTTTTGCACGGGCCTCGGGTGACGCATCCATTGCATGGAAAGGAACCTACCCAGGGACATCTGTGAGCTGCCACAGGGCTGTGGCTCCCAGCCAGGGGAGCAAAACCCACCCAGACCTCACAGCCTGCTCGCAGGGCTGCCGAAGCGGCGGCGGCAGCAAGAGCTGCTCTCCGGGGACACGGTGGGAGGACAAGGCGAGAAGAACCACGCCGAGATCCCCGCTGTCAGAGCAAAGCCACACTGAGGAGAGCAGGTGCCCTGCAGGACCCGTCCCTGCCCGTCCCTCATGGGCACACCACTGCCGCCCAGCCTGGCCCCTCCACCGGCTGATGCCAACACACCTTGGCTTTGCTAATTGCTGTTTGTCCTCAAACAGTGCCTTGTGAACCTTCTCTGCATAGCTCTAAATATCTCAGACTATCTCCTCTTGGCTTTTCTCTGGAGTTTGCTTTAATTACATTTTCTGTGGATCCCTAATGAGAATGTTTCCCTAATGATTTTTTTATTTTATTCTTGAGATAAAAAATCCAAACATCTTTCATCATTACCACTTGTCTCCTTTGTCTCTTCTAAAGCAAGCAAAATTAAGCCCAGGAAACAATTATTTCCGAGGCATCCACACGTCTGCTTTAAAGCCCAGGTACTCTCTCCCAGGAGATGCGCTCCCAAAAGCCTTTTCTGTCTGTGTTGCATTCATACAGAGCGGCAACGGGTCTATTCAGCGCCTCTCACTTCTTTAGGGAGGGGAAAGAAAAAACTTAAGGCTTGTAATATTAATTTTAAAACCTTCTTCAACAGTCAGTGACCTAAATAAAGTTGAGTTTCCTGGATTTATCCTGATGTTATTTCTCCCGAGAGGTGTGCGAGCAGAGATTCGGGTCTCACTTGTCCTTGCAATAACAGGAGAAATGATTTGCCTGGTAGTTCAAAAGCGATGACTAAAATGATGCACAGAGACAAAATTATATTTTAGGACTCCAAAAAATTAATTACTGTTCTTCCATTAGCCAACGTATTTGAAAAGTATTTCTGAAACACTGATGGGCCATTTCTTGCTGCTACTCCAAGTACAGCTTAAAAACAGGTCTGTTAAGACACTGCAACCACAACCTCGTGCCGTCACTTACAGTGCACTGCCCCGTCCCCTGGGAGCGGGGCTGGGACCACTCCTTCGAACCAAACGGAGCCCAGACTCATCTCCAGCTGGTTTCTTTTGGAAAGGAAAAGTCAGAGAAAATAAAGACTGCAGCTGATGAAATGAACTCCGGCTGCTACCGCCAGAGCCGAGTGCTGCCGTCCGGGTGAGGCTCCCCACGGCCCCCACCCCGGGTGAGACCCCCAGGAAAGGGGCAGGCAGCACCCCCTGCTCATCCCTCCTTTCACCTAACAGAGCCCTCTCCCTACTGCCCTCATTGCTCAGCTGGCTTTAACAGCACTGTTTCCCTTGATTTCAGGAACCTATTTCAGTTGTAAAGCTGAGTAAGTTTGGAAATACCCAAAGCATTGCATTCTGACATTTTCACTGGACAGAAAAAGGTGGTGTTTTTTGGAAATGGCATAAAATTCCAAAAAACCTGTTACTAAAAAAATAAATAGATAAAAAAAGAAAAAAGTTATGAAAGTTGGAAACAAAACTAAGTACTTTATCTGACAACCTCCGATTACTTCTCCTCTTCCAACAACGTTTCACTATTTTACTTTTTTAGAACTGATTATAGAAAAATCAAATATTTATATTGTGAATTTCGTATTGATTGTGTCAATGATGATCATAAACTAAATATATTTCTAAAAATTACTTTTCTTCTACTAACAGAGAGAATAATTCTGCTGTCATTACTCATGCAAATAGTCTTATTGGCTTCAGTAGAGCTACTTAGCAGAGCCAGGTAACTGGGCTTTGGATCTGAATATACTGTCAACAAACCCCACTCATGCTGGTTTACTTAAGAATCACTCATCAGCACCTTTCACAAGCCCTTTCATAAACCATTTCCTTAAGACATTTTAGGAACTTATTTTAATGTAGCGTTTAGCGGTACACTTGAAATAAAGCTGGTTCTTGTTGTCTGCCAACACTCATTTTCAGCTCAGTGGCAAGGAAACAGTTCATATGCGCTATAACAGCAGGCCCAGCACAAAGCCACGCTAATTCATGGAAATCCTGCCATCAACTCATTTTGTGAAAATTAATATAATTCATTACCGATACATCAGTTACTTCCTCATTGACTCAGAACTGTGTTTGCATTGACTTTCGACAACAGCAGCCTTCCTGTTAAGTCCAAAGATTACATGAAGATAGCAATTAACTGTGATGTGCAGAATCACTTACTTTCATTTAATTGTTGGTATTGTAGATAACAATAACTAGATCAGGAAACATCCCTGAATCATCAGCCATCTCTCCACGCACCCAAAAAACCGATGAAAGTAACCAAATCACTTCTCAACTTCCTTCTCACATGGAGAAATCTGCAGTTGTTAATTGCATGGTAACAATTGCATGATAACATGGGCTATTTCTTCCGAGCGCCATGTCCAACACGCTCTAGTTTATTAGGAGGAAACTCTCCATGCAATAATTACATCTCTGGAAAAGTAGTGGGGGATCAACAACTCCCAGAGGAGAGCTGGACACATTTCACCTGACGAACAGATTCTTGGAAGCTTTTCTTTTCAAAATAAAGAGATTCACTAAGCTCATGAGTTATTAAAAATATAAATTTTTTTTGATTAAAGTATGTCTGGACTAGCCTGAAGCCTCCGTGAGAAGTGTAAATGGGGAAGGGGAGAATTACTTAAAAAAATCAAATATAGAGATAATACACTGAAACTCACATAGACTCCTCTGTTGGGCAGGTGCCACGTTTGAACGCCATTCCCCTGGTCCCAGCAGCTCGATTCTATCAGGCAGGATCACCAATAACGACGCTACAGGCACAAATCCTGGATGTGACTCTGCTTGGGAGGTTGGAGCTGCAGGTCTGATCCTGCCATGGTGCTGGGGCACAGGGGCCAGGGCACTGGGAAAAAACTGATTCCAGCAGCTCTAATGAAAAGTGTGTGTAGTCTCCTAAATCTTAATAAAAAAAGACCGAATTGCCAGGTCTTTGAGAACCAGTCAAAAAGGTCGATTTAGTGCCTTGAAGGAATAAAAATCTTCTCATTACAGCATCTATCCCAAGAAGAGAAATAAATGGGAATCTGTGCAAAAACGTCCCCAAAGCTTTTGTTCCTATGGGCAAACAGAAATGTGAGTGATGGCTACAGCAGAGCGCGGCCTTGCCGCGCACGCTGCTGGAGGAGGCACCTACGTGACCATCACGCTGGGAGCTGGGGGACCCCCACGACTCAGCTGTTTCCCGCGATGGGTTTCCTCCTCTCTCCATCACCCCAAACCAAACAGTTTTGGCTGCAGTGCAGGACCTGCTAGTGTACACCATCATGTTTGTCCCTAACAAGGCTTAACCCAGGAAAGCATGAGAACGGGGAAAGCATATTTGATGTTCCTCCATAGCCCAATTTGAAGCATAGAAATTCTTAACCTCTTTAACAGCCACTCCTCTGCCCCTGAGCATACATGCAATGCTGGGCACTGCCTGCCCCTGCTCTTTTCTGCAGGGCTCAGGCAACTGAATTCACACTCTGGCTTGGTACCTGGGGGAGGCAAGCTGTGGTCAGGGGATTCCCAGGGCTGCCAGTGCAACTGCCCCAGTGTGCAGGAGAGAGAGGGGCATGCGTCAAAGGCATTTCTCATTTTACATAGAACCATAGAATCATTAAGGCTGGAAAAGACCTTTAAGATCATCAAGTCCAACGGCCAACCCAACCCTACCATGTCCCCTAAACCATGTCCCCAAGTGCCAAATCTACACGTTTTTTGAACACCCCCAGGGATGGTGACTCCACCACCTCTCTGGGCAGCCTCTTCCAGTGCCTGACCACTCTTGCAGTGAAGAAGATTTTCCTAATATCCTATCTAAACCTCCCCTGATGTACCTTTAAGCCATTTCCTCACTCTAATAACTTGGGAGAACAGACCGACCCCCCCTCACCACAACCTCCTTTCAGGCAGTTGCACAGAGCCATAAGGTCTCCCCTCAGCCTCCTCTTCTCCAGACCAAACCCCCCCAGCTCCCTCAGCCGCTCCCCATCGCACTTGTTCTCCAGACCCTTCCCCAGCTCCGTTGCCCTTCTCTGGACACGCTCCAGCACCTCCATGTCCTTCTTGTCCCGAGGGGCCCAAAACTGAACCCAGCATTCGAGGGGCGGCTCCCCAGTGCCGAGCCCAGGGGCACCATCCCTACCCTGCTCCTGCTGCCCAACTAGTGCTGATATCTCGCTGCAAAACAGGGCTGAGACAAGCCCTACCATCAGGCTGTGGTAGCTGTACTTCTCTTGAATGGTGGTGTCTTACCCTTCTAAACCAGCCAACTGAAAAAGAAGCCGAAGGAGAAAACCTCCTTCAACAGTTTCCCAGCTGTGATCACAGAATAGCCAGACCTTGAGAAGAAAAAATTAAAGACCCAACATTCTTGTTCAATCTATACCGAGGAGAAAAGTATGGACAGCTCTGCAGTGGAAGACATTGGTCACTTGGCATCAAAGTGATACAAGGCTATGTGCTCCGCAGGTAGAAGGGAAATAAAGACAAGTGAAATATCTTATCCATTCCCTCTTATAGTTTTCTAGTGGGGAAACTTTATTGTAGGAATCATCTCAGCCAAAAAAGGAAACTGTTTTGTACAATCCTACTGCAATTACCAAGATAATTACCATCAATACTATTTACCAAGAGGCCCAGATGACTCACTGCTACTTAAAACCTTTGAACAAAAACCAGATTTAAGTCTTAAGACATGCTTTTGCTTTATCCTCCAGTGAGCTGAAGGTATGTACATCTCTTCTCTGCGTTGTCATGAAAGGGCTCAAAGAACAGCATCAGTCGATACACCCTGTCCTAACATCAGCAGGTCAGATTCTGTAAGTTCCCTCAGCTGACCAAACCTCTGGCTGCTACACCCCTCATCTGTCTGGTGCTCCCTGACCCTTGGCTTTGGCTTTTCCTCTTGAAGAACCTCATGCAAACCAAGGGTTAACGTATTTTCAATACCTGTTTATGCTATTGAATTGTGTCACAAAAACCTGCAATTTAGAATATGTTTAAAAAGTTGACTATAATAGTGTATTGTTAACTGCATTACTGAGTGTCCTATTATATTTAAGACAGCAACGAGACATGTAGCAACATCTAAAGCTCTGGGAGGAAACAAAAAGAGTCTCCATGCTGATAGCAATTCCAGATATAATTGATACCTTTGCACAGATTTTGACTGTTCATAATGGAGGCAGACGATGTTAGAACAAGGCTGTGGAACTGTAATTTAAAGATGAAGCTTTTACAATTTGTGTTTCCTTTTAAAAGAATAATAGTCTAGTCTGCTATATTTGGTATACAAAATCTCATCCTGGCTTGAAATTTTCTATGTTTAACTGCCATGGGTGAGTTGTTTTAGAAGAAAAATTGGGTTTTCCTACCCTCGCCTATGTAAGTTTTCAGTGTAGTCCCTTGAAATCTATTAATTTGCTGCTAGAGGGCTAAATTTAAAAACAAACCCAAACATCTAAAAGGGTCTTGAAAGTCCAAATGGAACCTGTTAGCATAACTTGCTCAGGCACTTTGAGTGCCCTTAGTCACTAGGAGAAATGTTTCCCAAAGAACTTCAGCCCCAGAGGGGCCCCATCTCCTTCAAAGCCCTTGGGAGCTGGTGCTGCAGTCCCCAGGGGATGCCCCGGGAGCCCGGTGCCACCCGTTCCGCAGCACAGAGCTGGGTGCGAGCATCGCTGTCTTGCTGAGCCATGGCGGGCATGGAAGCGAAAGTAAAAGCTGGGCTTTCTCCAAATTCCCCTATAGCTCTGTTTTCTTCACAGCAGGGTGCCATAAAAAGGGAGCGGTCCCATCACCTTTAAAGCCTGCTCAACCACATGTTAAGGCAGCATCCCTCCGAGTGAACGGGAGGCTACAAGGTGGGGACCTCCTCCCCAGAAGTCACCTCCTGGGATCCCCCCACATCTGCAGCCCCAGCTGAGGGTGTCAGGGACCACTGCCATGGCAAGACACCTTTGGAAAGGTGTCATGGTTCAATGTGGGCTTGCAATCCAAGACGGCTGCAGCTCTGAAACAACGTCCGCAGCCTTTCCTGAGCTCTTTGTGCAGAGGTTACTGCTACTACAATTTGTCTACACGCTGCCAGAAGATGCTGTGTGTGAGGAATGCTGAATTACACCGCCGTGTACAGAACAGCATTCCCTGCCCCTCTGAATTTCCCTTCCGATGCTCCACTCTAATCTTACAGAAGTGCACGGTGAGGGCATGACAGGAATAAGTGCTGGGCCATCTCCTAAAAATGTACGTTACCAAAATCAGCAGCTGCTGGGGCAGTGCACAGTAGTATCTGAGATAGCTGCAGTCTTCCCTGCATTTAAGTTAGGCGGTAGAAAAGGCTGGCAAGTGTTACATTTGCAGTGGCTCCTACAATATACCAGGATGAGAAGCGAAGGATAAGTAGAAATAGTGTTCCTGCTAATATAGCTGAAATAAATGGAAAAGAAAATGTTTCCATATCTGGTTACAACTCACCTAAGGGACTAATTTCACAGTCACTATGGGGAGGAGGAGGTAAGGAGCTGCCTCCCTACATCTGCTCAAGCTAAAACTCCTAATGCTTTGAAAGTTTTTACCTTCTGCTCATCTATAACCCAGAGCGAGGACATGACGGAAGCAGTCCCTTCTGGCTCATATACCATGGACAAATACGTGTCTTTCCCTTTACAACAGCATTTTGATTCAGCACACATTTTCACTGCTTTGAGAGAGAAGCAAGCCAGCCACACAGACTTGCCGCCCCTCTCCCCTTTCTGTAGGGTACACAGTTAGAGACCCTGGCTCTGGTGGTGCCTCCACATCAAACCCATAAATGCTCCTTTGATGCCCTTCTATCTGTTGCTCACTGACTCACAAAGTCTGAGCTCTGCCTTTAGTTTTCTTTCCAGTGAGAAAGTGCTAAAAGGAAAAAGTCTTAACCAGGTAAGATGTTCTACGGAGTTCAATAATGGCTATGACAAAATCTGGAACTGCTACAAATACGAGGAAGCGTTTTCCAGTGAGGAGCAGCACTGCCGTGCTGGTCCCAGCTCTTCTGCCCCAGCTGGGACCGCTGCCCTCCATCACCCACGTAGATGCCAGAGCAAAGCACCACCCTGGGCAACACCAAGGGCTTCCATGTCTCCAACCGCAGAGCGCAAAAGGCGTCTGGAGAGGTGGGCCAGCCCGGTGGAGCTCAAAGGGAACTGCACAGTGCTGACCTTGGGCAGGAATGACCCCATGCACCAGTCCACACTGGGGGCCAACCGACTGGAAAGCAGCTCTGCAGAGAAGGACCCGGGGGTCCTGGTGGACACCAGGCTGACCACGACCAGCAATGCACCCTTGTGGTAAGGATGGCCACCAGCCTCCTGGGCTGCATCAGGCAGAGCGTGGCCAGCAGGTCGAGGGAGGGATCCTGCCCTCTGCTCAGCACTGGGGAGACACAGCTGGGGTACTGGGCTCCCTAGTACAAGACAGACATGGGCTTACTGGAGCACGTCCAGTGAAGGCCCACAAAGCTGATGAAGGGACTGAAGCATCTGTCACAAAAGGAGAGGCTGAGAGAGCTGGGACTGCTCAGTCTGGAGAAAAGAAGGGTCAGGGGGGTCTTCATCCATGTGTATAAACACCTGATACAGGGGGATGTAAATAAGACTGAGCCTGACCCCCCAGTGGTGTCCAGTGGCAGGACAAGAGGCAACAGTCACAAATGAAAACACATGAAATTCCATTTATACATAAGAAAACACTTCTTCCCCCCCAACCCTGCCATGAGGTTGGTCAAACACTGAAGCAGGTTGCCTAGAAAGGTGTGGCATCTCCATCCTTGGAGATATTCCAGCCCAGAGCAACCCCCTCTCACCGACCCTGCCTGAGCAAGGGGTTAGAGGTCTCTTCCAATGCCAACTATTCTGCAACGTCTTTAATGTAAAACTCTTAAATATAATTGATTACAAAAATATTTTGAAAGTGCTTTAAAAGTTAGCTTTTTTGATTGCATATAATTTCTAAGACACGTGCACATGTTTCAGTGTAAAAGTCCTGAGGGTCCAATAAATAGTGTCCAACATGAGTTTTAGTTTACATATCCTTTCTTCTGAAGAAACCATTTCTGTGAAATATAGCGAAAGTGGTTTAGGGTACTTGATCTACATCTTCTACAGAGGAAAGAATCCATCAGTGAGGTCAGTAGCTAAAATCTATGAAGTAATAGTAATAGAAGGATCCAGAACAGGAGAACTGTCATTGCTTTTCTACAAAGAACGAGCTACAAAACACTTCAGTAGTCATATGAGCTCTGACAGAAGTTTACAGCAGAACTGGCAAGTGAACTTTAAGTTTCTGAAACTGTTCCACTACCTAAACTCCTAATTTAGTGACTTGTTACGTTTACTACTCAAAATGCTTAATATATCATTAAGAGCTCTGTGGGGTTCTAGAAAATACAGAAATATGGGTGCCCAGGTAAGTGCTTAGGTCCGTGCTGTGCCCGTTTTCAGTGAAACAATGAAATCCTAAATTTAACAATCATTCCCCTGGCACTTACCCAGCAGCTGCAAAACACCAACTAAATATAAAACCAGCTTAAGTCTCAGCCAAATATGTCACAGAACATTTACTGGTATTTTCTAATGCGCTATTGATATTTCCATGCTCGAGTCTCTGTTGAGGATCCCCACGCTAGGGCTAGTGTCCCCGCTACCTCCAGCCCTCCTGGTGGGCCAGCGTGATGCCCACCTGCACCCGCTAACCTAGTGCCCAGCCTCCATGGGCACGTAGGGCACACCAGCAGCGTGTGGGTGACAGCCCATCTCCCTGGGGACATACAACTGCCTCCGACACTGGGCTGGCCAAGCGCAGAGCCGACCCTCTGCAAGGTGCCCAGCAAGCTGGTACAGCCCCGGGTAATGCTTGGTCTCCAGTGCCAGCCTCCAGCATCTCTTAGTTTCATACAGCACCCACCACGGAGCCCAAAATCCTCCCCTCCCACCCTGGCTGCTTCTCCTCCCCCGCAGGGCGCTCTGCCGATCCAGTCCAGCTCTGGCTGATGGCGCTTGACCCGTGGTTAAACAAGCCCGTCAGCAGTTACACGCACCTTCGCTTGCTCCAGCCACGTGCCCGGAGCTTTGCAGCCCGCAGGGAAGCACCCCAAGCCACGCACCTGGAAAAGAGCCCAAGGGACACGTAGGGCAGAATGGAAACCTCACTGCTCAAAACCATCTCATAAAACTCAGATTTTGGTAAGTGTTGTGGCCTGCTCAGTCCCCCCCCACCTACAGCAGAGCTCCCTGCAGTCCCGGTGAGAACCCGAGCAACGCTTAATTTGTTAGAGGTCTTCAGTGCTTTGGCAATGAAGCTACAATCCTTTTAAAAATAGATTTTAAAACAGTTCGTCGTAACCTTGCTGATAAACTCTGAACTGAGCAAGAGTTGAAGTTAATTAGTCTTTTAAAAGCAGATTGTTTTTCTGCATGAGCTTTAAATTATCTCTGCCATCCCCACACAAATCTTTGATAATATTAATGAACTTCAGAATCAGGCTGCAGAATCAGTTTGCTGCGTCAAACTACAAGTGGTGGGAAAAACTATTTGAAAGAGATAAAGAAGGAAACTTGGTAGATATCTTACTGTCAATATCAAAGGAATTAAATCAAGTTCAAAGGAAATCATTAAAATTTATGCAGCCTAAAATGCAAATCAGTGTACATGTAACTACTAAACTACAAACTTTTATGATGTTTTAAGTTAAATTCCATAAGAATCTATGCTTGTAACATGTATGTACCCTTCCTGCCTTTGTTGGATGCTTCCTCATTTGATATTTCTGAGCATTTCCTCTTGTATTAGAGGGACAATAATTTTAACAACTGTATCTTTCAAGAGTTCTAGCTTAAAAATGGAGTTTCAGGAAGACCTAAGGTGAAAAAAAAAAGCTTTCAACAGAAATTTCATAAAGAAAATAAACACTTTTTCCTTAGTTATTTTGAAACTTTCTCTTTGCTTTTGGAGAACTGAAACATCAGTGAAGTTTAAGACTTCACCCTTCCCTCCTCCTTTCACCCTCCATTCAATGGGTTTTGTTCAGCTGCTGCATGAGATAAACACCCCCATTCCCCAAAACCCTGCCCAAATCCCTGCAACGTCTCAGGATGTCATACTGCCTGCTGCCACCTTCTGCAAGCACCGTCCCATGCTCTAAAAACCTCTGAAGAAGAAAACTCCGCAAGGTTCCTCAGGTGCGTGCCATATATGTCACCACTCCAGAAATTCTCCAGGAAAAATTATTCTGACCCTTCCTGGTCTGTAATACTTTCTAAGTCTCCTACTATTACTGCTGTTTTATAATTCTCCCATATACTTATATTTTTCTTTACCAGTCTAGTTCCCAAAATTAGATGCAGCATGCTAAGATTAACTACATCAGAGCCACCTAATGATATTCAAATCCTCAGAGAACTCTTCTATTAATACCTCCCAGAAAAATAATTTTTTCTGGGGGAACCTCATATTTGCTGGGATCTGTAATTCTCCAACAGTTTCTACACCCTGCTAAGGTGAGTTAGAGACAGACTGGGCCACCTACAGCAAAGTAGGAAACTTCTGCCCTTGATCAGGTAGGAACTTTGGTTAGGAAATATCCCCCTAAATTATTTAATGCAGTGGTATGACCCTTTCCATAAAAATTGGGAAAACTTCACCTTTTTTTTGGCCTTATAGAATGACACGGGATATCTGTAGCTGCCCATGAGATCCCCATAGACACAGGGAAAGAACTCAGGTCTTCCTTGGTCGGGCTAAGCCCGGTGGGACCCGAGGCCAGCCCTTCTTTTTCCCACCAGTGGTTTCCATTCTCCTTCCAAATACCGAGGTTACGACCCCCGACTGCAGAGTGCGGTTGGACGTGAGCACAATAATGAAGTCCCACAGTGAGTGAATAGCCTAACACAAG
Organism: Sula dactylatra; assembly: GCA_013389905.1. NCBI lineage: Eukaryota > Metazoa > Chordata > Aves > Suliformes > Sulidae > Sula > Sula dactylatra. Next base: position 606,585 of record WEKW01030052.1, read on the forward strand.
TGAAGTCCCTTGCCCCAGGCTGCAAATTTGCCACTTCTCGTGACACCACGCTGACAGTGCTGCCTCTGTAGGGTTGTTTACAGCTCATAGGAGCCGGCAGATGTTTCCTTCCCTATAAGAGGGCTCTGCCATCGCGCCTTGAATGCTGAGCCATATGTTCCTCTCAGATGCAGGGAGGTATCTATATGACAATTATCAGGAAGGGAGTCATGACTAGTTTTAAAAAAAAAGAAAGGAAAAAAGTATGGGAAGCGCTCAGGAGAAGCTCGGTGGGAGCCCCACGTACTGCCAGGAAGGAGGCAGCGTTCAAAGCCGTCTATGAGCAGTTAGCAATACGGCATCCTCCAGCAGCACAGGTTAGCATTCGAGAACACCAGATGGACAATTTTTCTTGCAAATAGTCTCATTTGTTAATTTTTCTTGAACAACTTAATGAGCAAAATATGAGGAAAAAATGCATTTTGAAATAAAACCTGTTTCCTAAAAATATATTTTTGTGAAAGGTTGCCATAGTCTAAGCAGAAGTGACCCAGGAACGTTGAAGTTTCCCTCCCACTCACCGTTAAATGGCACCGCTTTGTTTGCAGTTTAGCACAATGCCCCTGCACGCCTCTCCATAATGAAGGGGTGGTTTAGGGCTTTTCTGTTGAGACCGTGAGTCTCAGGTGGTTGATCTTGTTCCTGGGCCCAGGAGGACGACTCTCACTGGGCGGCAGCGAGCCCGGGGGCGAGGACTGGGACAGCCCAGGGCTGTACAACGTAGTGACTTAGTCTTGGAATAAGTCTCCTTCCAAACAGGTCTTTTAGTCTTTTTCTTACAAAAAATGGGATCCAGTGGATCTACTACACTTTGCCATAGCAGTGGATACAGTGAGGTTTCCCTTTGCCTTTTTTTTCTAATTTTGTCCAATTGCTCTGTGAAATTCTCTAAGAAGGGAGTAAGTACTCTGTAGTTGAGTGGGAGAGAGTACACGATAGTCCGTCTAATTCAGGCCCATTTATTTCAGGTGGTATAAGGGCAAAAGGGAGGGCAGTCTGCTGTATTGTGCTTTCGGTTGGACACAGAGTGACAGAGGCCATACCTGCATGCCAGCACCCACTGCAATTTTCATATGGGTGACCAGAGCTTTGAAAACCTCAGGAATATCCAGGAGGAGGTCTGAAGGCTTTTAATTCAGTTTCAGAGATTTCCTACCCTCAAGCAGCTATACAGTGGGACGTCTTCCCGCTTGGCCCAGGGAACTATGATTCCACTCAGATTAAATCTGACATTACTTAGCTGTCCAAAACCTATGGAAATACAGGTGTTGTGAAGCTGTGGGAAAGCACTCGGCACTCCTGACGTTTAAGAAAAGCAAAACCAATCCTGAACATCATAACCTCGGTGACCCAGGAGTAAGTGCTATAGGCACAGCGCTCCTTCCCAAAGCAGCTCCACTACGACCCAGTCGCTATTTACTTTACTAATTGCTCTTCTTTGTACTCTTGATTTCTGTTTTCATCCCCAAAAAACGAGTGTTCAGGAAACAAAAATCAAAACCGACCATATAGTAACATATAAATTCGTCTTCTGGAACTAGCAAGTTAGACAAAACAAGTTTGAACATGTAAAAACATATTAAAGCAGCTCAGAAGGTTGAGGTTTCTCTTACACTTGTGTAGCCAGAGTCTAACATTGATATTTCCATCACTGCAATATTGAAGTGATCATCAGAAACCAAGTGGCTTTCTGTCCATAATAGATTAATCACAACTGCATTGGTACATCACTAGATCAATACTGAATATGATCTGGATTTATAGTAACTTTGAAAGCTTTTATCCAGTACAGCCAGGAGCAGCCCAGTGTTGTGAACTGAATGCACCTGAGCTAAACCTTGTAGCTGGTGCTACAAAATCTCCTGGCCCAGCTTGTGCAGGTAGACCTTATCACCCAACTCTTCAACTCCTGGTGTACACTATAAGAACAGAGCATCCCCCCTCCTCAGCTGGTGGGTTTCACAGAGAGCTGCCAGGTCTGTATGGGTGGCTGCTGCCCTTCAGGCAGGGCAGGCACAAGGAAGAGCCCAGAGGTATTTATGTGCTGCAAGGAATGCGATTCCCAGGCAGGGACTGAAGCAGAAGCATTCCTGCTCTGTGCTCTGACTTGCAACCAAAGCAGATGTTAACGCGCTGGAAGACTCTGCAGGACAGAACCCCCCCATGATGCAGGGCTGCGAGCCCCCGGGCGGTACTGGTGAGCTGTGGGGCATGGCCCCCCAAAGGCGCCAGGCGAGGACCATTGCTGCACCCGCTGGTTCTCCGTGAGCGTTGGGACAGCTTGCTAATTCCTGGGTTTTGCAATCCGGGACAAACTGAGCTGCCTCCGGCTTGCGAATCAGCCAAGATGAGAGGGCTATAACAAGCTATAACAGCTCTGTGGCTGCGTCATGGTTTTAGCTGGGATAGTTAATTTTCTTCACTGTAGCTGGTCTAGTGCTGTGTTTTAGACTTAGTATGAAAATAATGTTGATAACACACTGATGGTTTAGTTGTTGCTGAGCAGCGCTTACACTAGTCAAGGACTTTTCCAGCTCCCCACGCTCTGCCAGGTGCACAAGAAGCCGGGAGGGGAGGGGATACAACCAAGAGAGCTGATCCGAATTGGCCAAAGGGTATTCCATGTCATGTGACGTCATGCCCAGTACATTAACTGGGGGGAGTTGGCTGGGGNTATTTTAATTATTAAACTGTTCTTATCTCAACCCAAGGGTTTTCTTGCTTCTGCTCCTCCAATTCTCTCCCCATCCCACTGGGGTGGGGGCAGTGAGCGAGCGGCTGCGTGGGGCTCAGTTGCTGACTGGGGCTAAACCACAACAGGCTGCTTCAAGGACCAGCGGTATCATGACCACGTCCTGCCTGCCAGGAAGAAGCCCGGATCTCTGTCAGTTTGGCTCAGAGTGTGTTTCACACACCCACCACTTCGGGCAGAAGAGAAGAGTAGGTAAAATAGAGCAGGTAAATCAAAGCTGCCGGAGTCCGTGTGAGGAATGCCCTGGGAGCAGATCTCTGGTTTGGTGCCATGGTCTCCGTCACAAGGAGGGCATCTCAGCACACCACACTGATGTTCACCAGTCTGTGTGAGGACAGTAACAGCATTATACAGCTCCATGCGTCCTGCCTGTGTCAAGCTCTGGTATATAAATAACTGAACCGGTATCAGCTCTGCCTAACCAGTTTAAAGCAGAGTTTTTCAAAGCAGACTTCTGCCCGAAGGGCGGTAAGTGCTGAGGGTTATGCAGGAGGTCAAGCTCCGTGGGCACAGTAGCTCTTTCTGTGCTTGTAATCTGCAAAACTAATTTGGGAATTGAAATCTGTACAGTGTCAACTCCTAAAAAAAAAAAGAAAATAAAAAAGAGAAGGCATTAAATTTAAAAGCACAATAAAACTCCCTGACTCTCTGCTTGGCAAGACAGCTAACCTGTCCTCAAAACTCGTGCATACAACAAAACTGGCTTATTCTCTGAAAATATTGTGTACAGAAGCAATTTGATCCTCTTACGCATTATGTGACTGTGGTGCTTTACTTTCAAAAACATTGTGCAGAAAGCAGCTTTTACCTTCAGAAAATGTCTCCATATGCACATGTCCTTCTCTTTATGCATCTATATATACACACACCACCCCCCATTACAGTGTGTACTTGTATAATTCTATAACCAGACTACAGAAAATAGTTAAGTATATTTTAATGGAATGTATTCTGTGATTCTGTGATTAGACAAAACCACGGGCAACGTGCATACTGCATTCACTTATAGCCAACAAAAAGAACTATCCTGCTTTCTTTCTGAGTGCATAATGGAAAGATTAAGTACATTCAATTCAAATTCTTAACCTGTTTTGCAGCTTTTTAAAAAAAAGATCCATCTATGCCCATTGGCAGTCTGCTACTAAACCCTTACAAAAATGCTTTAATACAGCACTTAAAAGATATTTTTCATGATACCCATATTCCATTTCTTCATTCCTTTTGTAACCTCATCTGTTCCAGATTTAAGCAGTTCCCTAATGAACTTGAAAATTAATGCATAGATCCAGTCGCTAGTTTGGCTGGAGCATTGCAGTAATTATGCTGATTTAATGTCTACAATTCTGTGTAATAAATGCCAGAGAGACCTGCAAGGGAAACTATTTTCAGACAGCTCCTGCAGTCTCTACTCAGTTGCAGGAGTGGTTCATTTTGCCTGTCCAGGCAAAGCATTTCAAATTGACAGCAAATAACCAAAGTGATCAAGGAAAGAAAGAGGAGCTGAACACATCGATTTCTCCTCTGAACTTCTGTTGTACAGAAATACAAAAAGTCTTTAATCTTTGAGACCAGAAAATAGTCCCATAGATCCTTACATCTAAAAGATTACAGGGAGACGTTCCTGCACAGTCATCCGGTGGTAACCCCACCACCAGCCCAACAAGTCTCCTGTGCCACGGCTTGTAACTGGAAGGTTTAAATCTTGTAAAAGTAATTGCACTTAATGGGTGCTTTGGAGTTTTGCTAATCGATAAGAAAAAGCCTCCAACAACAGTTGTGTGTCCCAGCCTATATGCAAAAGGAAAACATGGAAATTTGCCGTTTTCCTCCCAGGTGGGCCGTTATCCGGGCAAGCAAGGAGATGAACCCACAAGCTTCCAAAACACCTCATCCCCCAGCACGTTTGGGAGAGGCCGAGCAGAGAGTATTTGTCCCTGCTACACACCATTCATTTTGCTTATTTTTTTGTGTGACATTATGGATGTTATTGCTGCCTGGAAATGGGAAAATACTGAGAAGGTGAAATGCTGCCTGAGCTGAAGAACAAAAGCAGCACAGGAAGAAATGCAAGACTGAAAAAGAAAATTCTCTCAGCTTTAGTCTAAAAACCATAGATCAGGTAGAAGCTGTCCAAGGGGAAGATTTAAAGGTGTGATATTTCAAAATATAAAGCAACAGCTCTTGGAAGAGCACAGAGCCACCTCCACCAGCGGGCAGGAGCTGAGCTCACCTGCATCGGCCAAGCACTGCCAGGCACAGGGTCCTCAGGGCTGCCCACCACGGAGCGCCTTAGCAGAGCAAAACCAGTACTTGCATCCACAAATATAGCTGTAGGAAAGGAAAGGACCCCGCTGCAAGCGTGATGCTGCTCCTGATAAACACCAGGTTACAGCCCTGACAACAGGACAGAGCTGCGTGAAGTGCAAGGAGAGCTGCTTTCACCCCAGCCCCTGGGCTGCTTGAGTGCATCAGAGGTTGCAGCCAAGGTTTAGGTCAGGCCAGTTTGCTTTACAATGTGCTGCTTCACACGTACGAGGGTCTGTAAGCCTGCGCACACGCACATACGTGCATGTCCGTATTGCCTTTGCGATGTTGAAACCTCCTCCCGTCTGGTTTTCTCTCACCTCTTTCTTCTCACAGCTGCCAACCCATCAACTATGCCGAGTTCGTGGCATTTTTTCTGAAGATAACTGAACTATTCTGCTAATTTTACTTGTCCTTTCTCTTCTTCCCTGCCCTAAAAAAGGAGGTTATTTTCCTTGGTATTCTTCCAAATCAATAAATTTATTCAGCCCAGCTGCTCTGTCTTCAGCATGCACTCCTTTAATTTGCAACTATTTGTTAAAATACCAGAAATGTAATTATTCCAAAAATGCCACAGGTGTTAAGAGATACTTAACATAAAAAAATAAAAATCCAGCAAGGCAATGTTTGAATAGTTGAAAATCAAAGTTTACCTTGTTAACCTGAAAAAAGGCATGGAGAAGAGGACAGGCAAGGTGAAGTGAAGGTCTAACAGATGGTGGTGGCACAGAGGGACTCATACTCAGATGTTCAGGATTGCAGCGAGGAGGCAGAGGGCAGACGAGATCTTCAAAGCAAACTTGGGGAAGCAGGCTCAGCCAAGAAGAATAAGTTCCAATTAAAGCTGCGAAGATACAGCAGCAATACCTGCGTGCGGAGTCACAAGTACTTAGGGAGCAGACACCCACCCGACCGGAGGTGTGCGGCAGGGGCACGCAGCTCCCCGCAGGGAAAGCACGGCTGCTGGAGGGCTGGCAAGGGACGAGCCCCCCCGGCAGAGCCGCGCTGTGTGGGCAGCACGCAGCCCCTCTGCTCGCTCCTGCAGCCAGGCAGGGCAGGAGAGTCCCACCCTGGGGTGGGCAGGACAGCCCGGCAGTGCTTTGACAGCCCCAACCGGGTTCAAAGCTTTCAGCTTGTCCATGCTTGGTGCCAGAGACGAGGCGGGGGAGATCACCTCTGCGTAGACCGTCCCAAAGTAACCTCACCAATGAGTCAGAAAAAGCTTCTCCAAATCACTCTTGGGATACTGAACTTAACATTCATCTCACTGAAATGCTAAAGCACCATGAAATACAAAAAAAAAGTTCCTTAAAATTGTGCATTATCTCTCAAAGAACTTTGATTTTCCACGGCCAGAGGACTGCTGATTTATTGCTATCTCCTTTGACATTTCTGATCATACAGGCACTGCAAATAAACATTTACATCTCCTTGCATATGAAAAGGAGCATGCGCTAATAGGTCGATAAGCAGTATGAGCTCTGCACAGAGGCTACAGGGAGTTTTGGGGCTCGTCTCCTCTCCCACACCCCTTCCGTGAACACCCATGTTTCCCAAAGCCTGATGACTGATTCCCCATCTCTGGAAACCGCACGGTCCCGGCTGCTGCTTCGCCTTTCCGCTCTCATGCCTGTGCTGGTCGGGCATCAGAAAAACAGTGCCCGTGAAGTTTGCACCAGCCCAGAAAGCTGAAGAGGAGTTAAACACGGGCGCTGGCACAGAGGGAAAATCCTTATCGTAGTATTTTGTAGTTCTGCACTTTCTGGGCCATTAACCCAGAGCACCATGACCGATTTGTTCCCCTGCTCTTTCCTTCAGTCCCGAGCTCTGCCTGTTTCTCAGAGGACTCAAATCACATTGATGCAGACGTTATTTTTACAGACACACTTCTGGCATTACAAGCAAACATCATATGGAGTGCAGATTGATTTAATGCTGATTTTTTTGTTTCGTTCAGTCTGCTTTCCTTCTTCTCCGAGCTAAGCTGCTATCTCTTCTCTTGTATAAAACAACTGGATTGAGCTCAGACTTAGTCTCTCTTTCAACATACATATTTTTATGAAGCGAGGTTTCATTCCCTAGGCACGTCTGCCGGTAAGGAGACTTCAAATTCCCTAGGAAATACACTTTTAAAATCAATAATTAAAAGATTCCTACCCAAATATGAAGGAGGAAGGCATAGTCTTCTGCCAAAAACTTAATATAGATTAGAAAGAGGAAAAACCTGAAGCAGAAAGAGACGTTCCGCTCCCTGCTCCCACCGTGACAGAAAGCCCCGGGGCAGGGCAGGTTCAGCAGGAGCTGCCCCCCGGGAGCGGAGGGCACGGGCAGCATCCCGCGATGCTCTCCCAGCCGGACCCAGGCCGGCTCATCGGGTCCCCCCGGCTCTGCTGCTTCCTTGTGCCGCGGGCTGGTGGGGAGCCAGAGCACGCGTCTGGGCAGCGCCCGTCAGGGTTCATTGGATCCCGTTCGTACACCAGTCCTGGCTTGGGAGTTACAGGTGATCGGTGCCAGGTTACCGGTATAACTGCACGCAGGATGCAACCTAAATCATAGTCATTCGATTCATTGGAATTCTTTTCTTAGCTTAAAAAGATTTCAGAGACAGAAAACAACAGCTCTCTAATTAAAATACTTTTATTTATGAGATGGAGGCTCACTTTGGTTTTGTCTCCATGCTGCAGAAACCTGCACAACCGCTTACTCTGCTCCCGAGGAATTACCTGAACGGGGTAGAAGCGGTGAAGTATGCACACAGCAGCTCTGGGCAGGGGCCAAGAGGGGCCAACTGTGCCAAAGGCTTGACCCCTCTGCTAGGAGGAATGGGAAGCAGGCGCCAGAGCTTTCACAGGAACGTGCAGCAGCGCAGAGCCCCGGGTCGCAGTGGTCGGACGGGTGATGCTCATCCCGCCGGTCCCCCAAGTGCGCGGGATGCCGTCCCACGCCACCGCCAGTCCCAGCACCGAAAGCCGCGCTGAGAAGCGCAGGGGGATGCGGGGGGCGAACGGCTCCGCGCCGGGAAAACCCTGCTGCGGGGGGCGGCTCCGGCATCTGAGCTCCCCGCGTGGGACCACGCCATGGAAAGCGGGGATGGTGAGCGGGAAAGGTGCCTCGGCATCACGCCCCTGCCGCGTTAACACCTCACGGCAGTAGCAAAGTGTTTGCCCAGCCCAAGGAACAGGAGATCTCAGGGTTTATATCAGAGAGCCTTTGAATCGTGCCCTTCGCCGCAGCTCTCATTGGGATCGGTTTCCCAAATGCGCTTCCTAGTTTTCTTCCTGACCTTCCATGCTTATTCCTGAGTACAGTATCTGCATGTTTATTTTAAAGGGATTACTGCAGCTAACCACGAACAGGCATTTAGCAGCATTTAGCCATTTTATACAAGAGGCTAAATTACGTGCTAAGTGTTGAAGTATAAATGAAAACTGCAAACTAATTTCAGCAAAGCGCTGAGGCTGGGGCTCATGCATAATTAAATTCCCAAATTCCAATGTTAAAATGATCTTAATGCAAAATTAAAGGTCCCATTTTAATAATGCCATCAATATTTGGAAGCTTTGGGGCTTGGTATTTTGATGCCATTCAGCAAGAGAAATAGTTTGCCTCAAAGAGAGTTTCATTTCGCTGGGTCTTTTTCTCTTTGATAGATTCACATCGATGTTTATGTCCTACTGGTGTGTGTTGATGTAAATGGCCCGGCTCGCCCGTACACAAGCATAGCCAAGGGGCTTGCAGGCCTCCGTGCTGTAAACCCCGGTATCAAAGAGGCGCATCTCGGCTCGAACTCGTGCTCGGGAGGGTGGGACAAGCCTGCAGAGGCGGCAGCGCCGCGGCGCTGGGAGGCGATTCCCACCCAGCTCGGCGGGATGCGGGGGCTCGGCATCCCGCGGGCGCAGCGCCCTGCCCGGCAGGACAGGAGGGAGCGATGGCCTGACCCCGTGCCATACATCGCCGACTGGCCACACTGTACTGACCCATCCCCGTCTCCGCGGCGGTCATTTTAATCCCAAATTCATCCAGTTTCCAACAGCGCTCACCAAAATTGGTTATTTTTTAAACAAATAACAACAACCGCATATTACTGCCCTTCCCTTTTCTTTGCTGCAAATGTTTAAAACTGGTTATCATCTCCTCCAGTGTTGTTTCCATGGTTTTCCAGTATTGCGCAGCTTTTACATTAAAAAAGATAATGGTTTGATACGCTGCTCATTACGTTCTTGATATGTCTTTTGCAGAGGATCTGAAAGCCTTTTCTTTGCCTCCTTCTGCTCTTTGCTATTATCATTCTTTATTTCAATTCTCGGTTAATTTTACTCATGCAGTTTAACTCCATCCAAGAGAGGTGGTCACCAGCTTCCAGGGAAATGGTAAAAAGGGACAAGAAGGAAGCTAAATGCGCCCTGGGTTTTCTTTTAGCCCCGTCTCCAGTTTTTGCTGCTGGAGCCTGGCGCTCCATCACGAAACGCCAGTCAGACGTACCGTGAGGTATTAACCGTTCGCCATTAAAGCTCCCAAATCTTCTCACGTTATGGATGTTGCACGGGGAGATGAACTTCAGAAACCTATTTCAAAACTTGTGAGGGATTTGAAAGGCTTAACAGAGTGGCTGTCTCTGGGTTTAAGGCTGCTGTTATGGTCTTATCTCCCGTAAGGGCTGGCTCAGGCCAGGTCCCGGCACTGTCCCGTCCCACCCACCCCAGACCAGAGCCACCCCGAGAAAACCAGCGTGTGGCATGGAGCTGATTTTTAAACTGGGAATTGGAATAAAAAATTATATGTAAACTCTATAAAATATTATAAAATACATAGAGTAAAAAATCTAGAATGAGATTGTATAACGTACACATAAATAATGTATACAAAATATAAACATAAATAGTACCTATGAATAGTATTATATACATTATGTTACATTTATCTATAAGACATATATACTTCCTTTTCTTGAAAATGTATATTCTAACACATTTCTTTTTCTTTTTAGATATATTTCTTTTTACCAAGAAATAGGAATATATTTCTATTTCTTTATATCCAAATATAAATATATAATATACAAACATACAAAAGATACAATGTGTAATATGCACAATAATGCAAACCCATTATTAATATATTACTATATAGTTATATATATTTTGTGGTTTATATGTGATATACATTATAGAAAACTGATCAGTAGTATATATATAATTATATATATATATGAAAATAAAGCAGACTTACTTTTGAGTTCTCTATATTAAATATATATATATTTATATTGCTGAAAGTATTTTGTTTTCTCCTGAAAAAAATTACTTGTATTCATTCCATTCAGAAAACTCCACTTTTTTTAAAAAATTGACATACATAAAATATTTTCACTTTGAAACATTAAACAGCATTTCACTATCAATGTGGCAATTCAATGCACCGTTACCGGTGCACTTGGATGAACACTGAACAGACATTTTATTGGATTTATTCAATAGCTTGAAACACTTTGAAGACTTTGCTGTTAAAAAAATAAAAACATTTTACTGTGAGCAAAGGAAAACATTCTGGTATTGCCAATGTGGGCTTGATTTTTTTTTTCAGTTGTTGCATTCCATGTGAATTTAAGAACTTTCAACTTTAGTGTCAGTTCAACAGGAAAAAAGAAGTATCTCATCTATACCTGGAGTTATAGGTAGGTATCTCATCACTGTATCTCTGGTCCATGTAGGTATAGATCAGAGATATAGAGGTATAATTAGGCACAGGTAGAGGTTAGATATAGATAAAATGATTGTATTATTGAGATGTAGATCTAGATACACTTATATAGAGGTACACATACACATATATACCTTGGAATATCCGCTGGGATACACGTTCTTGACCCGGGAACAGAATGCGAGGACGCTCAGGAAGCATCCCGGGAAAGAGCCCCAGCTCCATGGGCGGCCTCTCCCCGACCCAGCTGGGTGACCCGGGCTCCCCGGCCGCTGCAGCCTGCTCATTTGCCAACCTCTGCATTGCTTAGCGACGATAAAACGCAGAGGCTTTACGTGAACCGAACAGAAACCATCTTATCCCTGTTTCTCCGAACAGGCACAACTCCAGCTTGAACCAGCAGCAGCACGGACCAGTATTTTTGAGCTACTGCCCACGAGCACAACTTCAGCTCCCGCCTGTTCGTTTTCGATGTATTTTGCCCCAGGTCCGCGGGCGTTGCGCTGGCTGCTGCGTCTGGCACCGGCTGTGCTCAGGTTTGCCGACGAGCCTGCTCCATGGCGTTCCTGCTGCGGGCGCTCCTCTTTTTTGAAGAAAGAACCACAGAAACTCTTGGACAAGTTATTTTCATCACTGCGGTGAGAATGTGCATTACTTCCAAGCTGAGCTAAAACTCACCACCTAAGGTTATATATATATATATAAATAAATAGATATCTAAGTATCTGCTAACACGAATAAATGATTATGCAGCAGAATGCATTTATCGCTCCTTGCAACTCACACTGAGAATAATAGCCTTTGTTTTTCACAATGACGACTGCAAGTGCGATGCCAGCTCTCCTCTCAACTCACAGAGGTGTTTCCAACACCTCCCAATTTAAATAATCCATTAGCCAACTTGTACTGTTTTTGCCCTTTGCTGGCAGCTGGATTTTTATGGGCCCTTTAAAGCAACCTGTGTTTGTTGCCTAATTGGACTCAGTCCCCAAGGGCACCTGATATACACTGTGGTAGGAACAACGTGTGCTGAGGCTGCTCGTGGGGACACCGGCGTAGGCGAGCAGCAAGACGGTACTGCAATTTGTCAGTTTAATCATCAGAAGGTCCGTGAGAGCGTAAGCTCTTCCTGCTACAGCTTAATGGGCTTTACTGCATTTCTGCAAGGCCGTACACTTTCCCTGCTAAAACACCCCACTGTCACGGTGGGAACAGGCGGCGGAGCCGCGGAGAAGGATGGATGGGGACAAGGGAGGACCAGGGCACCGGGGCTTGCACAGCTCCAGAGGGGCGAATGCACAACCATCTCATTAATATGAGCAAATGCAAGTAATTAGTGCGTCTTTCCTATTTCTTCAGGTCTAAAGCACAAAACCAAGCGAAATGCCTGGATTCATGACGAAGAAGTTAGGTGACTGTTGCAGCTGTGGCTGAAGTAAAACTAGAGAGGCACAGTGCTATTGCTGGATTTGCACCTCTGCAACACAAATCAAAGGGCAGAAAGGAAAAAGGAGGTATTTATATTACTTTGGCAGCATTACAGACATGAGAATTAGGACAAATCATTCCCGGGACATGGGAGTCGTGACCCATAGAGCACATCAAGTCTGTTTTATAAAAAATTTGCCAATCACTGGTAAAAAGCTCCAGCAAAGCTCTGGTGAAGCTGGGCTGCTGGGGGCTGAGGAGCGTTACAAGCTGCGGGTGCTCATGGGTTCGAGGAAGACACTCTGCTCTGCAAAGGCCAAGCAGAAGGAAAGGTGCTGGGACGGAATCAGGAATGAACGAGGCTGATGTCCATGGGGAAGAGTGGCATGGATAAAGCAGAATCAACCTGGGTATGGGTGTTGCTGTGGAAGAGTTGTAAAAGCATTTTAATGAGGAGCCTGTTAATGCTGGAGACGGCTCCCAGCTCCCAGGGTCAGGGCTGGATGCCTGGAGGAATCTGTACAGTGTTAGAGCAACAAACACCTCAAAGAATCACATGATCATGGAAAATCTGCAATTTCAAAAGGCAAATTGGCAAACTAAGGGAATCAGTTGGAATCACGAGTTTAGGGGCTAGAAAAAGGACAACAAGTAATTATTACAAAACTGCCAGCCTCTCACCTGGAGAAAGGACTGGCGAGGAAGGCTCCAGATTTCCCTGCTGGAGCAGGGATTGCTGACACAGCGGTAGATGGAGCTGGGGTCCACCTCAGTGCTACCCCAAAGGGAGACCTTCCCTTGGCAAATGCTTTGTTTGTGCTGGGAGAGGGTAAGTGTGCTGAAGAACTGCCTTACGACTGGCCGCATTACCAGCTTCATTCCGTGTTTTGAGTAACGGATCTGCCAGAAAGAGCAGGAATTTGATGGTATTTGATGTCAGGGTTGGAAAGTGTTACTGGTGGGGAAGACATTCTGACCCTCCTCTAAAATTAATGTGGGGACTGGACCATCTCTAATAACTTTCCTCTAAATCACATAATTTTTATTTATCTACCTACCTACCTATTTATTTTACTAGGAATTAGTTTACTTTGCCATAGGGCAGATTGTTTGGGGTGGGGTTTTTGGTTTTTTTTTTGTTGATCAGAGATTGTATTCAAAGGATCACATTTTATAATGATGCAGAGAAACACCATGGAATAAAGTGCCCATCTGCTTCCATGATAACCAGTAACATCCTTCCATGACAGCTCATTGGACCCACGCTCAAGCTTTCCCTGTCTGGGCAACTGCGTTTGACTGAGCAAAACACACAAGCGTTGGAACTGCCGGTCTTAGCCCCTTGCTTGCTTCTGCTTTATATGGGAGCAGACAATGAAAAGGATATCGGAGTATGTACTTTGATGGTCATAACTATATTATAAAACTGCAGACACACATTTTGATTAATACAAACCTCTATTTTTTGGCTAAAGACACTGTGTCTCTAACTCACCGTGGTGGAAAAGGGAGAACCTGTACACAAACAAATGTTTATACATATTTAATCCTTGAACCTGACTCGTTACTCTTCATGAGTAACCTGAACAGGAGTCAGTATCCTGAACGCATGCTTAATTTTCCCTGAGTTCAACATGTTTGTTCAGGACAGCTTCCAAGAGCTAACCATCTGTGCTTGCACAGGCACTACTCTGAGATGGGTCCAATCTCTACAAGCAGAATGAGTTTTTCCTTCCTTCTTGTCATGGGCTCAGCTGTTCAGCCACCAAAAAGGAAGAAAAAAAAACAAGGAGGGGAATTATTAAAGGAATTGCCTATACATGGTATTTTCCTCCCAGCTGTTCATCAGATTGGGGACAATTTATACTTTGAAGCAAAAGTGCCTGCATTGCTTTTTATTCTACCTAATATTTCTGGGGATGGTCTCTTCACCCCCCGAAACTTCAAACCAACTTGAAACCTAATAAATTATCAGATCCAATAGTATCTCATTGCAATGAGGCTCATCAAGAAAACCAGAGATGATAATCACTGAGTCCCAGACTTGAAGGGTTGGAAGGACCTCTGGAGATCATCCCGTCCAACCCCCTGCTCCAGCAGCACACCCAGAGCAGGGGCACAGCACTGCATCCAGGGGGGTTTGAATGTCTCCAGGGAAGGAGACCCCACAGCCTCTCTGGGCAGCCTGTGCCACTGCTCCGGCACCCTCACGGGAAAGGGGTTTTTCCTCGTGTTCAGGTGGAACTTCCCGTGTTCCAACTTGTGCCCGTTGCCCTTGTCCTGTCGTTGGGCACCACTGAAAAGAGTCCGGCCCCGTCCTCTTGACACGCACCTTCAGATATTTATAAGCACTGACAAGATCCCCCTCAGCCTTCTCTTCTCCAGGCTGAACAAACCCAGGTCTCTCAGCCTTCCCTCATAAGGGAGATGCTCCAGGATCCTGACCATCTCCGTAGCTCTCTGCTGGACTCTCTCCAGCAGTTCCCTGTCTTTCATAACGGTGCAACACATCCTTCCTTTCATCTATTTTACACATTTCATTGCACAACTGCTTTTTGTTCCTTTGCATTTCATTGCAGACAGTGCCTCTGTCACAGGCTTTTGAGCCTGGGAAACCCAGAGATGTCTGTTCAGACACAACTGGGTTTAATGACACCTGAAGGAGCACGGTGAGAAAACAAAAAATGCAGTGACAAAAGAAAAACTATTTCAAAGCGTGCAACAAAATAAGAATCTTTAACAAGCCTTTAAGCCTGGCAAATGCTCCACCTGCTCCCCGCCCCCCCCCCGCCCCGGCTCCTTCCCTGCTTTCTCTAAATAAGCAGAGTTTTGCTTATTTTCCCTTCCTTTTTCCAGAGAGGAAAGCATGTGTGAAAAGTCTTTGAATTAGGCTGTAGGAGAATAAATTGTGCATCTTGGATAAGGTACATGGTGAAAGGCCACAGCCTGTTTCACCTGTAGCCCAGCATCGCTAACACACGAAGCAGCCTGGGAAGCTTTTCCCCACTGTCTCTGCACAGATGTCAAAGCTGTGTCACCTGGTGATACCTCACCTGCACACATTGACCAGGGGCTGTCTTCTGCTGGCTAATAGGAGCTGGAAGCGTTGCTCCATGCCATTGGCTTTTCTTTTCACTTTTTTTTTCTTTTCTTCAATATTCATGCATTTTGCAGTGAGACTCCAAGAAAACTTCTGAGTGTCAGCTCAGCAGCAGGCAGTACAGTGACCGGTCCTGTTCAAAGGCCAGAGTAGTGCCCCCTACTCCCTGGAGGCACCCAGGAGGTGGGGGATGCTCCAATCAGAGATGCAACTGAGTGAGTCGAAGCAGGAGATGAGGGAGCAAGAGTAGATCCCCAAAATGCCAAAATCTACAAAGGATTTTCTTTGCTGGTGACATGGATGGCGTGCTTCACCAGCACTGGGAACTTGGTGGAGTCGTGGAGGAGGGCCATCTATTTGTTGACTTAGGTATCCCATTTACTGCTTAGAAACGTAGTGAGTCAAATTCCCAGATTCCTAAATCTTCTCATCTGCTGTGTAGGAACTGTTAATGATTAACTTAGTATTTTCTTTCCTACTTCATGAACTACATACTTACGAGGCAATTGTCATTGTCCCCATACCTAAGATGAACAGCCAAAGTCCTGAGCAAGATGCATTTAACAAATAAAGAGAGAAATGTATCAGAAAGAAATAACGAGCATGCCACTTGTTCCTGCAGGCAGTCAGCTGGTAGATGTATATGTGAAAATGAATGACGTGTGCTTGCCGTCCCCTCTGTTGTCACCCCATCTGCTGCGAGGAGAGGCTGGTTGCCCTCTGTGCACGCACACTCCCGCAGCCCCACGGCCCTTTGCCTCCCGAGGGACTTGGGCCGTCACAGCCGTTTTCCTGCGCTGCCCTTTCCCTGGCAGCTCTGCCTGCGTGAGAAAACAGGACAGAACAGCAATATGGGAGCATCCTTCTCTGAAGCTGTCAGAAATATCTATTTAATTGATAAGAGCAGCTGTCTGTTTGTGGAAATAGCAATATATGCTTCAAAATAAGCACACAGTATTTATCCAATGTTGTATATTATTTTCAGACAAATAACACCATTCAAAAGGCTGTCTAAATACGTACTTGGAAGAGTCATTGTTCCAGACACCTGGGTGAAGCAATATGCATTTTAAAAGAAACTTTTACAAAGGATATATTTTTTAGACAAATGCTAATAAAAAGAAGTACCACCAAAGAGCATTCAGCTTAATAAGAATTTAGCAACAAACCTGAACAGCACCAGCCAGAGTTCAAGGAGAATATCACTATTGTGTCACCCATATCTTTGCATATTTTAAAAAAAATATTACTAATTTTAGCATCTGAGAAAATTTTTTGTGGACCTGAGACCGGTGTTCTCCTGTCAAGCCGTGGCCAGCATCCCCCCACCCCCCAAGGGCTCCCCGGGGGGGCCGTGGGAGCAGGGAGCACCCTGAGGTGGGCACCATGGACACATCCTCCCCTTGCTGCCAACGTGATTTTGGGCATTTTGGGGTGAAGAGCTGTACCAGAGCGATCTCCCCACTCGCTGCACCAAAAGGTGCTCAGGGAGTTCAGGACTGTGTCTGGCACAGCTCTGCCACCGCCGCTTTGATACCATCCCGCACCGTGCTCAGTCCCAGCCCTGCTGGGATGCCTTTAGCCAGTCAGCTCTCATTGCAGGTTTAATATTAAATGTGACAAGGAGTGGAATACCATTCCCCTTTCAACAGTCTCCAAATTATTCCGAGGGCTGAATCTCAAAACTATTAATGTAGCAGCCTGCCATTATCTAAGAGGTTTTCCAGCGTAATTACTGTTTCTTTAGCAACACGTTCCCTGGCAGAGATGCATGATCAGAAAACAAGATAACGCATTCGTCAGTAAGAAAATAATTTCTGAGGGAGTTCAAAGAAGGATGAAAGTATACACTAACCCCCAAAAATGCAGGCTTTAGCACCCTCTTGTAAAAGCCCCTGGTAATTAGCTCACAATTCTGCAATTTCTAGTTGATAAAGCTACTGTTTAGAATAGACTAGACTAGACTAGACTAGACTAGACTAGACTAGAAAATAGAATAGAATAGAATAGAATAGAATAGAATAGAATAGAATAAAATAGAATAGAAAATAGAATAGAAAATAGAATAGAATAGAATAGAATAGAATAGAATAGAATAGAATAGAATAGAATAGAATAGAATATTTTACTATGGCACGAGGAGGAAGAGCTGGGTCCCCCAGGCAGGCACCACCACGCTGCCCACAAGCAGGATTATCAACCCTGAAGCCGAACTGCTTCCCCATTCAAGCTGGCTGCATTTAGCCCATCTGCTCTTGCAAGCAGCCACAGCGGCTTTCACCAAAAATACTGCATCCCCCAGTGTTCTTACAGCTCAGAGACTCTTTATACAGAAAAAGCTGTAAAGTATATACCATTGAATAAATTTTTCAGTGGCTGCTATTCATTGAATGGGAGGGCTCATAAAACACTCACCATGTCTTTGGCTGCTCAGCTTTACTATTATTTCTATTAAGGGGAAGAAAAAGCAAAGATGGATTAAAGATACATGGGAGACATGGAGAAAAACCATCCCTGTGCTCTGCCTGTGGCCCATGGGTTTCAGGTGGAAGGGAGGCAGTACTGGTAGGAGGCAAAGTCACATTCCCACTCAGCCTTCAGTGGTCTGAAAACCCCATAAATCCACAGTAATTGATCGGTCTCATTGGGAAGTTTAAAAATTTTAAAAAAGAGCGAACAAGAGAGACTAGATTTGATCTTCAAAGTGACAGGGTACTTGCATGCATTAAATCAATCTTAAATGACTGAAAAGAAATCAAGGCCTTGGTCTATAGCTGATAATTTTTTTCCACTCCAAGGTCGAGTGATGCTCTGAAAAAGAGTTCCCAAAGGAACAGGCCTGGGCTCTGAAGGACAGAGCAACTTGTGTGCAGTCACGTACCCTTCACTGGGCACAGGCATGAGCAAATTTCTGGTATCCAAAAGTGCCTTTTTGGAGAAAAAACCACCATGACTCCAGCTGGCATCCAAGCTGTGCACGGGCTTCTCCCTGCTGCATCCCATCCCATCCCATCCCATCCCATCCCATCCCATCCCATCCCATCCCATCCCANCTTGAATTGTGCAATAGGAAAGTTCCTTCCTTTTTTGGGAGAGCATGGCAGCAGTCATCCCATCCCATCCCATCCCATTCCATCCCATCCCATCCCAGCCCATCCCATCCCATCTCGTCCCATCCCATCCCCGCAGCTGCCGGCACCCTCCCGCAGCCCCAGCAGCAGGCAGGCAGGTTTCAGGTGAAGGAGGTTCGGTGGCTCCACGGTGCCCGGTCTCCAAGTGCCCGACAAGGAAGCCCTTCTCTTTGCAAAGACTGTTGTTCCCAAGCCAGCGCTGCAGGAAGATGACGCTGAGAGCTGCTGCAGGAAAGCCTCACCCAAGCTTACTTTCTTGCAAAATAGGTCCCGCACCTCTCCGGAGGGCTGGCTCAACTGGCGTGTACGTTGCTAGAAGGCGCTTGGGGACAAAATCTCCTGTGCCTGCTGTGGTGCTTGACTATGCTATGCTTTGCTCCAGCTTCCTTTTCTTCCTAATTATCTGTTTCACTCAAAGCCAATGCATCTGCAAGAAAACTCTTCTGCAAGCGTGCTTTTCCCCCAGGGGAGCGTAGTGAGAAACGAGGCAACGCGCTGCTCACCGAGCCTTCCCCGGGGGTCTGGGGTCCCCAGCCAGCCCTGTCGGGCAGGAGAAGGGACCACGGCGGGGGACAGCAGTAACTTTGCTCCACAGGACAAAAGCCGAGAAGCTCCTGCCCCCCATCGCCTCTCCTCTGACGCTCAGCCCCCGCAACACAACCGCTGCTCTGGGAGGAGGCGGGGAAGGTTGGGGCATCGCCTTCAGAGGGGCTCCGAGGGCCCTGAGGCTTGGGGAATAGCGACCTGTGGCTTCTTATTTTGCTGGTTAAATTGAATAATCACTTCAAGAATAGAATTACTAACATCCACAAGTCTTAAAGCACCTGAAGATGAGCAATCACGTCATTAACCAACGTGCAGTGCACAAACGCAGTCGGCGCAAAGATTGGCGTGTTCCTCATCCGTACCCACCCTCACC
This sequence comes from Sula dactylatra, assembly GCA_013389905.1. NCBI lineage: Eukaryota > Metazoa > Chordata > Aves > Suliformes > Sulidae > Sula > Sula dactylatra. The sequence goes on from WEKW01030052.1 coordinate 625,958, forward strand.
ACTTATGTCTGCCACCATAGATTTTAAGATGGCATAAAAATCCTGAATTTCCAACTGGAGTATTTCCCCCTGGGATTAAACTATCCAACTGGTGCAATATAAATTTGAGACCATAAAAATCTGCTGCAAGTTTACAACAGTTAAGAAATAAGAGGCTATAAAAGCACATTATGTTTGAATAAATAGGTAGGTGGAACATTTATCTGTGGTAGGAAGAGGCCCGAATCTGGGGAGAAGCTGTGTCGTGTCGTGCAGAGAGGGGCAGAGCCACATGCCAGGTGAGCCGAAGGCGGCTTTGCCATGTTGCTGTGCCCGCTGCGGCGCTGGCATGGGGTGATGGGCAAGTCACGGTGAATGTGCTCCTGGCCCTACAAGTAATTTCTGGAGCTAAATACCTCTTGGTGATAAAGCACACTGGAAGTTTCTTAAGAGGTCAGTGTTTATGGCAAGCCAATAAGTTTTGACTTCATTGCTTTACAGATCTGCAAACAACAGGAGTAGTTAATCAGGAAGAAACAAAGTGCCGTGGGCATCACTTGCGATAATGCCTGTGTGCAGTTGTACTTTATGCCTGTGACTTTTCCCAACATTCGTTCTATATGTACCCGTTTGCTTAATAGATCTCTGTTTAAAAGGTACAAAGCTTTAATTGTCATCCACATGGCAAACTATTCATTAGCACCTGCAGAAAGCTGCCGATTTGCTTCGTGACGGTGAGCAGGAACAAGGAGAGACGAGCCAGAGCCAGCTCATCATAACCACCGGAGCCAGGCACACGTGTGTAAATGAGCGGCCCACGTCACGGAGCTCAGCCAAACCTTTATCAGGCTTCCCTCGTGCTTCGCAATTAATGAATTTCCTTCTCTGTCTGTTAAGCACTCAAACACCGACCCGAATCTTGCACTGTGTGAGTTCATGAGCTGCCCATGGCTATTCCCTCGTCTTGCCCTGCCCGTGCTGGGGGGTCTCAGAGCCCCCCTAACCAGCACCGCAGCCCCCAGCCCATGGCTGCACGCCCCGTCCCGCCCTCCAGGACAGGGTAGCACCAGGAGAGCAGCTGGTCAAAGCAGCCTCCTGGCTCACGTTCAACCAAACCTGCCACCTCTGCCGACAGATTTCCATGGATAGGAATGACAACTGCCTCGAATTCGGCTTTTGAGGCTTCCTTGCGTCTGTATAAAACAAAACGCAAGAAAAAGAACTCCAGAAACATCCCCACAACCCCAAACCTTTAACAAAACAGTGGGACTGGGATCAAGAGCAGATGATTAATAACGAGGATAAGAATGGAGGTTTGGGAGGTCCTGGAAAGTGCGGTGACAAATGTCACCCCAGAAGGCAGGGTCTGCAGAGATTTCAGGAGCCAGAGGCTGTACCCAGAGCTCCAGGTCTGATGGTCACCAATGCACCGGTTGCCCAGGAATTTGTCCATTCCCTCACTGCCTTTAAAGCATTCGTCTTCACAACATGTCATACAGCTGAGATTGCATTATAGTTCAGCACAGTATAAGAAATACCCCATGGGGGAATAATTGTTTACTGCTGTTTCCTTTCAGTCGGCTCCTCGGTCACCGTCCTGAGCTCTGCCGCAGCCTCCAGCAACAAGCAGGGATGAGCTTTTCCCCACTGAGCTGCTCCAGAGGGTATTTCAGACCAGCCTTGTCTTCCCTCTTCCTATTCTCCTTTCCAACAGGAGCGGCTCTGGATTACTCTATCCCCATTCAAAGCACAACCTACAGCCAAGGTTGGCTCTGCTGTCTTTCACTGCCCAGATTTTACTTCTCCTGGGGATGTGATGACCAGAATTATTCCCAGCGTTACAGAAGTGCCAGCACTGCTGGCTCACAGGGAAATGGTTTATTTTTTCCCTGCAGGAAAGATCACTTTTCTGTGTAATATTAGCCTGAGCCCATCATTGCAGATGTACAAGGAAGGTTATTTTTCTCTCCTGGGCAACACTGTTCATTGTTAAATGAAATTTCATCAGCCATTTTATTTCACAGCTATTCAGTATCATAAGAGCCTTCTGCAACACTTAACATTCAGCTGTAATTTTGATTAACCTGAATAATTTTGCATTTGATCTGTGCAAGCATCACAAAAAGCAGTTATGTTTTCATTGCAGTAAAAAGAATCAGTAGATTATTGACCATTAGGCTGAGGATTTTATAAATATATATGGCTTGTGCACGCATGTATGCACACGCGTATATATAATATGTTAACTAAATATGCCTGGTTTATATTAACTAAATATGCATTGTTTATATTAACTAGATATGCATGGTTTATATTAACTAAATATGCATGGTTTATTTGTGTATTACACAAACATCTTGAAAAGATGCGATCATTTGAGTTTCCACACGTAATGGGTTGCATGCTTAATGCATTTGCCCCGTGTTCAATGAACTCTTTCTGTAATTTCAGTAATTTTTCTAAAATGTACCACTGCTCCTGTTCTTGGGCAGCTGCAACCACTGAGAAGTGCAGAAGCTGGTTTCCCTCATCCTCGTGGCGATGCTGTCATCTCCTGCTGAGTTGGGCTCTCCCTTCCTTCCCTTTCCTAGGGCAGAACGGGAGATATTTTAGGCAAGAGGAGCAGGGAGAGGAGGACAGGCGCCATCTCACACTGCTCCCATGTGCCACAACAATGTCCCGCTCCCCCAGCGACACTCCGGTTCGCTGCAGATAGTGGTGCACAGAGGAATAAAGGAGGCAGCACAAAGCATGATTAATGCACCCACTCTCCAATAATTAACAACACTTAATCATGGGAAAAACCTACTTCAATTGGCTGGATCTCCTGTTTGTAATCTTCAGGCTGGACCCGTACCTGCAAGGTTACACTGGCTGAGTGAGAGCCTGGGTGCCTGGCACGGGGCTTGGGCTGAGCTGCTGCTGCCTGTGCCGAGTGTGGTGCTGCCCTGGCACAAACCCCTTCCAGCCCCAGGCGTGTGCTGGGTGCCTGGCACTGCACTGTGAGCTGGACATCTCCGTGCCGTTGAGCTCCCCATGGACCAACACACCCACTGGGCCATTTGGTACGCCGGAAAGGCGGGGGAGGCTTTGCTGGCAGAAGAGGAGCAGCTTCCACAGCTGCAGAGAGGGCAGATGAATTAACAATGCAGGAGAAAAGGAAGATGTAAGAAAAATCACTGAGTAGTCCCATAAATCAGATATGCCATAGCCACAGAGGGGAGTTTAAAGAGAAACGTGCCAGGAGAAACCACTGGCAGGAGAGGTTAAAAAAGGGGGTGTTTCTGATCAACCCTAGCCAGGGAGAAGGAATGAGAAAGATGAGATTTGGTGGCCTCCAAGGAGCCTTGCATGGCCAGCACTGCTCCCCACAGCTGCAGTATCTGGCCACACCATGTACATGAAATAACACCTTTCCTATCATACCCAAAGGCTGAGTGCCTACAGCAATATTAATGGAATTCCTTGGGAGCATATCCCAAACATTGCATTTCAGCAGAGGATGTTATTTCTCCATGAAGCTTACTCAGACTTTTAGGGCATTTTGCTACAAAGCAGCTGCATGAAAGCAAGCTGTTGTGTGAGCTCAGTGGATGGGACTCGATGTCAGACCACAGAGTGCTTCAGGGAAATGAGCTGGTCGTCAGCAAGGCGGCCGCTGAGAGTCAGTGGTCCAGGCACTGCTCTGGGGAGCGAGCATCTTCACCTCTGCCCTCCTACCCCATCCTTCCTGCGGCCACACGAGAACCGAAGCATGGGCAGGCTGAATGACTTCATCCCTCTGCCCTCCCCAGGGAAGCAGAGAAACATGGAATAAAGCATGCTGTGAGCACACACAACATACATGCCTGGTTTTCCTTCCTATTAGAAATATACTGAATTGTAACTGTGATACCTTACACTTTTACTGGGGAATTGAGTAGAGACCGCAGAAGGTATTCCAGCCTTACAGAAGGCAGCGTGCCCAGAGGTTCACTTCAGATGCTCAAGAATTCCAGTATTATTACTTATGCTCATTATAGCCCATGCTCAGTGAGTAATGTGGAAGACAGACGAAATGGGCCTTCATCAGCCAGCGATGAAAGGTTTTTCATTTTAGCCAGTCTGACTCATGGCCCTGTAGCAGCTCTTGCCCATGGTGATTTTATGTGCTGATGCAGGATGGGGGAACTTCACAAAAAACAGAAGCAGAGCTGGAAAGAGATATAATAGGCTAATAAATCTATTTGAAATTAGCTTTCATTTTCCTGGTTTTCAGATTAACGTCACCATTTATTCTTCCTTTTCCACATAATAAAATAGTAGACTTTAATAACAAGATAAAATTTCAACTTTCATTTTCTCCCCTTCTTCCATTCTAGTACTAACAGAGATGTGTGAAATAGAGAAGTGGATCAAAAGATAGGAAAGTGGTGACCGCAGTGATAAAAAAATGGAGCACAAGAAAATCCCTGTGTCCATATTAAAAGTTCCAGTAAATGGATAATATCTTTCTCTAGGTAAGGAAGAACCTGAGAGAGCCATGGGATCAGTTTATAGCCTATACTAGTCTTTAAATTTGCACTAGTCCAACAAAGTGCTTTTATCCTACTCGTCCTGGACATTAATGTTATATAGCTGAAAGGTGGGCTATAGAGGGTCTCAGAATAATATATAGGTGGGACATATAGGCTCTCTTTCTGTAATTTTAGTAATTTTTTAAAAAATGTACGAAATCCAGCATGAGACAAGCATAGTAGCTCTCCTCTGCAAGACAGAAGAGCCATGGTGATGAAGTAAACTGTACATTTTAAGTGACTTTTCTTTAAAAAGAGTTTATAATACTATGAACTTGAAGCCCAGGTTCAATGATATATTGCAGCTAATCAAGGGCAGTGGTTTCCAAACCTGGTTACAACAAATGAAGTGGCAGTGAAGCAGAAGACCTCTTGCCCTGATGTTGAAATAAGTGTGTGCGCAAGTCCACCGAAATAGTTACCTGCATTAATTTGTTCAGTTAAAGCCAAATGGATGCTGTATCCCCAGCATGGAGAATAAACCTGGGCTGTGCTAATTGCATTCATTGGTTCACTTCATTTTATAATAATTCTTCTTATTTGGAAATTACCCAAAATTTCTCTTTCCCCTTTATTAATAGCAGTGACTGCAGAACTAGAGGAGTCCCAAGAGGCCATTGTACACTACCTCATTCAAAAATGATAGATGGATTCACCGTGTCTTTTTCTCTGTTGAAATTAAAATTAATACACTGAAAAATGATGTAACAAACTGCTTGGCATAATTGATTTCCCCAGCAGAGTTATCGTTTCATTGCAAATTCACAAGAGGCTGCCATAAACAATACTAGAGAGATTTAAAATGCTATTAATAGCTCCTTAGATCTCCAGCATATATTCTAAAGGGTATTCAAATGCCATTATAATAATGTTACCATGATATATAGGAAAGCAAACAGACTCTGGCACCATTTGGGAGGGTGTCAGTGGGGGGTCAGATCTGCCCCAGTGTCCGGCACGGGGGTCACTCGTCTCAGCCCCCCCTCCTCGATGCAGAGAGGGAAATGCGGGCCAGCATCCAAGTGGGATGCCCTCGCTCCGCAGGGGACCACATGACCCTCCAGAGTCATCTTCAATTAAGTGGCAAAATTGCGTGGCATGGCTCCAGGACACATCGCACCTGAGCAGCATTTCACACGGCAGCTCCATTCCTCGGGAGTCGAAGCTGCCGGTTAACATAGAGCTCCTTGTGTCAGCCCATCCGATGAGTTTGCAAAGACTGTCACGAGCAAGAAGTTTTTTCTATCGCTTTACCTTTTGGGAAGGATGCCAACATTTCATCATTAAGGTGTCTTACATCATTACACCGTGAAAAACAACATATGGCACAATGTGCCTAAATGTTGAAAAACAGGCACTCTGCTGAAAGGGAAGAAAAAAAGGAAGCTAGACTCCTCTAAACGATGTGTACAATACCTCGGCTGTGGCTGCAGAAGCCTCCGGGAGCTACTGCCTGTGCTGAGTTTTCGCATTCCGGTGCCACGTACTGCAGGCTCAGGACATGCTGCGCCTGGTCCCCGCAGGCAGGGGATGTCCACGGGCTTCCCAGGGAGCAGGGCAGAATCTGGCCCTCGCCAGGCAGAAAGCAACAAACACTTCTCCTCCCAACAAGCCACAGGGAAGCGCATGCCCCCTTTCACGTGCCAGAGCCTCGGAGATGAGAGTGCACTTCGGTGCTTTTATATCCCACCTCATCCATACTCTGGTATCACACTCAGGTCTTTTTACCGCTTTCCAAAGGCAACGTTACCTGAAATGCAATGAGCTCGCAGTGGAGGTGCTGCCAGTGCGTTGCAGGAAAACTGCGTGCTCCTTCCTCCAGGGACGATTTCTTCTTTTCCTTGGAAAATGTGGCCAGATGAGCAATAGATCACAGTCCTTCAGCACACTGACTTTTTAGTTGTACCTGGAGATGCCCTCTTCGGAATCTTTTTGTGCTTTTGGTATATTTTAATCTAGTTTATTTGCCACTCCCAATAACACAAGCGAATGGTCTTTTCACGGCTTGCATGTGCGAGTCTAGCAAAATGCTTTCCTTTATAAAGAAATTACAATCTTCCCTGGAAGATATTACGTGTTATAAGAAAGCTCTGTGAAAATACCAGCTCTGTGCTTAGCAGAAATCACGAAAGCCAAAGTACTATTTTACAAAGCTAGGAAAGGAATTGAAAAGAAAGCGAGAAAACATTATTAGGCCACTGTACAAAGCTGTGGTGCCCGTATACATTGGAGTGACATTGGAGCCTTGTCACTGTCCCTCAGCTGTAAAAAGGTGCAGTAGACTTAAAAGCCACAGGGGATGACCAGAAGTACAGGACACCTTTTATACGTGGCAGTAAACCGTGCCTAAACCCTGAGCTCTGGTTCCAGACAGTCTCCTGCGCGCTGCGTGTCCTGTGCCCGGCCCCAGGGGAGCAGGGGGGGCTCTGGGGGCCACTCGAACCCATCAGTGTCCTCTCCCTGCCTTCATCCTCGGTCCAACAAGGTCAGTCAATGGAGAGACATCCATGCCCTGGTGTCCTTGGATCAGTCAAATTGCATGAGTTTTGCTGATGACTTTAGTGGTACCATGACCATAAGGAAGGTTTGATCTGTCTTCTGGAGGCTCAGTTTAAGCCTTTTCCTTAAAGAAGAAATATCAAGCCAGAGGGATGATTTATAATACTAAATGCACTGATATTATCCTGCCCAAAGCAATATCCTACAAAGAAAGAGGACAACTGATGGCAATCGTTTGTTCATGTGTCACTGGGCATTAGAAACAAGTCAGCATTAAAAATAAATCCAATTCATTTGCTCTGGGCTTATCTTTGAAAAATACGGTCATTCACCCATGATTTAAGTGCATTTGAGATCAGCCAGAAGAAGTCAATGACTTTGTAGTCTGTAATATAATGTATAGTAAAACTTCAAATTACTAGTTGCCAAGGAAGCGGTAGCTAAAGTTTTGTATTGCATATGCTTATCCGTGACACGCAGCAATAAAATTAACCAAGGTAATCAATTCTGCATGTAAAGGACAAGACATTGCTAACGGCAAGCACCTACAAGGCATGTGGGAAGTGCCTGGAAGGCAGGCAGGAGGCAGGCAGGAGTGGGAGCCCTGCCTGTGCTGGGCTGCATCATGGTGAACCCCACCAAGAGGCACAGACCCCGTCCCACCATGAGGGACCGCAGGCCTGGGCCACGGCTCCAAGGGATGCAAATAAAAAAAAAATATTACTGAAGACCGAGACAAGCAGCCCAACTGCAGAGAAACCAAGGCTTGAGTGTGCTGGCTTCATTCCTCATCTCTCCAATGCTTGGTTTAGCTACAGTACTAATGTAAGCAGGTTAACAGAGACCTTACAGAACTTCTAGAATTGGCAGCCTGCAAAAGGCGGTCAGCAGAGCTGAAGGAACCAGGCAACAGTCTCTGCAAGGGAGAGCCCCAGGGATGACCAGCTGGGTGTGGAAGGAGAGGCGCACAGCAAACCGGGGACCGCTTTGTTGACCCTGCAGACCTGGATAACTGCTCCCTGTGGGCAGTGCGCTGCAGGGGATCGCTGGCAAAAAGAAAATATTTTTGTGCTGTGTACAGCTACTTCCAGAAAGATTTAATCATAGTGAAATAGATTTTGTATAACGCTAGATCCCCAGTCCTTGGCGGAGTGCAAGCACTGCTGACGAGTAACTGGAAACCACAGACAATGACATAGTGCATATGTCAGTGCTGCAAGGAATCACCAAAAATGCCTCTCTGTCCAGTTCTGTCTGTTTTATTCATACCTACACCCTCTACAGAGCCCAGGTAGCAGCAGTGTGCCCGAGTGGGAACATGGCCAAGCCTGACACCGCAGACCCCCAGCCCGGGGAGGCTGTGGCAGGTTACCCAGCGGCTCTCACAGAGCGTGTTTTGCTGTAAGAAGGGTCTGAAAATAGACAAATGTTCATACAGAAACGAGGGTGTCCCCCTGCAGCTCTCCCTGATCCTCACTGACATCACCCAGCCTTGCCCTGCTCTGCAACTGGAAATGTTGTGGGGACACGCTGGAGCGCTCAGCAGGCAGCTCTCATGGCCAGGGCTTGTTATAGCAACCAATCTAGGACTTTCTAAAGTAAAAAATGAAGCACCCGTGATTACAGTCTAATCACACACCAGTTCCTCTCCAGCCAGCTCTTGAAAATGCTTTCCCCTGGAGCTGATCAATGAGCGACAGATTTTGTAGTCCAGCTGTAGCAACTCAGATATGAGAGAGGAGATGTTGGAGATAAATAAATAAAGTTCTCCAAAGCATATTATAAAAGGACGAGGAAGCCATGGCACCAGATCTCAGTCCGAGAAGCACGCTGACTAATGAAACTACATTGATTAATCTGATTAAATATTTCATTAGGGTAGTAATGGCAAATTACCAGCTTCTAATAGCAATTCCACCTTGAGTATAACATAGCCGGAAGGCCAGTTTCCAGCACAGCCAGACTGTGATAAGATTTTAACTCCCATTTATTTATGGGATGTTGGGTGGGATGCCTACCAGGAGAGCTGGAATAAATGGAAGCAGGATAACAATTAATTCTTTTCTGAGCCATTCCTTTTTCAAATAAATACTATTTATGTCACCAAAAAATATTATAAATTAAAAGAAAACATAGAATTTGGGGCCAGTTCAGGTAGAACTATGGAGTCCTTATGTCATGAGAGGATACTGACTGAAAGGCAAAGCAAAAGAGATAGGCAAGAAGCATAGCTTTTATACTGTCTTTTTGAAGAATGAAGGAGGCTTACAGCATGTTAAACTGCTGATGTGGCAGATCGAAGCCCTTTTTGAATCACTAATACGTCATCCTCCCTGCAGATTTCTTGACAGCAGCCATGCAGTCAGCAGAGCACCATCGCTTCTCCTGCCCATCAGCCTCACTCTTACAGCTGGGAATTTGAAAGGACATCGCTCCTGGGGAGATGCCTCCATCTCTGGCTGTGCGTGGCTCTTCCCTGCCAGCAAACCACAGTGGGGGCTGCAGATACGCTGCTCTGATGCCTTCTCACATCAAGCACTGCGGGATGTGAGACACTTTTTCCAAGGCATTGAAGCCAATCTTCACCTTTTTCTGAAGGGACACGGGCAAAGCCGCTGAGGTGTGTTAGTATTGACTCTCCAGATGCTTGGAGTCATCATTCTGTAACTGCATTTATCCCAGCTGCATTCATCTTAATTTGGAGAATCAGTTTATTGGTCTCAGAGCACCACGGCTTTTTTCCCTTCTCACAAGCATTCAAACAAGAAGCAGAGTACATACAAGACAGAGCTTGGTCTATAAATGCCAAAAATACCAAAATAACCTGGCAGGTTTCATACACCTTTTGAACATTTTGCCACGCAGTTGTGCAAATACAGCTGTTACAGTTTGCCTAGGAGGAAGAGTTGGATGCCTGGGCACCCAAAGCAGTTGACTGCTGTCATGTCTGGCCTTACTCAAGAGGCAGCTATAAGCTGTATATAGTGGGACTGATGGGACTTTTGCATAATGCCGCTTAATGCATGGACCAGCAGAAAACGTGAGGTCCAGAGGAAGATGCATTCTTGCTGGGGAATGCCTCCTGACCACCAAAAGGAGGGGAGATGGTTGTAAATCTCATGGACAGGAAATAATTCTTTGCTTCAACTCACATGTCTTCGATGACTTCTTGTATACCAGAAGTGTGTAAATGTCTGCAGTACAATTGCAGAGGGTAGCCAAGATGTCTCCCACATGCAGGCAGAATAGGACTTTCAAGGTGAAAGATTAAATTAGACTAGAGACCTCCAGAAGACCAGAGGGGAGGGCTAAAAATCTCTGCCAGGTGCAGGAAGAGGGTCTCCCCTACGTGTCTCCATCTATTTTGGGGACGTTTGGCCCTTTTTGGGCCATTGGGTAAGACACATCAGAACCAGCTGACTCCAGCAGCCCCTAGATTTCTCCTTTGTTTCTCCAGGTGTCTTCCTAGAGGCTTTCCCATCACAGCCCAATGCCTCTGCCTCTCCCTGTCCTCTCTGTTCATCAACACTTTACAGTGATTTTTCCCAAGAATGACACATAAGTGAAACTTTCTCAAAAAGCGTGCAGCATGAAAGCTCATTTGAACAAGTCTTATTCAAAGAAGACAGAAAACTGATGGAAATTAAAAGAAGAAACACTTAAATGTACAGTAAGAGAGGGGACCAAAGTGCTCGGGTGCCTACTGCGGGTCTCCTTGCACTCATCTCTCAGACTATCCCGAGAGCAAGACCATCACGCAGAGCACTTCTGACATGCTCTGCTCTGCAGATACGCCAAGATTTGCTCGTTAAACCCTGACCTGGGAATCAGGTCAACCTGGTCACATCAGCCAGGAGCTCCCCCCAGTCCTGCACACTGGTTTTGTTTTTGGACTTGGTCTCACATTCTGTTTGTAACAAATTTAGCTTGCTTTAATTGAAAGACCAACAACTGAACAAGAAGGGGTGGCACACCAGGCATGGCAGAAGAGGAAACACAAGGAAGATTATCCTATGGTTTTTGGCTGTCCTGCTTTCAGTTCAATACTGGAAAAATCCACATAGCTCCTCTTTCTCTGTGTAGTACCATGTGCTATATATGGCACTGTGTCATGCAAACACACACCCCTCAATGAATCTAGACTCCCCTCTTCTCAAAATGTCTGTCAGGGTGGGAGCAGTGCTACAACAGCTGCCCCCATTCCACCAATCTTCCTTTCATTTTCACTTCGAGAAAAGGTATGGTTGAAAATTTTTTCTAACACACAGTTTAATGGAATTAATCATGTTGCAGATTCCTTGTTTCACGTGTGCATTGAATGCTAATCAAATCGAGAACTGACATGAGCAGAAAACGGAGTAAAATGATCTAAAGTTGAGTTACTCGTTATTCCATAACAATTACTCCCTTAAAGTTTGGTGTGATAAGAAGGCTAGAAAGAAAGGAAATTTTAGTGACTTTTGTTTCCATCTAGAAAGGTCAGAGTGAGCTGGCCTTTGGGAAAGGTCAGCGTGGGCCTAGGAGCCACCCAAAGCACTCAGCTGCAAGCAGGCAGGCAGCTTTTGAAGGCTGTGACTAGTAGCAGAGTGATTTATGGCCCCTTGCTTCCCCCAGCATCACACATCAGAGAGCTGGCCCTGATGGAGAATAACCTGACCTGAATAAAGGACTTCTCCCCGCAGGGAGCACCTTCCCCAGCACAGCAGGGAAGCGGCAGGCTGGGCAACGAGGAGAGAAGGACCCTGCAGCGGGACGTTGCCCTGCCCCAGACCAACTTGCAGCCCTTGTCCCACTGCTTTCAAATGCCAGAGATTGGCAAGCCCCCACCGAAGAAACTGTGAGCTGAGATGATGCTATAGTGCCGGGAGAGTCACAAAACTCAGCGTAGCAGAAGTGGCGCACAAGAGAAGACAGCGATGCCACGCAGCGAAGGAGCACTGTCAGCACCACGTTGCATCTCAACGTATCGGGTCTGCTCAGGAGACAGTGGCCACTCAGTCGATACAGCCACTTCAAGATACACTTCAAGTTTCCCAGCACTTTGCCAAGGTCCCTTGCCGTACGTTGGGTCTTTTGCTCTTCTGGTGTCTCTGCGGTCTGACACCATCAATCAGCTATAGCCTGTCCGGCATGCTTTTACCTTGGTTTCATTCCTGCTCTCCAAAGCGTACCATAATGGTCTGTATGATGAGGTAATAGGCACTTCTGGGACACCCTAATAGATGCTACAGGCACAATGCCAAGTCAGCGTAAAATGCGAGTCCTCATTTCTTTTGACTGGGTGTTAAACTGACCAGGAAAGGTCAATTGGAGATAAGAGATGGCTAATAATGCATAGCTCCCATCCGGTACTTATTATTTCATATATAGAGCTCAAATTGCTTTGCAAAGGTGACCAAGCATTATTTCTTAACCTTTCCATGGGCTAGAGAGCCCATTTCCCTCCTGTAGGTTACTGAAGATGATCTAAGCACAGTGATTAAGGTAGCTGTAATGTGAAAAAGCATTTCAATATTACTGATGCTCAGAGAATCAGACGGGAGTTTGTATTAGAAGAGGTAAAGCATTGAAAACCATTATTGTTCCATTACAGACATCAGAAAACAGAGCTTCAGACACACATGAAGGCTGAAAGTTTCAAAGTTATCCCTAGTGTAGGAGTTAAGAGCTCACTCTGACCACACTGCACCCATGCATGCAGATACCCATGTATCGCTAGAAACACCAAGGTCAAGCAGTGCCACGAGCAAAGTGATGAAGGTGGAGCCAAGATAGCTCTTCTGGACTTTTCCAAGTACAAAGACACAAATCCACTACGCTTTTGGAAATGTTGGTCTCTGCAACTTGCTCTGAGCATCCATCAATACCAGAAAACTACTGTTTTAGGCCTCTGTCACAAACCAGGCACCCAGCCCAGTGACACCGGCCCTGCTAGATGCAACTGTGCTTGTGGATCTGTTTCCTGTGCATGGGTGAGAGGAGGTTAAATGGCAATGAGAGTAGGGAGGACCTTGAAGAAATATTTACGGCATCACTCTGCTGGGAGAGGAGACGACGGGGAGCAGCAAGAATTGGTTTCAGGGGCTGGAGAAGATGCACCTCCAGCTCCTGAGGGCACAGAAGGAAGAAGATGAACAGAGGTCACTGAAGGCCTAGATCATGACTTAAATTTATATATCCATCCCTCAAGCAAGTAGCACCCGTATGCATTACAATTCCTGAAGCTATTCAGACACAGAGCTGTCCTGCTGTCACCTCTCACCACCACCAGCTTCATTCAGGGAATGGGCAGCTTGACCTTCTCCTGCTGTCACTCTCGGCACCCTGCTCTTGCCAGTGGCTGGGGTGGCTTAACTATATGCAACAGCCATATAAATTACCTGGCATTTAACACCAGCTAAATCATGCCAGCCAAAGCAGAAAAGGCATCATTTTTGTACGTGACACTATTTGCCAGCTCGTGTGTCAATGCTGCCTCCGCAAGCAGCAGACAAACCTGCCAGGGCTCCAGCGGTGCGGGTCCCCGTGACCAACGTGGCTCTGGGCTCTTGCAGAGCCAGGGATGCCCCGCTCAGCGCTGCCTCCCTCCCCCTGCAGTGCTGAACCTGACCTCGTGTCCCGCATTTTGGTGAAAACTCCAGTAAATGAGAAGTTTCCTCAGACAGAAACCAGGCTGTGCTGCTTAAAGATTCATGAGCGACCCCAGCTGCAGCACCTGACCTCCCCACAGCCTGGGAAAATATCCCTTTTACCTGTCTCACTCGGGAGACTCCCTCAGGGACCAATAAGCCAAAGAAGCCAGAGAGATGCGGAGTTACCTCCCAGCCCTGAGAGTCGCTCCTGCGCTCCTGCCCGGGACTCACTGCTTTAATTGCACTGCCCGGCACTGGCTGCAAACCGCTCTGCCATGGCTGAAGCCAAATGACTCACATTTTCAAAAAGGAGAATACTTTTGCCTTTTTCCCCCCCTACCTTCCTCCAAGCCACTTTCCTTTCACTCTGGTGGTTTTCCCCACTTTTCTCTTCCCATTCGACTCCCTCTGTGACTCTCCCTCTGCCCTGCTCTAGCTCTAACCACAACATGACCCGTTTCAAACCACCAACCCAGCAGCCAAACGTCGGGGTTTTGTCAGGTGAGTTTTCTGCAGCTGTTGCAACCCAGAGAGCTTCAAAGCAACCATCCAAGAAGCAGCGGCCCGCGCCCAGCAGCACACTCATGTCTGTGCCCTTCGCCACACATCATTTACACAGTTTGGATTTTTCCTAAGGGGATTCGCCTCTTTTATTTGTACTTTGAAGACAAAGCCTATTTTCTTAAAAGTATGAATTCCCTCCCCCACCATCAACTCAGACCACAATCTTTTGTGTAAAGCTACGGTAGCCAAAGGGAAGGGGAACAGAGAAAGCCCATGAAGCACAGCAGCCGAGTAAGTGGTGCAGGAGGCGTGAAGGAGACGGGCACCAGCCCTGAGAGGTACATCTTTGCGTACCCCATTTGCACGTTTCTGGCAGAGCGGAGCGCAACGATACCCACCCGAGGCGAGGACGTGCCGAGCCTCTCCGTGGCTGCACCCTGCTTTGGGGATGTGGTCCTTGGACCTGCTACCGTCGCTCTTGCTGGGGGGACGTCTGGTATCACTGGCACCCAGGGCAGGGGCTGCCGCCTGCCTTGGTCCCTGGGGAGACTGTCCCGCCACTTGCTGGCCACAGAAGAGGCCATCACATGGACCACGCAAAGAAATTGCACTGCGCTTGTACCGGAGTGTGGAAAACACGGGTACCACCAAAGCTCCGAGAGACCCAGCCCGGAGTACAGGGGTGGAAATAGGCTCCCCACAACATCAGCATGACCATCTGCAAGGGGGTCCTGTTTTAGGTGCTACAACGTTCAAAGCTCTGGGCTCCAGCAGAGGAGACCCAGGTCCCTGCAGAAAACCAACACTGCTAACCCGTTCCCAGTAAGTCAGAGGTGCCTTCAGAGCAGGTACGGACACTGGTAAAAGAAGAGATGCAAAACACATGAAGCTCAGCCGAAAGAGCCGTGAGCTGCAAAAGAAAATAATTTTGTGGCAGCACTGGGAAACTAGTCTGTACGTGCACAACTCAAATGCTAGTAGCAATTGCAGCACTTTTGTAAGCAGTTTTGTTAACACGGAGACAGTTTAGCTTTAGAAATGTGGAGTCTTTTCACCTAATGCGCTGAATAGGAAAATAATTTGTCACAGAAATTAGATTTTCACATGCAGCAATGCAGACATCTATTAGAATATACTTAAAGGCAAAACAATCACTTTGAAGATCTAAATAAATCTGACAGTAGTGAGCAAAATACATTTTATATAGGCCTTTATTATGCTCTCAGTAGCCTGCAATTGCTTTGTTTTCAAGTCTGTTACACAAACAGGGGGCTGGTTTTTTTCCTTTGGAATATGTTCCTAAGGTGTAGTTGCTGGAGCTACCCTTCACCAGATGAATCAAAGCACCAGGTTAAACTAGAAAGTACAAAAATTCAAGTTCTCAGAGTACCACAACCATGCAAAATGTGAACAAAACCATTCTCTCAGCACTACTTTTTCCCACTCCAAAGTTTTGTGCTGAAGGATGAATCTTCAGCTTTCCCTTAAAATTAATCTCCTGCTGAGGTATGGGCACTCTATGCTCCTTTACAGGGCATTAAGGTTTCAGATAGAAGCACTCCACGTGTGGCAATGCCAACACCAGTCTGCAAACACTGCCGTGGGTTCCTCGTGGCGGCTGCTTGGGACAGGGCAGAGCTGGGTGGTCCCCAAGGACTGTGGGACCCCCTGTCCCACGGGAGGGACGGGGACACTCCCGGGCTCCCCACGTGGGCAGGACCAGCAATGACAGGAGAAGAACAGACACAAGTTATGGACCCTCCAAAAATACAAATCTTGTGGCTTCAACCCATAAAATTTGGAATAGGATTTTTAATCAGCAGAGGAATGAGTTTCTGGAACAGCTTTCCCAGAAGGCAGAGGCAGCAAAGCCCCAGGTGAAGCTGCATGGGGTGGGGGACAGGCATGTTCAGCATCACTGGCTGCCATGGGTAGAAACTGGGTCCGTTTTCCCGTCCAAGAGTCCCAGGAGATGCAATTTTAACTTGTGAACAACCACCGCTCATGCTAATTATTTCAAAGTGCGTATGAACATGCCAGTCCCCTATTAGGAGTGGGTTGTGCTGGCTCGCACAAAAGACCTGCTCCAGGAGGGGAGTCCCTGGGATACTCCGGTGCTGTATGCGGGGCCATGTTCTCCTCCAGCAGGAAGACTGCAGCTAATTTGCCATCAGAATCATTTTTGTACTGCAGAAGCATTACTTTTTTACTGCTATGAACATTGAGCTGGCAGCATGAGAAAAAAAAATAACAACAAACCACAACATTAGCTGCTAGAAAGGCTTTTGCATTCCTTATTTTTTGTCAGTCTTTTTTATTATGAATAATCCTTAGAGGGCAGTGGAGCCAGTCAGATAACAGAAATATATTCATAAATCATCAATTCATCAGCTGACAGGGAGAAAAAAAAAATGTCCATCTATTTGTGAAGATTATTCAAACCAGCCTGAGCAGACACACGGCATGTCATGGCTGTCGGAGAGGCTGTCAGTGGCTGTGCAGCAGACGAGCCATGCCATGCTCCCCAGCCTTGGCTCTGCCAGCCCCCTTTTCCATCCTGCAGCAGAGCCTCACCACGGGTAGCGCCGGGTCTGCACTGCTGCAAACAAGCAAAGCAAAAGGAGCATTTTGGTTTTTGCTAATTGATGTTTAGCGTGGACATACCCAGCCCGGCCAGCCTATTTTTCTGCTAATTCCCAGTTTTTCCCCTGCCTTCCTTGCCGTGTACTGGGGACAGGCTGCTGCAGGTCGGGGCTCCTGGATGTCTCAAGAGACTGTGCTACCCCATGGAGAGGCTCCAAACAGAGTGCAGTCCCTGAGATTGAACACTTCTGACCAAAAAGGCAGCGCTGCAGACAAAGGGTGGTGTCTGAACTGGAAGGCAGGGACAGGGAACAGAATGGAGCCCCCATAATCCAAGGGGAAATGGTCAGTGACCTGCTACAGCACCTGGACACACACAGGTCTATGGGCCAGAGGAGATCCACCCAAGGGTACTGACGGAGCTGGCGGAAATGCTCACCAAGCTGCTTTCCATCATTTATCAGCAGTCCTGGCTAACTGGGAAGGTCCCAGTTGCCTGGAGGTTAGCAAGTGTGACGCCCATCTACAAGATGGGCCAGAAGGAGGATCCAGGGAGACAGTTAGTCTGACCTCGGTGCTGGGGAAGGTTATGGAGCAGTTCATCTTGAGTGAGCTCACCGGGCAAGTGCGGGACAACCGGGGGATCAGGCCCAGCCAGCACAGCTTCATGAAAGGCAGGTCCTGCCTGATCACCCTGATCTCCTACAGCAAGGTGACCCACTTAGTGGATGAGGGACAGGCTGTGATGTTGTCTGCCTGGGCTTTGGCAAAGCCTTGGACACAGTCTCCCACAGCATCCTCCTGGAGAAGCTGGTGGCTCATGGCTCACACAGGTGGACTCTTGGCTGGGTAAAAACTGTCTGGATGGCTGAGCCCGGAGAGTTGTGGTGAACGGAGCTGAATCCAGTTGGTGACTGGTCACGAGCGGTGTTCCCAGGGCTGAGTGTTGGGGCCGGTCTTGTTTAATATCTTTATCAATGTCTTCGATGAGGGGATCGAGGGCGCCCTCAGTGAGTTTGCAGATGACACCAAGCTGGGCAGGAGTGTCGATCTGCTGGAGGGCAGGAAGGCTCTGCAGAGGGATCTGGACAGGCTGGATCCATGGGCCGAGGTCAGTTGTGTGAGGTTTAACAAGGCCAAGGGCCGGGTCCTGCCCTTGGGCCACAACAACCCCAGGCAACGCTCCAGGCTTGGGGCAGAGCGGCTGGAAAGCTGCCCTCGGAGAAGGCCCTGGGGGTGCTGGCTGACAGCGGCTGGACACGAGCCAGCGTGTGCCCAGGTGACCAAGGAGGCCAACGGCGTCCTGGCTTGTATCAGCCATAGTGTGGGCAGCAGGAGCAGGGCAGGGATGGTGCCCCCGTGCTCGGCACTGGGGAGGCCGCCCCTCAAATGCTGGGCTCAGTTTTGGGCCCCTCGGGACAAGAAGGACATGGAGGTGCTGGAGCGTGTCCAGAGAAGGGCAACGGAGCTGGGGAAGGGTCTGGAGAACAAGTGTGATGGGGAGCGGCTGAGGGAGCTGGGGGGGTTTGGTCTGGAGAAGAGGAGGCTGAGGGGAGACCTTATCGCTCTGTGCAACTGCCTGAAAGGAGGCTGTGGTGAGGTGGGGGTCGGTCTGTTCTCCCAAGTTATTAGAGATAGGATGAGAGGAAATGGCTTAAAGGTACATCAGGGGAGGTTTAGATTGGATATTAGGAAAATCTTCTTCACTGCAAGAGTGGTCAGGCACTGGAAGAGGCTGCCCAAGGAAGTGGTTGAGTCACCATCCCTGGGGGTATTTAAAAGATATTTGGATGTTGTGCTTAAGACATGGTTTAGTGGTGGGTTTGGCAGTGTTGGGTCGACAGTTAGACTTGATGATCTTAAAGGTCTTTTCCAACTTAAAAGATTCTACGATTCTGTGATCATCTGCCTGTGCCATCCCTCCCAGCCCCCACGCAGAGCCCTGTGCCCTGCTGTGCTTTTGGTCCTCCTTAGCTGAGCACAGAAGTTATCAGCAGGAAAATCTGTTGGCACAGTGAGTGCACAGAGGGTGAGATCTAGCAGCAACAGGGATACTACGCTCACATACGACAAACCCGACTGGAGCGGAATGTGGTGTCGTGTGTGATGTTCCCTCACTCACCTTTACTTCTTCCCAGAGAAGTTACTTGCAAATTCAAGTTTAACAGCCCCCTTGGATACTCAAAGCCATGTTAAAGCAGATCAGTTTGATGTTCCAGACTATTTCAGGGTGAACAAAATCCTGCAGAAATGGTACCAACCTCCACTTCTGTTTTGAAGCCCAGGGACCAGAAGATTAAACTGGGGAGCAAGGCTGCCTGGACACCATCCCCTCTGCAGAAAAGGACATCCCTCCCTTTTGTTTCCCACATGCTGATTTTCAGTCCACAGCCTCTTCAGGACCCATCATCCCTTCAGCTGTCCGTGAGCGTGGCCTCTGCCTCCGGCAGCAGAGACGTGCTCAGGCTACACTGTGCTTGCTGCAGCCAGTCCCACCTACCGAAAGCTCAGGAGCACTTGGGACCATGGACTGCAGCCAGAACCCGGCCCCCGAGGGCGGCTGAGCACGGGTGCTGCTCCCGTCTCCAGCAGGAGTGGTCTGAGCTTGCACCAAGAGAGCTGAAAGTGGCTGCTATGGGAAAAAGGCTCAGGGATGAGGCTGGTCCCTGCTGGGGTCCATCGGCGGGCTGTACGGCACGCTGGCACCTGAACGGTACCTCACGTCTCCCAGCAAAGCACAGGCTTCTCCTAAACGTTGCATAGGTTTAGTTGTTAAAAAGACCAAACACGAAGAAACAGAGAACTAGGCTCACTGTTTTTGAAAAGGGGAAATCACAGGTTTGAATAGTTTTAAATGAATAATACACACAGTGATTGCATTACCATGAACACTGCATGTTTAAATGGGAAGACAGTAACAGCTTTTATTGGGGTCTGGGACTATTTCTAGCTCTGAGTCGCTATTTCTGTGATCTTACGATTCACTGTGCTTCCTTGCAATGCCATCACTAGCTCTGGCCTTGCTGCTTCAGAAGACATGTGCCATCTGCCTCTTGTTTTATTTTCATCGTAAAATTCCAGGAGTTTAGGCAATTGCTATGAAAAAGCTCCTCCCCCCAGCGTTGCCACATCCAAAGCAGTTGGAGCAGATGCCTTGTCAGGGTTGAATTCTCCAAAAGCAGCTGCTTACAGTCTGAGACATCACTTTGGAAGAAAAGCTGTCATTAGCAAGACACTCGCAAAGCCCTTTCCTCTTTCATTTTGTGCATGTAGGCGTTGAGGAAGGTGGGGGCAAGGGGTTTGGAGAAGACCTTCGTTTTCCAGAGTCACATATTTGTTTTGCTTTCTCAGAAGAAGAATAAAAAGAACTACACTTCCAAAATAGCCTGCCAAAAGCTCATTACAGTAATTACACTACTCTTGACAGAGACGGAAGCCGGCTGCTTCCAAGAAAGCCAGTATCATACATTTTGCAACAGTAATCTGTTAAGAGGTTTATTTCTCATCCTAGATAATGATTTCTAATGCACAGCATTAGAACGGGTAGCCCTTGTAATTATAAAGCCATCACAGAGTCTGCAGTATCCAACTTACCCTGGCTACACGCTGATATGCACCAATACAAGGCTGCGGCAGTTTTTGGCTCTCTCACACAATGTCTCCCTGGTGAGCTCCGTAAGCTGACGGCACTGAGCACAGACAGCTTTTCTCCGGTTTAAATGTTCCCCTTCCCTTGCAACACAGAGCAGCATCAGGAGACGTGGCCTTTTCTCCCCCCTGCCACAGCCTTTGGGAGGCTGTGCCAGACCCCGTTACAGATCCACAGCACCCGAAGGGGAAAAGAAACCCCAAACTTGGAAGAAAATTAGAAAATATGCTATGGCTGAGTGATGGAAAGCATCCATGGGGCAGGCCTCCATCGCTGTGACGTGCAGCATCTGCCAGGAGATGGGTGGGAAGGCAGCCCTAAAAGGCATGGGGGAAGAGTCGTGGGCAATTTTATCCCCACTTCGTACCTCTGTCCCCTAGACACTTCCAAACAATTTTTCCATCCAGCTCTCAAGGGCGTTAAAGAGCTATTATCATCGTAACTGGCTTCACCACCCACTGTAAAGCAGAATGATGATTTTCTTAAAAGAGAGTCCTTCTCAGGACAGGGGAGAAGCGGAACCCCCAGCGCCTGTGCCGGTCCTTGCGGGCGGCAGCAGCCCAGGACAATGACCACGGCTGCAGGAGCAGTGGACTAAACAAGTGAGAGCCAATGCAAAACCATTCCAGACCAAAGAACCTGCTAGCAGTGCCCAGCAGCCTCACCTCTCTGCAGAAAGCTGTCAGAGCCAGGTTTGACCAGGATGCATGCTAAGCTCTCCACTGTTTTCCTTTCCTGTCCTATCTCTGGGTAAAACACAGACATAACAGTCACAGAAGGTGTTTTCAAAGCGTGGTACAACCCACGACAAAGGCTGTCACTGCAATCGAGGTTGGCAACGGACTTGAGATATTAGGAGACCAAAAAGTTTCCTTTCTCTTTCTGTTTCATAGTTCAGCCAGCCCCTATGGCAATCAATTCTTTGAAAAGAATAAGAGTTTTTAGCTTGCAAACCAATTTACTATGTTTTAATAACCCTGCGTTTCCAGTGATGGGAAGCCTGCTGCTGTTAGGAAAGAGAACAGCAGTAAATGCCATTCAGATAAGCTATTTATAAATGGCACACTTCAATTAAAAAAAAAAAAAAGTAATATTACAATAATTTCATTTACAACAGGTGGTGCTGCAATTTTTCTCTGCAGAAAATGAGATGCACCTGTGCAGCACAGAAACAGAAGCAAATGCCTTGGCACAACAGACCTCACCGTGTTTAATTGCAGTTTTGCTCAGACCACAAGAGGTTAATGACAGCCAAGAGCATTAAGAGCAAAATAAGTACAGCCCATTATCAAGGTGGTGCGTTTGTGTAGATTTTTAATAGCTAGAATGAAAAATAAAGCCAACAGTGACATCATCTCTTGCTGTCCTGATGTGAGCAAGCTGCACCATCGGCAGAGAACCTTCCCTGTGCACAGCACTGCCTCGGCTGGTCACAGGTTTCCTCCTGCAGCATCGCCTTTGCTTCTCTCCATGGAAAAAATCAGCTTCCTATCCTGTTCATCTGTGTGGAAATCAATCCCTCAGCAGCAGCGTTTGTCTCTTCGATGACAAGGCAGACCCCAGCACAGCCCTCCTCCGGCAGCAGGTACTGATGCCACCAGAGCCATGCCCAAGACAGGGCTGGGAGGGCACCACTGCAGGCACGAGGCTCTCCAAGCCTGGTGATGCTCCTGCAAGAGTTACCTTGCACTGGAGCGTGGATGCTTGTCCCTCCCGCCTCAAGGTGAATTGCTCACCAAAAATGTTACACCGTCGCCGTTAGCTCCAATTCCTTCACCCAACACCTTTCGCCAGGAGAGAAGGAATCGGGAAGAAATTGCTGAGGCAGGACATGGGGATGATTTCACCTGCCTGGAGAGGACCTCCAGGAAGCCCTGTCACCAGGCTCCCCTTAACCTGGATCAGATTTCAGACTAGTTTTGGGGCAGGCAGAGGCTGGCCCTCCACTGGCACCACCCTCCAGAGTCAGGTGGGCGTCAAGCCCACCCGAGTACGAGTCAGAGCTGGTCATGGGGTGGCATTTTCATGTTTTTAAGATTTTTTTCTTCTTCTTTCCGCATTAGAAGAAAATGTTTTGAATTGCAGAAAACCCAGTCCAGGAAGGATCCGAGTGTTAAACTTCACTGCATCGGAAAGGAAAAGTACATGCTCAATGCAACTTTAATCATATATTTAGGAGGGAACTGTCTCTTCACACACATCCACAGCTACTCAAAATGCTGGAAGAGAGGAGGGAAGACAGAGAAAATGCTACCACCAAGTGGAGGTAAGCATGCAGGTGAAGCCATGACAGCCGGGGAAGGTAGAGCAACACAGTTCTTGTAAATCCCTGTAACTGCTTCCTGTGATTTATTCAGGAGGAAGATCACCACATTATAATTTCTGGTTATCTTCAATATGGAAGAAAAAGGTTCCCTTCAGGGGATTTTACCCTCTGACATGCTGATATTCGTACGTTCAGTAGCGCTTTACTGAAGCTCAGGATTACATACACAGAGGCACTATGCATGCATGTACATACACAGAGGATGGATAGACTTATGAAACACTTGGTATGGAGAAGCATTTGTCTGCCGCAAGGTATTTTCCCCAGTTAGTTTGCCAGATGTCAACTTGCTGCTTCAGTGTCCTGGCTCCTCTGTCCGGACATTTCCAATGCAAGAAGTAGTGCATATTTTGCAAGGAGATAGCAGGCTTTCCCACTGCAGATTGGGTAAGTGAGCAGAAATGTCCCGTGGCAGTGGCGATGCAGCACAGGGGAGCACAGCCCTGGGGTCCTGCTGGAGCCTCCAAGCCCACAGTGGAGATTCCTAACTCGTACTCAGAAGATTTATTTGTTTTCCAAAGCTCACTTATAATTTGAGTGCTCACATGGTTAGTAACAGATTCTTTCAAATATTTTCTATTTCCTAGATTGCCAGATACAGATGGAGTCAATAGGATGTCATCTAAGAATGGCATTATTCTTCTTCAAATAAGAGATTATAGGAACTTGGACTATGCGGATGATCAAACCAGCAGTGCTCATATTATTTTTTTTTTTCCTTGTGACTTCTCTTCCATCCCCAGCATTTCATGCAGTCCTAAGAACTAAGAGCAATATTGGCTGCAGTGGCAATGTTTGAGAGCCCACCTCACCCCGGGTGGTGGATCCTGACAGCCCAACAGCTGAGCTAGAGGAGCGGAGCAGGCAGAGTACCCCGAAGGGGTTCGTTAAATTGTTTGGGGAATTCATCACTGAACTGCCACTGTGAAGCAGCACCGATTCTGAACAAAAAATAGGTTGCATGCTAGATATTGCAAACCAGAGTTTTCAAAGACCTCGTCTACCACTTAGGCAATTAAAAGAACTGTTGAGATTTTTCAAAACACACATACTCTGCATTACTAATGATTGTACCAGATAAACACTTTTTTTCCAATCTGTTTTATTAGACATTGCTCTAATAGGCTGAGGTGTGACCAAAGACCCAGATGTAAAAGGAGAAACCATCAGAGAATGCAGAGAAGATCGGTGCTGAAGGCTGTAGGACTGGAAGAGGCGCAAAGCTGAAGCAGAGGACAGGCGGCCATTAGGTGTGGACAGGCGATGTGCTCAGGTTTGGAGATGGAGAGGATGGGGCTGGGGCAGTAGCGGAGGGTGCTGTTGGCATCCAAACCAACTGACACTCGCTGGGACCTGGGGGACCCTTTTGCAGCAGAGCAGGAGGAGATGGGAAGAGAGGAGCAGCTGGAAGGGAGGCTGGGCTCCCTGCAGGGATCCTTCTGCAGCTCCTTCTCTGCAAAGGTCTCCAGATTTCTCTCTACCTAAATAATTCTGACAAAATGTCTGTCACTATGGCAACAAGGGAAAACAAATTGATTCGAGAGGTGTCTGATATTAGTAATGCATAGAAATTATTGTTGCTATGGCAACATGATTTACAAATGAATTGGAATATTTAGGAAACAATTAGCAATCGAAACTCTGCGGAAGCGAGGTCTCAGCTGGCTCTAAGCATCGCCAGCCCTGCAGAAGCCTCTCACCTGCTCAGCTTCAAAGTACTTGGGCACCGAGTTCCAGGAGGTTTAAACTCAGTGGACTCCTCAGGCTGGGTGACTCAGGAATTTGTCATGGACTTTAAAGGAAAACACCAAACAACACAGACTGCAGTGACACGACCGCTGGTGGCAGCTCTGCCACCCAGGCGTGATCCCAGGGGAGTTACCACCCACTGAGATGTTCCAGCTCTACTGGTTTAGGGCTTGAGCAAAACCTACTTTGTTCTTCCGCTTGAGCAGCAAAACGTCATGGCTGGAGGGGACCAAGGGAATGATGAGAATCGCATACCCCAGCCACCCCTCCCCTGGGGACATGGCAGAAGAGCCTGCCGGGGCAGCGATGCAGCACCTCCATCCCTTGGAAGAACAGGCTGCACTCCTGTCCTGAAATCTTTCACAGAAGGAGAAAACAGCACTATCCAGGACCTGACACGTTACGCACCCCGGAGCAAGCTGTGCCGGTGTGCAGCCAGCCCTGGATGAGGACCTCTGGCCTGGCAGCAGCCAGTGTGCCCCAGGGAAAGTGCTTGTGACCTTGTGTTCATGCTCAGATAAATGCAATGACCTCTTCTGCTTGTTCTCTCCTTTGGGAGCCACTTCTGCTCGTGCAGAAGCTAGCACCCCTTCAGCCCGGTGCAAGTGTCATCACCTGAAGGATGGCTTGTTCAAAAGCATATGTGACTTACATAGAGGGACAGGGCCAGTTTCAGCTCATCTGGTTTGCCTTGATGCTGGAGCATCCCTTGTATGCCAAGAAACACATCTCGCTGGGGAGAGTAATCTTTTATATCTGTGTTTGTCTGTATCCATGTAGGACGTGTATGTCAAAGCTGAATGTAGTCAGAGACGAGCTGGACAATGAACACTAATTTGTTAAAAAGACAATTAGGTTCAAAACGCAATTAGGTAAAATCACTGAGGAGTAACCCATGAAGAACTTTTAAGGACAAAACTATCACCTGACTCTAAAAGCCCCTGAGCTATAGACATATGGATGCTGGGACTGTCTACCAGCGAAGCATCCCCGTTCTCCAACTCATCCTTCAGCATCTGCTGTGGGCTGCTGCCAAAGCGGGGTTCAGCCCCGGTGGGTCTCTGGTCAGCTCTGGTAGGAGCCCTGCTCTCACGATGCTGATGAAAACTTACAGCAAACTCCCCCGTATTTGAATTGGAGATCTGCAGTACAGCAACAGCTATGAAACAAAATCCCTTCCCAGACCCTGGCTGTCCTTGAGCAGTTGGTGTGTGGAAGATGCAGCTACAAGGATTCCCACCGCAGTTTGTTTCCTTTCATTTCGCCTTTGCCTCCTATCCCCTGTCAACAAGGCAGGTCAGCTGGCAAATAACATCTTTTTCACACTATTCCTACAACAGCTTAATGAAAATCTTCACCTGCTAAAAGTAGGGGCCTTTACCACAAACAAAACACAGCGAAATGACCGGTGTTGTTCTTGCTTTCATAGAAGGCAGCCAGAAGAGCACTTAGCAGAATTGACAACAGTAAATGATTTTAAATGCATTTCTAAACACTGCCTCGGAAAGCACTTTGGGGATTTAGGAATCTAATAATTGGAGGGAATCCACATAGCAATTAGTCAAGTGCTGCTGACACTGAGTGACAGGACATTGCCCCCACCCAAGAAGTAGGTACCAATTTTGTAAAAAATTTCCAGTTTCTGACCCTCCAGGTTTTCAGTCAACCCAATTCATTCAATAGCTTGTAGGTGTAATTACAAGGAGCAGAGCATCCCCCGGTTCCCCAGGAGGGGCTCCTCCTACGTGCAGGGCACTACAGAAGCCCTCTCCACCAGCACCTTTCCCAGGGAGACCTGGAGGTCCTGCCCCCATGCTGGGGATGTCCAGGGTGGCTCAGAAAGCTCTGCTTCAGCAAAGCCATTTCGGTAGATATGACATGGTTGGAAACAAGGATTAACCATGAGCTAAATCTGTAAGAGGGACGTTGATATAAACCAGAAATCACCATTACTCCCAGTTTGTGATAGTAGTCGGGGAAAGACCTGACCCACAGAAGATTTCCATGGATATACGGATCAGCGGTCTTACACCATTATCTCAGGTTAAATTACAAATGGATAATTTTTGTTAGCTTATTAATTTGGTTTTATAGGCAGCAATATCTGACAATAGGGGACCCAATGCCACACAAAAAACCCGAAAGCAATTTTTTTAGGAGAACGTGATATAAAATAAAACTGAACTGACATGACTGAGATATAAGTCCCTAATCTGAACTTTTTATGCATCAGTAAGCAAACAGGACTCTCCTTCACACCATTAAGATTTCCGCATTTATAATCTTCTATGCTGTCTTTTGCTTAACAGTATGAATTTTAAAAGAAAGCTTCAGGCTTATAGAAGCAGAGAAAACATAAAGGTTTTTATTCATAGGAACAGCAGAAGAAGATCTGATAATCCCACTTTAATTTCCAATACCTCATATCCCTAAAACTCCCTTCCAAGTTCAGTTTCTCTTCCCAGACCTTGAGCAGACCTTCCACAGCCACGCAAGTTTTCATCTGAAAATTAAATTTCTTCCTTTTTAAGAAAAATAAAACTTCATTTTAACATTCAAAAGTTACAGCTATCAATGTCCCGAAGAAATCCTCTGGCAATATTTAAGCAGAAAATAGCCATTCCACACGGCACAAACATTTCAGTCCTATTATCAAATTGTGCATATATACATACGTAATCACACCTATTAGAGCAACCAGTTTATATCAAGCGACTCAGTGACTCTAGTCCGTCTGCTTGCTGAATATCTGTGATCACGGCAAAATGTATTTTTAACAACAGCTTACCCATTTGTTATGCTGTAGGGGAGTGTTTGAAATGTATGCTTTGCCATCTAGCTGGGGATAAGTTATGTGGTTCTTGCTGGAGTGATTGGACAAACTGATAAACTCTTTTGACACAGGCAGTTGTGCATACGCATTTAAAAACCTCTGTTTTCACAATTTTTTTGCATAGTTGTATCATTTGTTTTCCGAGTGAAATTTATCGTTGCATGCAAAACCTATTGCTGAAGCAGGTAGAAGTGGCTTGGGGTGATTTTAAATATCAGAACAAGTAGATAAGGAACTTTTGCATTCACAAAAATTGGCAAACCCAGAGTGATCACAGATTATGTTATTCAGGAAGATGGATTAATTTTCTAATGCTGTTACAGATTGGCATTCACTTGACAGAAATTAATAACAATTTCTGCTCATCAGCAGACACAAGGACAATGCTTCTTTATCAAACCGGTTAAGAGAAACAGCAGATGGCTTCACGTGCAATGAGGTTCACCCAAAATAGCATGGATCAGGAATTTCCATAGCTGTTGCATCAGAGACACAAATGTGTGTCTATGGAGAAGAAACGTAACAGAAATTCAGAGAAGTGGGAGGTTCCATACCTCCAACATTACACCCAGTAATGCAGTCCCAAGGAAACCCTAGACACCTACAGACCCCGACCGCTCTGGCCAAGAGGACCCTGCTCTGTGAGCAGACGAGCTCGCTGCACGCAACCCCGCGGCCTCGGCGTGCTCTGCAGCCCGGAGCTACCCGAGCAGAGAGCAGCACCAGCAGAACATGATTTCAGGTGGAAGGCACTCTTCAACTCCCACCTATAAACAACGGGCTGCAAGAAAAAATCCCCAATTCAATGTGAATAGACAAGGTCCAGGCTATATAACTAAATATTAATGTCTCCTTTGTTTTTGGTGCACTGCAGCAGGAGCGTTCCCCTTCAAAACGTCCACCCTCAGCATGTTTTTCTTTGGGGAATCTCCCCCCACAGAAAAATGTTGCAGATGAGTAAGAGATTAACAAATGAAAAAGAGTATCTCTTGGTGGTGAAGAGTAGTCCACTTTAACCCCGAGGACAACATAAGCATCGTGATACGAGGAATGCTGAGCAGGAATGTGGTGCTAAAACCAAAACATGGGATGTCTGATCTGAGACAAGGTGCCGGTCCTGAAACCACCCTGCCCTTGAATTGCCTTGGAGGCAATTAAACCTCTGATAAATTTTCTCGGGTAAATTTTGACTTACCTTCTGCAACACTCTGGCATGAAAGGGACAAGGCCAAAATAAAGATCTGTGGATATTGCCAGACACACCTGAATGGATTACTAGATCCTTACTAGACTTACTAGAAATCAATATTAAATTAACATGAATGGCAAGAGACATCTCAGTCCACCCATGTTCAATTTATCTACCTAAAATTGTTCAACTTGTCTGCTAAGGCGCTTAATGGTTTTGAAATGCAACCGGGCAGCAAACGGATCTGCTGTAGGTTACACCACTTGTGGGCTTTGTTCATGTAGAGGACCCCACTGGCAGTGTCAGTCTCCACCTGAACACAAAGCTGCTGATACAGAGCTCCCTTCTCAGCAGGCTTGCATTTCCAAGGCGTTTGCATGTTAACAAGCCTTCTTAGCAGATGAATCGCCTGGAGGCAGCGAAGATCTGAGCGTGTGCCCATCTCACTGTGCCGGCACCTGCAATTGCTGCTGTCCTGACAGGAGGCACAACTTGGAAGGGAATTTTGCTGCAGATGTTTGCTGGGGGAAAATAAGACCGCGCTTTGTCCCAAAACCAGCCTAAGTTGCCTGCATTTCTCAGAAAAAGGTGAGGGCTTCAGGTGCAGTATTTTCCCACCTACCCACAATGAAGTCTTGAGAGTTTTTCATTACTAAAAGACAAATTCCCTGTATGCAGAGCAGCGAGAGCTGTAGAAGATTCTCCTGAGATGGCTTCTAGGAAGGGGTTGCAGAGGCAGCAGACAGAGGCTGGGGCAGTTGTAGTGCCAGGATTGTAAAGCACATGCTACAGCTTGGCACGCCTGCGCAACAAAAAAACCTGCTGAAATGGCTGCTGAGAGGGGAATTAAAGCATGACAGAGTGGACTGACATCTCCCAGTGCTGTCTGGAGCTTATCAAAATGACAGACTGGGTTATAAGAAGCAATCAACGCCATTGCAGGCAATGAGCCACGCACCTGGAGACCGTGCATCGACAGGCCACGTCATCAGGGTTTCCTACTGCCGAATTATCTAAGAGTACTTTCGCAGTTTCCCTGGTCAAATCAGAGATGCACATGCCAAACTAAAAAGATATAAATATATGCTGAAAGCATACAATTGTTTCCTTCTCTGAGCATCCTCCCTTGAGTATTCCTTGCTAATCCTGTTACTAGACAAATAAACTATCTGAATATGCTTTAAGTGTTAACTAATCCATGTGTGAGAGAAGAAAGCCTGTCCCTCACACCAGGATCAGGAGCCACTTGCTGAGCAGGAGCCCAGCGGGGATGCACCAGGGAATCCCACCGGGTTACAGGTGGTTGGATCTGAAGAGCGGCAAGTCAAGATGGAGATGAAGTCTGTCACCAAGAGGAGGACTTGGTGGAGATGGTAGTGGTACTTGGAGCTCGCTTACCAATTCCTTGCAGAGGTTGGTGGAAGCCCAAAAATTGCCTGACAATGAGATTTCCCCGAGAGTCTTCATCCTTGGACAAAGAAGAAAATAGTCTCTGACAGCTCCTTGAGGCAGGAAGATGTGAAGGTGAAACAAAGGGCTCTTGAGTTAGGTTTCAGGAGCACCTGTTGGGCTTGGACCTCTGCCTGGAGTGAGTCTAAGGGCACTGAAAGAGAGGACATCTTCCTGTCAGAGATTGTCCTGATTCCATTGCCAAAAAGGCAAGATCAAAGTGGGAGAAAAGGGGCCATCCTTCGGCCATGCCACTGCACCAGAGAGCAGTTGTGACTTCTACCAGTGCATGTCCAACTTGGTGGTGCAGGCAGGCTAAGAGGTGTGAGAAGACCGATCTCAAGTTGAGGTAGACCTTGAGGAAGAAGTCCAACTCCCTTCAGTCAACAAGACATGGAGGAAGGTGACACATAGGCTTTGCTTTCATGACTGGATCCTCTCATAAGAGGATGTTCCAGACTGCTTTGGGCTGGGGGATCACACAGCAGGAGGAAACAGATGCAGAAGCTACTTTCTTCTGCTACCCTAGAGAAAAGTCTTCCTCTGGTATTGCAGTCATGACCAAAAGACTCTTACCTCCCTCCAGAAAGAGTTTGGATCGAACACATAGATGGATCCCTAAAATTCAAGGTTTCCCTGACCTAAGGCAGAAAAAAGGGACAGCCTTGCAAACAACAGCAAACATAGCCTCTCCTTCTTCTTGCTGAAGGTCTGAGTATTAAAGCCCCTGTAAAGTGCATTTTCTGGGTATAGAAGTTCCTCCTAACACAATAAAGTCTTCCTGTACACTCTTCAGATGGGAGAAATATGTTTCTCTTAGATGAGCGAATATGTCTCTTGAAAGAGACAGTTTGAAGACCATCTGCTTTGAGGAATTCATTAAAGGAGAAAAGGAGCAGAAAAAACCAAAATACAAACAAAAAGAGGAACTGAAATATCTAAAAGGGTTTCATAGAAACTGAGGGCTAAAAGCAAGGCTTGAGAAGGGATTCAAGTTCCAAGCTGCGTGTGAAAGCTCCCATTGAGATAGATGCAGACAAACTGAAAAAGGGAGACTTGGCATGTGCACTGTGCACAGAAAGGTGGGAGATAGGTGCTCCCTAAGGGGTATTAGTGGGGCTAAAGGTGTCTGGGTTTAGTACTTGACTGCAGCCTGCATGAACATGCAGGACAGACACTCACAGAGGGCACCGTCTCAAATGATCCTCATCCTTACAGAAGAGCTTTGCATGGGGGTCACTGTGCTTTGGACATCCTAAAACAGGACCGCAGTGCACCCCAGTGCACTCGTCTTGTTACAGCAGGGTCTGCTGTGAGCAGGAGTTGTTGCACTGATCAACTCTATTCTGAGAACGTCCATCAGCCCTTTAATGATGCCCAGTTACGGTTTATCTGATGATGTGCCAACAACAGAACTTCCAACCTGAATAACTGATTCTCTGTGCTTTGCAGAGGTTACATACCCTTTTATTAAACTGAATTTCTTGTACACCACAAAAGCTTAGGTGAAGCTTATTCTGTCAGCATAAGTTTCAGTCATAGTCTACTGTCTTCCTTTGGTCTTTCTGATTATATTCAGAATTACCTTCCCAGCCTGATCGTTGAAATGCTTCAACCTTTCTATCAGTTCCTGTCAATGCCGTGATAAAATACCACATAAAGGTCCCTGGTGACCAGGGGTCATTTCAGGTGCTGTGCTGAGCACCCAGTAGATATCTCACAGATAGGGATGAGGCTCAGCTTTTTGAAAGATCTTGATGTTTGTTTTCATCCTTAATTAGAATGAAACATGAAAAGATACAAATTCCTCAAAGAGTAATATTCAGAAAAGGTGTTAATTTGGGGCTAGGGAGAGACAAATTAGAATTGTTGTTTCAGTAAAATGTGTACATGATAAAAAACACAAGAAATTTTTATAAAAAATATGTTCCAAAGAAGTCAAAACAAAAAACTGATCCTGACTCAGTTTGTCTCCTAGTTTTCTTTCAAAATGAATTCTACTTAGTTTTACATGTTTCTGCTTTTTTAGAAAAGCATATTCAAATTTAATATCATTGTGCTCTTTTTTCCAGAAGAATTGTTGACCATTTGATTATCCTAAAACCAGACAGAGACCCAGTGATTCCTCCTTCCTTTTGTTAGGTTCACAGCTGACTGATCATACTGAAATTATTCCAGAAAAGTCACAAAGTTATTGCGACCCAAACCAAGAAGCAAGGTTTACTTTTGATATTCCTGAAATCAAAGAAGTATTTTGTTTTCAGGTTAAAAACCTCCTACCAGTTTGCTACACTGATGATCCTTTGATCTTGCAAAACAGCAGGATGAACCCTTGGTACAAGTGTTGCTTCAGAGGAAGCTCTGAATTGTTCTTCTGTATCTCAGATCATTTTCTTTCTGTATTCGTTTAAATCCGTATGTGGTCACATATCCACGTAGGATACTTAATTCCATTTATCCACTTTTCATCTCTCTCCTATTAAGAAGAAGGTATTATCAGCAGGCTCTCAGGGATTTTACAAGTATCTTAGAAAAACAATGGGTGTTATTACAACTGTCATTCCCCTGGCTAACGTCAAAAAATCTGCAACATTCAATCCGTATGCACCCTAGTCCAACAATGAACACACACTCTTACTGCCTTTCCATATCACGTACTTTTACTGCCTCTACCCAATTAACAAAACCAAATGCCTCTTCCTTGTGAAAGGTACCTTGTTCTGGTTAGTTCAGTTGCAGTTAGTCCCCAACTCCAGCCCCAACCTCTGCTCCTCACATCTCTGTAAAAAACCTGTAGAAGTCCAGCAAGCTGCAGTTCTAACGTGCTTTCCACAGCACCGCTTCCTCTATCCTTTCTAATAGCTCCATGAATCTATCAAACATCCATTTCATTAAGAAAAAGACCACAAGGTTATATTACTCCTTTTTTTTTTTCCTCCTGTAAATAAAAACAACAATATATTGTGTGCTAGGAGCACTATGATTTAACGTTAGAAACAGCTATGAAATGTAGTTGGAAACAGCTTGAGAAGAACCTTTAAATCACTGATTCTCTTCCTTCCTTACTCTATAAAAACTGGGGTTTTTTGGTTTTGGGTTTTTTTAAAGAGAAGGGTGCATAGATGCATAAAGGCTTCGGCAGTTTTACAAGGTGTATTACTGACTGCATCACAACGTCCTTAGGGCCACCAGGAAACATTCAGATTTGATTTACAAGACCTACACAGCACTGAGGACCGAGATTGGCTTTGTGGATGCTTCTTCACTCTTCGCAGAGAGATCCCACGCATGGACCAACAGCCCTTCTTATAGTCCGTAGGCAACCTTGCCAAAGGTTTATTTCCAAAAACTTAACTGATTAATTTTATGATTCGTTAAACATTAATGACTCCAGAGGCGGAGCCGTCTTCCCCACATGGAGCAATGGATGTGGATCCATGCAAAAAATGTTTAAAATCCATGGACATCATGTTTGTCCCAGCGAGGGACCCCCAGTGCTGACACACACCGCGACACCGAGGGCCAGCCCCAGACTAAGACCCAGAGCAGTTGGGAGCAAAACATAACAATTTAACTGCATGATTTTGTTGGTTTTTTGTTTTTTTTTTTCTGTAACAGTTAGATCTAAACTAATAATTGGTAGACCTCTAAGATTTTAATTAAACTAACATTACATTCTTGGCTTTACTTATATAGGTGTGCATCCTCTTTGCCCGAAACCAAGACTTCCTTATGCATCTGAATGGAAATAAAAATACAGGTTTGTCTTCCAAAGGAGCCATCCGTTTCTTGTTGATACTAAAGGGCAGAATTCAATCCCTTCCCCAACCTCAGACAGTTGCGTGAAAACTGGAAATCTTATTCTGGGAAAAACTTTCTTGCCTTTATGTTTATGTTTATGATGGACCCCGTTACCAGACACGTGTGTCTGCTGCTGCTTTTTCACGGCAAACTGTTTAAAAGACAGGCGGGAAAGGAAAGCAAGAGAAGGAGGTGATGGGATACACCCTGGATGTTTTTCTAACCTCTTAAAGGTTCAAAATCACTCGGATTCAGAGGAGATTTTTCCACTTAGTATTACCTGAACCAGCTCATTTCCCCCTGCTTTACTTTAGGGGCTTCCTTTTTACCCTCACTAAACAGTTCATCTCAAATTTAACCGAATTGGTACCACAAGGACAAGTCAAAACACCCATGGAAGAACAAGACCCTTTTTTTCTAATGCTGGGCACCTGCACATCCCAAATCCACAAGTGGATTATTAGGTCTAGCAGGGAGGTTTTCATAGCGATTATGCATTTAATCTTGATGGTATTATAGCATTCTGTTTATAAATTAGTTTATACTGAAGATATTTATGGTAAATAATTATGAAATACTACATTTTTTATTTCTATTTCCCAGTTATAACTTTTGTAAGAAGGTTTTTGAATACATCTCAGGGGCCACTTTGCAAATAGCTGCACATAAGTCTACCTGATGGTGTCTAAATATTTAATATACTTAAGAACAGAGGTTAGTACCATCAATACAGGCTACAGGAGAGCAAGGTTAAAGCTCCTCCCTGCTTTAATTGCCCCTTCCCAGGCCAGACCCAAGCACAGCCATTTGGTGTCAGAGTCCGTCCATCCGTCCGTCTGTCCCTAGTCAGGGTCCATGTGCTGAGCAGGGGGATGGGAACCACCCGTCTCTGTTGTCTGGGGAATCTTCTGCCATGCAAAAAACCTTCAAGCTCCTGGTTCACGGGAAAGGTTAGATTGCAACCTCTCTAAGTTCTGATCCCAACAGCATGGGCAAGAAAATCCTTAGATTAAAAAACCCCTCAACACTTCAAATATTTCTGTGTGCAACAGAATTCCATTTTTTAACCACCCTGGAGGTTGTTATTGTACTCAAGTGTTTGAATAGATACTGAACACTAATAGCTGACAACTGTTGAAGCCAGTAACTTAACCATTTTTTCTGATCCCAACTAGGCAACGTCCAGTGCAAGAGAAAAAGGAAAAAATCATAAAAAGGAAAAAGAAACCTTCAAGTTTTTTCAAGACTAGTTATCAGATCAATAGGTTTTAGCAAATATACAGTGAAATTCTTTGTGATCATCACACGCCCCAGCAGCCAGCACGAGCAGAGAGTGTCCATACAAGCCGCAGAGAGTTAAGCTCTGTGCCTGTCGCTCATGTCGCTGCAGTTCCACGGAGCTGAAAATGGAAACCCCGCTCCTCTGGGCTGCGAACCCTCGTCCCTGCTCCTGTGGGACGGAAACCCAGGACTGCTCCCCATGTCCATCCCAGCAGCTCAGGGACTTGCGTTGCTCTCCCACGGTCAGATGAACCCAGGCGACTCTGCAAAGGGAAGGGACAACTCCCATCTCTGAGGTTTAAGTGTGGGGAACCAGCCCGGAGAGCCCATCACCAGCAGTAAAGCTGTAAGAGAGGCTGCCCCTTCTTCTATCCAGAGCTGTTTTTCTGCCACAACATACCCCTGAATCATCCCTTGAGGATTTGGATGCCAGATGTGCTCTTGCCTTGCCTGAGTTTCTACATTTGAAGTTAAAGGAAACGATTTGTGTTTTAGACATATGGTATTTTTTAATATTTTGGACTGAGCATAGAGTGTGGCATCAGGGAGCCAGCGTAATGTTTTATCTGTGAAACGATTAGGGTATGAAAGCACACACTGCACAAAGGAGATGTGCTCTTGTCTCATCTATTTTTATTTTTTTAAGATTTTTCAATTCAGAAAAGGCTTTGAAAAAGAATTCCTAGTGAAGCAAAACACCCAAGGGGCATGCAAATCTGAAGTGAAGTACAGCCGCCACTGGATTTCACTCCACAGCTAACCCTATACTAATGTATAACAAAACTGGATGTATAAAGATTAGGAAAGAGAAGACACTGCAGATAAAGATTTAAAATTCACTTGCTAAATACATGTTTAGTTATAGTGAAAATGTGATTTAGTCTTGCTAGGATAGTCACAGTCCTGAACTAACATTGACTACTAATTAGAAAAACACTGCAGGACACTACTATAATGAGCAGTTTTCCAAATCTGAAGCCTTCCGGACTGTTTCTGTTAGAAGAGCAACCGAGGGCATCAGATGTATCTTTGAAAATATACTTAAACAAACCAGATTCCACCAAAGTGTAAAAATTAAATCAATAAAACCTGACTGCCTTCAATTCCAAGTCACTCTCACCTAGCCAACTTCTAGATTTCCCTTCTTTTTTTCCCCCTTGCTCATGATGTCCCTGTTGCTTACCCACAGCTCATCCTGCGTCGCTGCCCCAGGAGCTGAGGGGTGGGTGTCTCAGTATCTCCAAACCAAACACCCTACCCTGCACCCACCAGGATGAGGGGCCGCCTGAGCACCCGCCCTGCGTGCCGAGGGGGGCACGGCAAGGACCCCCACATTGCACCCCATGCTCCAGCCAAGCTCCAACTCCACAGGTTTCATTTCTGCACAGCCCTGGTGTCGTTTTCATCTCTCCCATCCTTTTGCTGCGATAAAACTTCTCCTCCTGCACTTTTGACCCGGACCTGCTGCTGCTATTACTGTTGGACAAGGGAACCAGGAGTGGAAAAGTAGTTTTATGGAGTATTCAAACAGATAAGCCTACCCTCCCTACTGAGCAACAAAAATACCCAGAGCTACCACCTGCACACGTACACCCAAATCTTTGTGAAACGCAACTCATTGCATAAATTTTTTTGACAGTCAGAGGTAATTCCTCTGCTCTTTGGGCAGCTGACCCGATAGTCGTGACTAACACCAACTTCCCCTGAGCTGTAGGTGTCACCGAAATCGGGAAGAAACCTCGTAACACCCATGTAGTGTTAAAAGGCAGGCGTTCTTTATTCTCGGTGCCGGGAACACGGGGGATAGATCCTCCTCAATCGTGTTCCAAGTTGTACCAAAAATCACAGGTTTTTATACGTATTTTCTGTTAAGTCATGTTCACACCATACTGTTTTACATACAATACTTACTATTCATTCTAAATAATATTCATTATTAACTTAGCCTTTACATTGACTGGTCCTTATGTATATGATTTCAAATCCCAAAATAATCATTGGTCCCTTTTACTAACACCACTAACTGACCACTAACTGATTCCTTGATATTCAAATCAAGATGGGAAGGGTAAGGGGACTTTCGAGCAGTACCGCCAGTGCACGACGGGTCAAGCCACCCCTTCTCACGATGCCTTACCAAATACAATTCGCATTGTCTCAAAGTTCTAACAGAACATTCTTCATTATACCACTAAGTTAATCATTACTTTAAAACAGTATAGATTCAGTTACGTTCCTATGGTCACACAGCACACAATATTCTACTATTCTATTTAATTCCCTGCCACCTTGGTTACGTAGTCACCAATTTCTCTAAACATTATTGTCTGATGGTATTAAACCCTGTGGTTATTATCAGACAGATGCAGGGAGGGTGCTGGGTCACTGTGTGCACCCAGCTCTGCAGGCACCACCAGTTCCCTGTGGTGGGCTGGCTCCTCCAGCCCCAACCTGCCCCCCCCGGCCCTGGACCCCCACCTTCTGCTGCAATGCTCCTCCTTGGGCAACGCCACTGGTTTCCAAACCATGTGGAGTCTCCAGTTCCCACCCCTCTCCCTTTGTGGTGTGCGCATGGGACACCAGGTGCTGAGAGAGGTCCTTGGCTCCTGGGGGTGATGGGCAGCAGAAAAGCACGTGGGCACCACCGGTGTCCCCTGAGGATGGTACCGACAGCAGTGTTCTCCAGCCTGGCATCGCATTTTGGGGACACTTACAGAGGTGGGAGGCTGTCAGCTGCTTCGCCTTGCTTCTGTTGACCAACGGGTTAGAAACTACAGAACAAAGAGGCAGGAAAGGGGACAGAGAGAGGATGCAAATGCATGGCAAAATGTTTACAAAAATTATAAAAAAACCCACCCCAGATGTGCGCCTAGAGGCATGAACCTCATGAATACTGTCCTCTTCAGAATTTGGAAATGCCCTGATCAGTCTGTATTGGCAAAAGAAGTGTTTTTTTTTTAAATGCGTTAGGGTTTGGAGAGCCTACGGGCACCTGCAAATCATGTAGCAGCGTCAGGATTTTCCTTCAATGTTCGGGAGACCATTCAAGGAGCAGCACAGCTCCTGCCTCTGCCTCCTGCCCGGGGCATCTCTGAGCACCTCGAGAAAGCCCAGCGGAGCAGGGGCTGGGCGTCCCCCCCAAAGCCCAGCCGTCATGTCACCATCCCTTATACCTGCAAGATAAATGAGCAGGGCCCAGAGGGCATCGTCTTACCTGCTTTTATTACCTCTGCAGCTCCAATTTGCAAACATTTCCCACAAATTACATTTAAAAAGTATGGAATGTCACCACTCGTGTATTTAACTGTCTCAGAGTGACTCAGTGACAGATGGGATGCGTAAGACTGAATTGGATGTGTTGACCAAAAGCATTAATCGCTTTTTACTGCTAATAAATAGGGCCTGTATTCACATGTGGAAGTTATTTAAAGTTCATAGATTTCCAGCAGCATTTGCTAAGCTTGGTCTGACAATTTTCTGAGTAAAATATTTATGCACCAGACTCTGTTTTGATTAGAAGCAGCGCTCGCTGTTATATACCAGACAATTACGCCATTAAGACAACCCATGCAGATAACGAGAATTACTCCAAAATGGCAGCAACAAGCTGTTGGTGGGAGCGGTGGCTGGGGACGGTCCTCGGCTGGAGCGTGCTCCACCACCATGCTCAGCAGCCGGTGAAGTTTAAGAGGGGAAAACACATCGTCCTCAGCAAAGCCCAACAGCCATTTTCCTCTTGCTTCATTACTCCAGAACAAATACTCTCAGTGCTACAAAGCTGCGTCTTTTATTGTGGAAATCATCCCATGCATCCAAGGCCTGTTTTTCCTGGGCGAGGAAAATAGAAATACTTGGCAGACCTTCCCC
This sequence comes from Sula dactylatra, assembly GCA_013389905.1. Lineage (NCBI taxonomy): Eukaryota > Metazoa > Chordata > Aves > Suliformes > Sulidae > Sula > Sula dactylatra. The sequence goes on from WEKW01030052.1 coordinate 664,855, forward strand.
CATGCGACAGAAAGCTGTGACAAGCCTAAGAGAAAATATGGCCCCACCTCAGCTGTGTCTGATACGAGTCAGAAAAGCATGAGAAACACATTGCAGCCCGCTGAAAGAACAGGTCTTTTTCCTATACGAGATGTTTTTCTCCATTTCCACACCACAATCTGAGTTCCTCGTGACCGGTGCGTTTACGGGGGGCTGAGCAGGGCCGATTTCATGGATGGGGAAAGGAGGCAGCGAGCGAGACCGCCTCACCCAGCAATGCACAGGACCGCCGTAAGAAACGGCTTCAGGTTCCTGTGTCCCAAAATAAGGTCCTGGCTCCTAGACTGTTCTTTTTGTTTGAATAAGGGTGCGCACACCTGAAGGCACGCAATTAGCTTGGCACTTGTTCTCTGAGCTCTTCATGGACATTCGAGCTGATGGATCTCCTGTGCTTGGCGTTGAGGCAGGACCCCGCTCCGGGAACGGGCAGCAACTCACCCATCCCTTCAACAGGGCAGCTGGTGACCGCGAGAACCACCCCATTGCTAATGTGGCCACATCGCCCCTCGGTCCTGACCGGTTTTAGGTACTTCATTCACTCACTTCCTACAAGAAGTTATTAGCAGCATGTAGAGTTAATTTATCCTCTGTGGTTGTGTTTGATGAGTATTTAATTGCACGCAATTTTGGCACGGCAGCGTTTAGCATCGTGCTGCACTGCACAGCTCCGCACATCGCATTGCCCATAGTCATCCACTTTCAAGCTACAAAAAAATCATCTCGACTTATTTCCACCCATTTCACTAACAATGAGAAGTTATGGCTGAAATAAACCATTAACATTAAACTCTTTTGCCTACAGTACCTCTCCCCATTGAGTCTATTTTCCATTTTTAATTGAATGAAAACTATTAAAGCTACTGTTCTTCAGTTTGAAACTGAAATTACTGTAATAAAACCAGGTGACCTAAGGCTGATCATTCACGTGATGAGCAGTCACTCGAAGGGGAAGGAGGCACATCTTCAGGTGCAGGTAAGTTCAACATTCTCCGCTTCCACCCCAAACTGTGGCCATGCCGAGTGGAAGGCATGTATTCACTGGAAGCTCTTGTCACCAGCACTTGAACAAAGCAGCTGGCCATTCTGCTTGGGAAACTTGGGTACAACGGTCAAAACCTGGTTTTCCTTGCAGGAGCAGCCCATCCCACCCACAGCACCACGGCTCACCAGCACCGGAGCCTCAGGGACACCAGCAGCTCTGGGGACTTCCTTGCAACAGGAACATGATGTCTTTGCAGGCCCTGCTTCTCTGCCTGAGAGCAGGTATTTCCCCGTGGTGAGAGAGAGAAACGGGGAAGACAGAAATGTTGTCTACAAGGCCCCAGAGACCGCTCCATGGTTTTGTGCTTAACACCTTCAGGGAGCAGAAAACTTTGTTTTTATAAAAGGGATTATTTTCTATGAACACAGAAGACATTGTGACCAGCAGCTGGGCAGAGCAGCTGCTTGCACTGAGCTCGGCAGCACACACCTGCAGCCGGGAGGTTTTGAGGACTAAGGACCGGTGCGATTAAAATGCAAAGCACGGGAGCAGGCTGCAGTCTTCCCGCTCACAAAATCAGTATTTTGAAACCACCCTTCTTGCAAATCAGGCTTTTTCTTTCAGATTTAAAACTGTGAATATTTACTTTGCAAGTCACAGTCTCCTGGCTGCTCTGGCAGTTTTTATTCTCCCTTGGGAATTTCCTCTGCGATCAAGTGAGCCAAATCAAATCCGTGTGTATCACGCAGGGAGCAAAAGACTCGGAGAGGCAAAGCCATGCAATTTGCATTACCTTTTCACTTATGTAAGAGATTGACAGCCTGAAGTAGCCAGCGTTTCGTCGGCAAGCGCAGGGGATGCTCCCAGGAGGAAGGTGCCCTGAGGAGAAGCGGGGTCCATCTCGCCATGCCGCCCACACGATGCTGCAGGGAGGCATTACCCTTGTGCTGCCCCATGCTCTTTGCAGCATCACAGCACATGAACAGTGATGAGCAGCACCAAACCTTCTGCTGCGTGCAAAAATATTAAGCCTGGCATAACACAGCTTCCATGAAATAAAACCTCCACATCATGTGGGTGCTTTAACTGGCTGTTTGCTACAAAAATGGCCTTGCATTGCAGCCAGCTCCCTTTTGCTCACCTGTGTCCAGCACTGTCTTGAGAGGGAGCTGAGAACAGAAATTTCCCAACGACAGCAGCACTGCCAGCTTCTCCTCAGGAACAACTTCCTAGCAGATGTTCTCCAAATAATTACATTGTCAGGAGGTATCACCATACAGAGGAGCAAAGTGCTTTGGAAATGGAGAGAGAGCTGCCCAGCAAGATTAACTGAGGCACTCACTGCCATCCGCAGCCCCAAGTCTCGGAGGAAGCCCCAGCATCCTACGTACGAAACCAGCGCTGCAGATCAGACGTGACAAATCGGACGTGCTGCTTTTACCCACGTGCAGCTGCGCCTGTCGCCAGCTCAGGGGCTCAGCACATGGATCATTGCACACCACTGTCCTGTCCCCACAGCCCTCCGCACCACCGCTGCACCCCTTGAACCGATGCCAGCCTGGAGAGGGTGTGACAGCAGCATTTAACACCCTGGTTTGGATTTCTGAGAGGGCTTGTGCCTGAGAAAACCATCGTGGAGGTGCTGAGGACATCCTGGGACACTTGCCTGTCTGCATAAAGTGGGAATTACTGAAAGAAACATCAGGGTCCCTCATCCGTGTGTAGCACCCCCATAGACATCAACTGGCCCAGCAGGACCTGCCGAAGGGTCCCCGAAGATAAAACCTTCAGTGCAACCTTGCTGACATTGCTTTGGTTTTTGGTATTTGGGTGGGTTTTTTTATTAATCAAAATTCTTGCAACCACTTTGAATACTGAGTTCCAGAAATGAGGCTGCTTTTGGTACAGGGGTTGTCCAAAGATTTAAACCTCAAAGGTGTGTGCTTAAATGAAAAAGATCACATACATAAATTTCTCTTCCTCTACACACAGTTAATGGGAATGGCCACAGAAAGGCATTCCTTCACCAGCAGTGATGTGCACAGAAGCTTTTTTGCAAAAACTTGAGCTTTAGCGACGTCTCATTCACACGTAGATGCCGATGCAGTCACTGTACAGATTCACATTCCTGACTGGGCTCTTTGCTGGTTCCCTGCTGAAGACGAAATCATCTTTTCCACAACAAACTGGGATTGTGAACTTCCAGTGATGCCAAGCCTTGTCTACACTTACACAGTGATGGAAAAATACTTCAAAATATTTCAGACTGCTTAAGAGTCGAATAACCAACATGCTACTGGTAGCTACAAATCAGCTCGCCATTATTCTTGTATTTCTAAAACAGCATTGTGAAATATATGTCCACTCTTAAAATCTCTTTTTGACCTTTATTATTTGCCATTATTTCCTTTCTGCCAAAAAATATTTCATCCTTCAATTTACATGACCCCTTTTATGACAGTATTTGCTGGATGATTTCTGCAAATGTGATTGCAAGAGTTTTTATGGGACGGTTTAAGAGAGAACGAAGCAACATGTTTAAACTAAAGGTACAGGCTAGTGTGGATGGGGAAGGACTACACTTCAGGCAGTTTTACAGTTCCTAAAACACCTCCTGACTTGCAGAGTCAATGTTGTTGATTGCACTGCAGAAAAGTCACCTCCTCTGCAAGGGACAGAGCAAGGACGGGACCACCGTGGTCCATAGTTCCTGTATGTCAGCCACTGGTACACCCCAGCACCTCCAGTGGTGTCACCTACCTTCCAGTTGGTGGCTTTGACTCCATTAGAAAATATGACTCAAGAAACAGAGGCAAAAAGAGAACATAGTGCCTTAAAAAGGCACTTACAGTAAACATATCTATTATTACTCAAAGAACAAATTGTCCTTAATAAGAAATCGATTCATACAGCTTATATATGCCCTGATTGACAGGTGCAGCAAAATCACACTGCACAAACATCTGTGAAGAAATGCGTAACCTGTTGCCGACCCAGCCACCCGAGCAGAATCATTTCAGGAGGTGTTGTACAGATGCAAACAAGGAATGCTGCTGAGAACAGCTCAGGTCCAGGCTGCGGCTGGCAACCTGCAGCTCAGCCTTCTCCTGGCCAGGGGCAGAGGAAGCAAGAGGAGCTTGCTGCACACCCCCAGCGGCAGCCGGGGACCTGCTTTGCAGGGTCAGGCACTTGCCCAAATTGCAGGTCAGGGCGGGGGAGAGCAGACACCTTCTCCTGGATCCCTCCCAGCTGATGATCCTCTCTGAGGAGCAAAGCGCACCGACCCCAGCCAGACTGGCAGGGCAGCAGGATGCTCTCACTGCAGCTTCTCCCGCGGGACTGCCCGTGCAGCAGCTGCGCTGGGTGAACTCTCAGAGACGCACTGCCCAAACCTGTGTGGACTGCATGCATTATTTGGGGGCAGACAGAAGAATGTCTCCCTTTCCAGTTGTCCGATGAATATGTTAACCCTGCACTACAGACGAGGAAACCTGCCAGCCTGGGTTGGTAACGCCATCCTATTACCTGCCCAGAGCCACCCAAGCAATCTCTTGTGACTTACGCGTGCAGGAGCTGTAGGGTCAGAACATGCCTATCCTTTAAGAGGAGGTGCATAAATATGCAAAAAGTCTCTGTCTTGCTCTGTCACATGCAACAGGGACTGCCAGGACCTCGGTGTGGTTAATGCAGAAGTCAGCTGGAGGCTGTGCTGCCCACACACGTGGGTACCCGTTGCAGAGGCGATGCAACTCAGACACAGCTCCAGAGCAGCTTTGTGGTTTCAAGTAAAAGTTGTTTATAAAACAATTTTGTCAATAATTAAAGGGTTTGCACAATTCTGAGGTGCTCACAACTGTTCCTTCAGTACTTTGCATGCTCTGGTGTAAGGTGAGGGTATATGACCTGCTGCCTATGTGTCCCTGCCCCAGCCAAGCCGCCCCCCTTCTCAACCTCCATCCCGTTTGGATCTGCAGATACTCAGAATGGTTTGAAATAAACTGAAAGGAGCAAAAAAAGTTTCACATACAATCAAATTACTAGAAGAATGTGCTTCGCCAGATAGACTAAGAGCAGCAAATGGGACATCCTACACCTTTGGGAAGCAGCAGAAACATGTTCAAATGGACTCGTTGTTATCAACAGTACACGGGGAATTATCTCTCTTAACATAGAAGCGCATGCATATCTGTCCACAATTATAAAGACTGAAATATAGCAGTAATCTATAGCCATAAGGTGAGATTTCCATCTTTATATGACATGAAAAATGTGCCAGACACAGGTTTGCCCATAAACAAAATTGCTTTTTTCAGCTCTCCCTTTAATGTGAAATATCAATCTTTTTGTGGCTTTTATTACACAGAATTTAGCTTTTGTTTTTGACAGATGGCTTGCATTCAGTCTGAAGTACAACTGTATATCATCCCCATTATATACACATCTGAATTTCAGAACATATATTTTAAAAAGACAGTAATAAATGGCAAAAAACACGTGGTGAAGTGAGGCCAGTCAGAGAGAGCCCACTTGACTGTGGATTTAAAAGTGAAAGGTTTGTCAGCCCACAGAGTCTTACTATGCTTTGTGTCTGTATTACGATGCCCGCTCCTTCGGCAACCAGACCTACCCCACTACAGCACAACAAAACTGAAGGGAAACATTATTTGAAGCCAGGTTGCAAGTATTGGGACTGGGTGGGGGGGAAATTGCACAGATTTAAAGGTTCACTGATTTTCTTCAATTTTTACCAGTTTTACTGAGGTTTTCCAAATGCCACCTACTTCTCTGATGAGGAAGCACTCCGCAGGGGGCAGGCAGGGACAGAGGGCATGGTGGTCCCATCTCTGTTTCACAGATTTCTGGGGAACTGGAGGAAAGGTGCCAGTACAGCCTGACCACCCCATCACACCAGCCTCCAACCAGCAACTCCTACAGCATGCCCCTGCACCCCAGACCGGCACTGCACTGTCCTCCTGCGAGCCCAGCCTGCCTTTCCCTTCCTGTATTCATCCCCATCCTCATCATAATTTTACATTTAATGCATTTGAAATGATTTACTGAAACACAGCTCTATTTAATCTATAGTGCTTTCAAAACCAGAAAAAAATTATTTCATGAGAAGATACATGTTCATCAGATTTTCCATCCCATTTAATTTATCTGCCTCTTTAGTCACTCTTCCCTTCTTACACCACCCACTACGGAGGTCCGATGTTTGACTCAAAGGCTGCCTGGATCTTGCTTTCCTCCCAGGACCTGCAGGTGATGTGTTTCCTGCACCTGGTCATACTCCTTTGGACCATTTACCCCATTTCAGACCTTCAACATCTGCCAAAAGCAGTAGTGTAAGTTCTGCTGTGCCATCTGCAGATGTGCTCGGGTCAGTCCGCATGAGAGGCACTGGCAGACGTCCACATCTGCCTTAATTCTACGGCAAGAGAGGTGCCGCATCATTTCCGTGCGCGGCAAAATTAGTAACTAATGTGCATTTGAAAGATTTTGCTAATGCCCTACCCTCCAGCCGCAAAGAAGTGCTGTCATTTAAGCAACACCATTTAAGAAATGCTGCACAAGAGAGCTTTGTCAACACCAAAGCAGCTATGCCGCAGGAGAGGAGCCAGCGGGCTGTGCAGAAAGGCGACTGCGTGGGGGCACCCGCGGTCCTTAGTGCTGTGCACCAGGGCTGACATAAATCATTGTCCTGAGGTTTATTGTTCTGAGGACAGACAAAATAAGGAGTGTAAATTTGCCAAGCTCAGTCAATAAAATTATTGATTCAAGAGGATAGACAGAAATCAGAGAAGCAACTGCCAGATCTACTCTTCTCATGTTTGTTCAGTAACGCACAGCAAAAACCCTTCCTCGTGCATTGCAACACTCCAGAAATCCCTGTTCCGACACTATTCTCTGTTGCTGCAATGAAACATAATCAACCTTTATTACCAAATCAGAGCAACCTCTATGATCAGTCACAGAATTTACGATTTCCCAGGTACCTGCACAAGAATAGCAAATACATCTAAGGCTATATTTAAAATAACAAAACAAATAGCTTTACATTCCTCATGCAACCTGAGGCAGCTATGGAGGAGAAAGTAAGTATTTAGAACATAAATGGCGATGATGAGTCCATCAAGAATGATTCATCCCTTTTTCTATTCAGAACTATGTTTCAGTTCTCTAAATTAAAATAAAATAGCACCCATTTCATACATTATAAGCTGCTTGTCTTTTCGTACTAGCACACGAGCAGGTCACTTTTACATTTCTAACTTGCCTGCTTTGCGTTAATTATCTGGACAGAATACTTGACGTCATGTGCACCTAGCTAGGTCTTCTAAATTTCAGTAAGCATTTCCCACAGCAAACAGCCAGCTAGTGGCTCTCAGAACACACAAAAGATGTCCAGAGCACAAAACAAGATGGTTATTCTGGACGCCAACTCGTGCACTGACAGATGGGGCAGTGCTGGCCCACGTGAGAGCCCCCACGAAGGGCGATGTGAGGCAGGGTACCACATCCCTGCCTGCCAGAGTTACCTGGCCAAGATGAGATAGGATTCTCTATAATTTACAATTTGCAAAGAAAAATTGAGGGCTTGAAGTCCAGGCGAGGACAAAAAATAGAAAAAGAAAAGATTTATTCTGGACTTGAGAAAGTCACTTTCCAAACAAGTTGCCCAAATGCCCATATAGGAGCCAGCACCCAACCCCAACCCCATGGACAGCCCTGTGCCTCACCCCATCAGGGTCTGGCAATTAAGTTAGAGACTGAGCATCTGATTGAACAGGTGTATCCAGACCCATCCATAGTAACAAAACCCGCTACTTTATGCCTCTTCCTTTAGCTGTTTCTTCGGCCGCTATTTTTAAGCATTTTCTTGATCCTTGAGGACAAAGGAATATTCTTTGGCAGAAGAGATATGTCAAGAACAATATGTACCCAATGCACAGAGGGGAGACCTGCAGGGCAGCAGGCAGCACCGACCACCGAGCTGACCTGCTGGGGAGAGGGGTACGTGCCGGCACGATCAGAAGTAGCTCAGGTGCCGGCACACAGCCCTTCCCAGTGGTGCGGACAAGCCGCCGGGCTGAGATGGGGTTTTCAGCCCATCTCCTCGAAACTGCTCTAGAATGAGTGCAACACAGGTGAGCCTCAGCCCCAGCAGTCTCTCTTCCTGGGTGCCTGCACAAAGGATGGGGCATGGATAAATGCATTAAAGACGATTACATAAAAAATCCGAGGTTTCCTACAACGAGGAAAGTTGTGTTTTCTGGAAGAGCTCTGGTGTGGTCAGGTGTGAGCAGCAGTGTGAACCGGGGGCTCTTCCTCACCTCCACACAGCTGATATCCACGCTGCCAGACCTGCTCCTGCTGGAATGCAGGGCAGGAGCTGCCGGATAGCCCGGGCTGATGCGCAGTGCAGTGCCTGCAGGCTAGCACCACTGCTCCTGCTGCAGGGTCGTCTTCCCTCTCGCCATCATCCCAGCCCACCAGCACTGACTTTGGCCAGTGGGAACATCAGCAGCCCATGATTTGGGGTGGGATGGGCTGGCCTGGCTATGGTACAGATACATGACACATCCCCCAGCCTTCAGCGCTTGCGGGATCCGTTCTCCAGATACATCAAAATAACACCCATGACTTTGACAGCTTTTCTCTAAGTCATAGAATCACAGAATCATAGAATCATTAAGGCTGGAAAAGACCTCTAGGATCATCAAGTCCAACCGCCAGCCCAACCCTACCATGTCCCCTAAACCATGTCCCCAAGTGCCACATCTACACGTTTTTTTGAACCCCCTCAGGGATGATGACTCCACCACCTCTCTGGGCAGCCTCTTCCAGTGCCTGACCACTCTTGCAGTGAAGAAGATTTTCCTAATATCCAATCTAAACCTCCCCTGATGCAACTTGGGACCATTTCCCCTCGTCCTATTACTAGTAACTTGGGAGAAGAAGGAGGAAGTCACTAGAAGGAAGTCCCTACAAATCCACTTAGTACTGCTGCAGCTTTTGTAACATAGGCTTTGCGTGCATGCAGGGATATTTATTTCCCCATATATAATTTACATTATTCTCCAATCTGTTTAATTTTTTTAGCGGTTGCCTGAAATTTAATACAGATAGTAATTTCTAAGCTATCCCATTCTTCATCTTCTGAATGCACACACCACGGTTGATCTATCTTCATCCTTTGGCACATACAGAGTTTTTTCATAAAAAAGTGGAAATTATAAAAATAGTCTAAAAGTAACCCCCCTTAATATCCTGAGAGCCCGCTACTGCTTCCTTTCCCGTGCCCTTAGCACTTAGCCTAAAATTAAGGACCTAAGATTTTAGCACATGCATCACAGCTATTTGGTTAAGCCATGTAAAAATTATTTGGTTGATCCCTGGAAAGCAGCCCATGATGTACTTTGTGAATGCCTTGGTGATGTGGATATAGAAACCCGGGGGCTCAGGGACCCGCACACGCAGCTCTGGGCGTGCAGCAGGCACAGGGGGTGCTGCGAAGCCCTCGGGGCAACACTGCCAATTTAAGGCAAACCCTGGCAGAGCGAAGAGTGCTGCAAAACCAGTCACAGACCAAGACTCCTCCTGAATGAAGTCCCACACCTGGCAGCGAGCGCATTTCTTCAGTCTGATTTCAGGTTAAACGAGATATACCCAGGGAGCCCTGCAAAGGGAACTGCAGATCTGTGTTTCTGCCTATCAGCCTCAATTTTGAGAAACACCCCTGCATAAAGAAGAACTGGAATTTGAGCTCCACTTGTGATCATACAGCATTTGGTATGTCTTGTCTTTAGTCTACCTGGGGGCTATGTCATTATTATAGGCAGGTTCTTAAGCATCCTCCTGCTGGCAGCCAGCTTCCAGCACTGCCATCCTCTGCGTCTGCTTCAGAGGGAAACAGAACCAGAAACCCACTCCTGCAACCAGTTTTCAGCATTGATTTCATCCACAGGCTTTGAGACTCTTCTCCCACCCCATGTCCCAAGGCGTGCAGCCTTCCCAGTTACCTGGCTTTCCCCCCTCTGCTCCCACGGTGCTGGTGCTCCCTGGTGAACAGCTATAACACTCTTTCAAACCCTGCACCTTCAGGGCTTCGTTTGCAATACCTAGCAGTTATTTAAAATAATGCCTCTTGTAAGGCATGCCTATCCCGGGGTCCAGACTTTTAAAGTTTCATACAATGATAATTCAACAAAGCAGAAACCCAGCTGTGACAGGAGGGTGTCTCTTCCTTCAGCAACAGAGGAGGCAGGATATAGCCCCGTGGGGCAGAGGTGGCCCCGAGGACGGTGTGGTCAGCTTGGTGGGGGGAATCCCGTGGCCCCACGCTTGAGTCGTTCACTATAAGTTATACACCTCCTTAGTCAGATTTGTGTGCATCATTTCACATGTATAAAATAGTAAATGCATTCCCAGGAAATCTCTGTTTGATATATTAAAATGTTTTGCTAATTCACGTTATCAGGAAGGCTGGTCGGAATTAAAATCTCCCATCCTCCACAAGGTTTTACACTTGGGCTGCGTAGAGTGGAAAAGCCACCCCACCTCCTCGTTAGGATGCTGAAGGATGCAAATCAGCCTCTTCCTAGACAGCTGACTAGTCAAGTTTAAAATATGTAGAGTTTTACATGGAAAAAAACAAGAAGGAAGAATGTGCATTTGTCGGCATTAATAAGCAGCTTTCCTCCTGGTGGATTTGAAGCCTGGTGGGTTTATTATTATATAGCACAGGATTATAACAGAGAAACAGATGTCAGCGTGCCACTGCTTGACTGAATCTGCCTTTGTTTTTCTGTAAGCGTAGGTAGGATACAGGAGCAGTCCTTTCCACGCTGAAACACTCCCTGTAGTCCCAAACCCCTCAGTCATGTTTGCCCTGGTGTTTTGGGAGGATGGCTCAGGGGACCACGGTGTCCCAGAGGGTAGGAGAAACCCACAGGGGACACGAGAAAGCCCTGGTGTTGTCCATGGCACTTCTTGGCTCCGGGGGAAAAGAAAATGTCTAGGAAATGGTTCATTCCTGGTCATTTCTGTGGACGCTGCCTTTGAAAGAATTTGTGGGCTGGGATAGATCCCTCGCACTTGCATGTGGAAAGGGCTTGCACTTCAGTGCTGGCAATGGGAGGACGGGAGAGCGGCAGATGTCCCCCAGCACCGGCCGCCGAGCGCTGGCAGAGACCTTGGCGAGCCGGCACGCTCCGGGCAAAGGGCAGCCAGCCATGCCCTAACTTCCCCAGGCTGGGTCTCGCTCCACCACTCACGCATGCAGCCTTCCACTCTGAATTCAACTTCTCAGTGCAAATGCAGAGACCAGAATCGGAAGGGATCAGTCTCATTTGAACACTTGAGATATTTCAGCCAGGAGGGAAAATCTGAACTTACAGAATGATGGAGCTGAGAACCAGAAATGGAGAGCTCTGGGAAGGCAGAGCTTCACCAAAGCCACCTCAGTGCTTTCCATTTATTGACCTACGATTTATTGATATCTTGGCTGAAAGCAGCTTACATCAACTAAGAAATAAGTCTTTTCATATGGAGATTGATTTAGTTCCACAATAAATTTGAACACAGTGCTTCCTCTGGCTCTCTCCAGCCCTCATCTCCCCAGCTGCTAGGGAGAGGTAATTGAATTTCAGATCTACATAGTGGACATTCAGCAAAGGCTTTAGCAGAGAGAGGAAATCATTTCTGGATAAAAAATTAAATTATGTGGTGTGATCTTAGGTTTAATGGGTGGAAAGGCCAACATACATTATGCAGAAAAAAAGAAGTTCTAGATTATTATTAACTTCAAGGGAACAATATAGAAATGAAAAATCCATATTCAGAAATTATTTGGAAGGGATTAATTAAGCCGTCTTGTGCCCTAAATCTCTCTGCAGCACCCAGCACTGACCACTCACCCAGATTTGCACTTTCAGGCAGGAAATTCCACTTTTCCATATATAATTTTACCCAAAGCTTTCCTGTTGGTTTAGCAGCCTCTTCCTCTCAATTATTATTTAAATGCGTTACCCACCTTTGAATAATTTCTTTCCTTAATGAAGGAGATGCATCTGCTTCCTTCTCAAACATTCAAACTCAGTTTTTCTGTTGCTCTTACCAAATCTGTAATGTCAGCAGCTGTGGCAGCTCTCCAGCCTACAAACAAAATCAAACAGAAATTGAGAGGCGTCTCCAAGAGCAGGAGGGTTACTGCAAGACAGCGAGGCTGGGCTCAGAGAGAGCTTTGTCTGAAGACTTTGGGACTGATCAGGGTAAATCAGATTATCTGCTGTCCCAGCCTAACGAAAGAAAACATTACGTGCTTTCTCCTCTTGGCGAGGCAGCAAGAGCCGAAGCTCCTCTTTGAGCAGTTCAAGCTTTTGAAGCCACCACAGCAACATCAAGCCTTGGGGCGAGGGCTGGGGAACCGTCCTCCCCCAGCACCTGTCTCCCCACGCAGGACCGCGGTGCCTGACCCCACTGCACGAGGGCAGAGGTGCTGAGAGCCGCCTGCCTCTGAAGGACGCCAGGGGCGAGCACGCGTGGCGTGAGCAGCCGGAGCGCGCGGTGTCATCCTCAGGCATCACTGAGTCTGGTAAAAATAAGTCAAATTTAATGTCAAACAAAGTTTGATCAAAAAAAAGCAGCACCTGAGCTGTGGCATGTGGTAAACAAAGAGAACGTGGGACCGAAAACCTCTGCAGAGAGCCGAGATGTCAAAAATTTTAATTTAATTGGTAGAGGAGAAAAGTAACAGGATGCGCCACTCTTCCCAAGCTCTCATGGTTATTAGGAGGTAGTAACGCCAGAAGAAAGATGGCTGGAGAGGATTTGTTTTAGCATCATAGTTGCTTGTCCTATTACAGTTTGAAATCTCAAAACCTGATATGACATAAGTTGGATCTTCATCAAACTGAGGAGGAGATGCTCCAGTGACATCACCTATCCCATGGTGTCACTGCCTTCAGTGCTGCAGGTAAGATGAGCCTCACTGTCTGGTTATATACTCCCCTTCATGTTTCTTTTCCTGACTCCCATGCTTTTGCTCTATTTTTTTTCCTGTTTACAAAGCTTTGTCTATAAGGCATTGAAATGCAAATTCATTCCCACAAATCTGTGGCACCGAAAGCAGACAAGTGTCTCGTTATTTGTAGAGCAAACCTGGAACATATCTTCTAAATTTGAACGGTCAGTGTGATTACTCACTGCAATCGTCCTTCTGCTTCAGGAGGAAGCCAAATAACAGCTGGCTGTTATTTGAGACAAGAAGATACAGCTATTTTAGTGGAAAACGCAGCCTCAGACTTTGCCAGCAGTCACATTTCCCGTAGCGGTCTCAGTTCAGCTTTGAGAAACAGGAGTGGACTTCCACACCAGCACAGAGGTCAGGCTGCCGGTTGTTTTCTTCTTCAAAAGGCAGAGATATTTGGTTTTGAAACTTTCTCCACCTACAAAGAAAGGGAATATGGGATTTTAGAATGTATGCGGTTTTTAACCCTTTGTATTTCCAATGCTTTAACTGTTCATCTGTATTTCATAGAAGTTTTTTTTAGTCTTTCCCATGGAATTAATCACTCTGAGGGTCTGTAGTTGAAGCCTGAAGCCATTCGTACCTCTCTGTCCTTGTACGCGGCGATGCTGGCCTCTGCTGTGAAGACCTTTCATTTTGTGGACCAAGCTCTCTCCCAAAATTCAGGCAACGCAGCTCAACAGGGCTGTCAAAACAAAGACACAACAAGAAGGGAGAAGCAACAAACATGAAGGAGGCAATTCTATTCTCCACGGGGCACTACACATAGCATTCGTCTCCCCAGAGCCCCCATTTCAAAGGGAGGAGGGCAACCTGCAGAAGGTGCAGAAAAATAGCTGGAGAAGAGTTTGCTGGAGAAAGTGCTGTAAATGTAAGAAGGTAGAGTGCGTGTAAGAGAAAACCCTGGGGATTAACTGTTCTTCACTCCAAGAGAGAAAGGCAGAACAGGGAAAAGGGAAATTTCAAGAGGGAACTCGGGTATAGTTTTTACTGGTGAGGATTATTAACCCCTGGAGCAACGTGCTGCTGCAGTTCCCACGCGCCGGGCTGGACCCCTACGAGCTGGCCCCAGCCTAGCATGGAGAGGACAGCATGTACGGGCTGCCACCAACCCTCCTCCCCGAGAGCCGGGCTCTACTCTGCTCTGATGCTTCTCACCCAGGTCCAGGTCCCTGCAGCATCCCCATCCCTTGGCACTCTCCAGTCAAGCCTGGGAATCTCACTGGGGTACATGTCAGCCAAATACAGGTGCCCAAACTCCACACAGGAATAAACCAGATGAAGCGTGGCTGATACCATCAAAAATTTCTGACTGAATGCCATCATCCTCCTGTGAGCCTTTATGAACATCCTGTGAACGCTTATGTATACACATGAATACATACAGACAAGATTTGGGGCTTAAGACTTATCAGAAAGATAATGTGTTTGGTTTGGTATGCAAAAGTTTGGTAATTCTGATTATATTAATGCTATTTGCACTGCTTAGTTATTATAGATTTTTTTCCAGTTCTGTATTTGCCTGAAGCCACAATTTGTCAATTTATGCTCATTTATCTTGAAACTACCTTAACATATGTGTGTGTGTGTATGTATCTATCCAAAGATTGTATGGGGACATAATGGTATACAAACCCAGTGAGGGCTAACATGATAAAAACTTGATGTTTGAACTTAATATTCTACCTACCTACTTATACTGCAACTTGCTTAGGTTTAACTCTGCTGGTCTCCCAGTCTTTTTTATACTCCATTTTTCTACATTGTAAAATTTCTCCTATGGGAGTCTTACATGAGGATACACCAAGTTATGTGATAAACACACACGTTGGCTATTCCTGACTCTGACAACTTCTGATTCGATAAAATATCTACATTGCAAAAGGGAAAAGGGAGTCTTTCTCCTTAAAGAAGGAGCAGCAGGAAAGAAAACACTGAGTCTGGGTTTCAGCAAGGCTTTCTCTGACCAGGCACACAGATCTGGACACAGATCCTTGACCAAGAAGAACAAAGGACTCAGAAGAAAAGTCATAATTCAACAAAAATAAACAGGACAAATAAATAAGGAACCCAGGGAAGGGTTAATCTCTCTCCGAATCTGAACATCTACAACCCATCTCTTGTTTCTTCCATGCCCTTGTATGTCATGTTACCTTCAGGGTTGACATAATTAAAACAAAAGTGAAAACACACCAAGAGTAAAGCTGTGGGACTGCGTTGGAGGAGCTGCATGGTGCAGCACCCATCCCCCTGTCCACCGCTGACCATGGTCTCTCCTAGGGGCTGGTGGAAATTGGGCATTTCCCCACCCATTTTCTACCCCCAGACGCTGCATTCCCACGTGCTCAAGGCAGAGCAGAGCAGGCACTCCCCATGAGTTTCCCCCCGCTGCATTGCAATGTTCTCAGCACCTGCCTCCACACCAACGCAGCCACTTTTTCCCCATACTGCAGCAGGCAGAATTTCACATCCCACATGTCCACGGGCCAGCCAGGGCCTGGCTGACCACTGGTGCCTCTGGCCAACTTGGGAAGAACTACCCAAAGTCACATTAGCTGCCGTCATCCACCGCCAACTGGAGATAACAGGTTTTTCCACAGCTGGTGTATGGAAAGGGTGAGATTATGGGAAGAAGGAGGAGCAGAAGGAGAAAAGCTTTGTGCCTAGAAACCACTTGGGTGGCTTCAGCAGTGAAAGAAAATGACTGCTAGAAAATGACCAAACAACAGCAGGTCCCTGTCTCCTCGTGCTCAGCAGCCAGTGGACATGGCAATTAGCTGAAGATGCCCCAAAGTGGCCATTAGCCTGGAGAGCAGCCCTGCAGGGACAGCACAGTGACAACACCAGCTGCCACCAGGCAAAACGCACCATGGCCACTTTGTGGGAAACACGGGTATTTCCACGTCACCACACACGCTTTTTGACAAAACCCTTCTCTTTGGCACCGGTGACCCAAATTTCTGCCTTTCAGCGTGCAACGCAGGGCACGAGCGCTGCAGCAGGACTTCGAACCAGACCCCTTATGTCAAATGTTCTTAGTCAAACTCTTGCTGCACTCCTCAAAAATTCAGTGCTCTGAAGTTCCCAGGAGCAGAGGTGTCATGGGAAGCAGGAGCCCGTGGCAGCCAGCCTGCCAGGAACCTCCATGCATGGTCACCCAGGCAGAGGTTTCTCCCATGGGCTACAAGGATGCCGAGGTCCCTCTGCCCAGGAAGACACCGATGGGTCCGTAGGAGGCCACGTGCCACAGCTCGGTGCGTGGCATCCTCTCCGCACCAGCCCAGGTGTTCTCACACACCATGGTTTGAAGCTCTGCCCACCACTGATGAGAGGTGCATTTTCTTCCTTTTCTCTGGCTTTGGGGTCACTGAGCTTGCGTGCATTTTGGCCTAACATGACAATTTACTGATGCATTTTTACCTTTTGTCTTTCATCTTAAGCCTTTTCCTTTTTTTTTTCAGTTTAGCCAAAAAAATCCCTTTTGACTATTCCTTAAATCAAGTACCTGATCATTCCCCCCATGCATTTCCTCTACCTTGTAGTTCCTACTTCTAAACAGGACTCCAGCTTCACTGACCAGACCAGCACAAGCCCAGCATCCAGCAGCCTGAATCCCCAAACGACTTTATATCCTTGAGGCTTTCCCTGCAGGTCACACCACACACTCATGTCTCCACTAATTGCCTTATCCCTAAGCCGAGCGCGCAGGGAAGCTCCCCAGCAGCACACCATTCTCAGGTATTGCTTTTTGCACTTAATGCTGTGTTTCAGCTCTCCCTGATTTATGTATGTCCCACGCTCAGTGTCAGCCCTTCAGTAGGCTACAGACCCCGTTTGCAAGTCCATTTGGCTCCCCAGCAGTCACGCTCCCAAGTCTCTCACTACTTTATTTGCAGCTTTTCTGTTTCTTAATCCACACAGCATTTCTTTGACTTACAAAAGCATCCCTCGCATGGGAGCACGCATTGCGCTGGCTGAGGCTAGCAGGGGAAAATGGTATCTGCATACCCATAAACCTCCCCATAAACCGAGCCCAGCAGGAGCAGGATACCCTGGCCGGGGTGGATCTCCAGCAAGAGGTCATCCTTTTGGGGCTGATGAAAAGACCGGTAAGGCTCCGCATTTGGGGCATAGCCTTGTCCTTACGTTGGTTATTTTAAAAAGCACCCATCAGCCAGGGCAGTGGCAACAGCAGAATAAACTCGAGCCATAAGTGCAGACTGAAGACCGAGTGATGGGCCGTACACCGTCGCGATGCAGCAGCACCCGCTGCTGCTTTTAACTGGCCCCGCTGAGGATGCGGGACGGCGTAGTACTCAGTCTATTTTCACAACACATTACTTAATCTGCCAAAAAAGAGAGAGGTAAGTAAACAGCTAAATCAAAAATATGTGTACTTAAAAATTATTAAGCTGGAGTGATAAGAACTGGGATGTTTTCCATTTTTTTCAAAGGTATGTAAATACATTTATATACACCATTGCCCTTTCTTCTTCCCCCACCAGACTTTGAAGCACCAAGTGATTTTATTTTAATAATATGACTTAATACTCTAGCTCAATAGTTTGGGTTTTTTTTAAAGTCATGTAATCCTCTCAGCTTAGCTTTTTAATTAAAAAAAAATGAAAGCAAATATCTGAGCTCAAATAGGTTAGTGACTACAGCGACTCTCTGTAGAAATAGTGTTACCTTTGAAGAAGGCAGGGAATTTTTCATACCGCTCGGGTTCTGATTTGAAACATTTCACCTCCTGCTGTGTGCCCCCTTTCCCCCACTCTGTAATGAAAAAGGACTTCAGGTAAAATTTTCAGAACAGCTGAAAAATTAATGCACCTGAAACATCCCAAACACCAGCTGCAAAAGACAGCTGGGTGGCTCAGGGTCTCTGAGTGGGGCCAAACTGCAGATTTATGGCCTTGCCCAGCCCGGCTGACGGCACCGCAGCTGTGGGGGGAGCAGGGGCCCTGGGCACGTGCCCAGCCGCTGAACCCTGCAGCATCACGGCTGCTGCATCCGTAGCAATGCTCCCTCGGGCTAGTTTAAAGCTTGCTCATGTATAATTACATGAGGTGCCATTGCATTCTAAACTGCAGATTGTCTTGGCTTTTTACTGAAAAAAAGTTAAGAGCATTTTAGTTAAGAATATGTCAAATACAAGCTAATATGAGGAAATGTGATATCATTGCTCAGGGATGGCAAGCCTGCTGCCAGAGACCATGGCTCCTCAGGCACATGGGGGTCCTTGCCGCCTTCCAAACCCTATATATGGTATACTGAAAATAAAATTTAAAAAAAACCAACCAAACAAAAAAAAAAACAGCTTCTAAAATGTGGGTCTGCTTTGCTCGACCACAGTCATAACTCCAACCAACTCAAGATTAAATTATCTCAGTTCAGGACTACCTGTTCGTTGTCCCTACCCCAGATGCTGAGGGGAACAGCCAAGGGCAGCTTGCAGGGCACTGACCAGACTTGACCACGGATGGACACCTGTGGGGCCAGGACCAGTGACCTTGCATAAATCCCCAGCATTCAGCACACTGACCGTTCGGTCCCGGTCTCACATAGCACTGGCTGGCATTTCAGGGAGAAAGAGAAAGGTGGGGAGGACAAGGAAAGACATATAGTCTCCTTCCTTCTCCCCTCCATAAACCAGAAACCCAACAGGCAGGATGTCAGGACACCCAGTGGGTACAAGAAGTGCAGATTTACGTCCTTGTTTAACACCACCATGCAACACCAACAACAAGGACCTTTAACGTTAAGGACCTTTTCGCCAGCCCACCTGAAAACCTTGCGGCTGTTTTCTCTCTTTCTTGGCAAGTTATAGTTCTTGGTTTCAAATGCTATGAAACAAAAAATGTTGAAGTCTAGAAAAGAGTTCAGAAACAACTCATCAAGCTCAAATCAGAGATTTAATTATAAACATTTTGTGTTGCTGCACTTTGGATGCACTGTAAATCTTCAGCTGTTTTTAAAGTTCCAATACCAGGCATTATGTTCCTGTGCCATCTGCTGCAGAGTCACTCCTATCCTTGCTATCTAAAATAAAACCTTGGCTCTCTGGAACATCTCTTTTCTAAAGAGAAAGAATACCCTAAAGGTCTTCTGGGGAAATGAATCCACCAGCACTTTCTCACATGTGCAGCTTCATCCGGGACCTGAGTTACAAAATACTTGCCATTAAGGAAAGCAATACTTAAAACCAAACACTCTCAATACAGTGAAATTTGAAATGGACCTCTTAGATGAATGTAATATTAGTGCTGTAAAGTGCATTTGGACTTTTATAACAGCTATTACCTATATAGACCTGGGGTCAGCAATGACCACACAGCATATGGGTAAGGTCGTGATACAAGTTATTCCACCTAGTCTTCAGCAGTAATAAAAAACAAAACGCATAAAACTGGCAATTTATTTGCTCATTTCCATTATAACTAAAATCTCTTTGAACAAGACTGCTGGTATTGTGTTACCTAGCAAGCTTCAAGAACAAGAGTTTTCTATGCCTAAAAATGAGGCTGAAGAACGTATTTCCAAATACAAGTTCCCAGCTTGCAAAGCAAAGATGCTCTAGCAGCCTTGGGGGCTTCTCCATGGGGGTCTTCAAGCTCTGCCAAACTGAGAAGACCCTACTTTTTGTCCTTTAAATCCTTCCTATATTTTTGGGGACCACATTTGGGTTAGAAGCAGTAAGAATGGAAATCCTGTCATGAGAAATTGAGCCGGGAGTGCTTGGCCTGACACCGCTCGAGAAGGAGAAGGAAGGTCCTAAGGCTCGGCCGGCCCAGAGGCCCGCAAGTTTGGATCAAGGAAAATAGGACTGGTGTACCTACCAGGGAGAAGGAAGTCAGTTAATACAGACACAGACGTAAATCTCTTCCAGTATCAGCCTTCCAGTTATCTGCGTTTCATCTTCGTAAGACACATGATGTTACGTCTGCAATTTTCTGGTTAACGGCAGAGTATTTCAGTTTTCTGGTCCCTAACTTTGAGTAAGACCAAGCACCTTCAGACAGCACTGCCTTCCTGGGGCATGTGAACGAGTCCAGGCTTCCCACTCCAGAATGGTATGAAATACACATGGTATCACTTCTATTTTTCTCTTCCCACCATAGGCCAAGAATTTCAAACCTGATCCTCAGACAGCTTTGTTTAAATAATGAAGAATATATTCTCCAGCTCAGCTGCACAACTGAAATTCTCGTCTCCGTTTTGGAGATGACAGAAGCCTCATACGAATGACCCGGGGCTGCTGCTGTGCAGGTCTGGGTCCCTGCCTCCCACCCGCACATCCCGGCCACGTTCCTGAGCCCTCCCACGGATGCCGCTCGGCTGCAGCCGTGCTCTCACGCTCGCTGCCCCACGGACACCCCACGGCAGAGCTGAGCTGCAATGCCCGGAACAGAGGACATGCTACGCTATTACAGCAAGATGAAAGAAGGCTGTCACACCTAGGAGACGAGTGAAGGCAAGTAAATGACGAGCTATGGGACATGCACAGTGTCTTTATAGGAGCTACATCAGCAATTATTTTTATCAGTCGGTGTGAGCTGCT
Organism: Sula dactylatra; assembly: GCA_013389905.1. NCBI lineage: Eukaryota > Metazoa > Chordata > Aves > Suliformes > Sulidae > Sula > Sula dactylatra. Next base: position 685,468 of record WEKW01030052.1, read on the forward strand.
CCGTCCTTCCTCCGGCAGCTCGGTGGTAAGCGCACTGCAGGCGGGCAGTCACAGCACTGCCCCGTGTGCCTTGGAGGTTTTGCATGATTTTCTCCTGTTGTTCCCCAGCTTCGGCGGGAGAGGAAGCAGCTCTGACCAGAGAGGGGCCAGACCTGCCAGAGGAGGGGTCAAAGCTAGACAAGCTCTGCGGTTACAAGTTCCAAAGCCTCTTTCTCCTTTCAAAGTCTTACTCCACAATTACCTTGACGGACACAGGACCGGAAAATGCTTCCATCTTGAACAGCTCAGCTCAGCATCCTAGTGAACAGCTGGGTCCAGCGCTCCCAGGGCAGAGAAATGTAGCCATAATTCCTACCTGAAAAGCACTTTAAAAGGCATTGAACACAATTTCTGGTCCCTGAACTCTAGGAAAAGCTCCTCTCACCAAACCTCAGCCCAGGTTGGCCATGAGCTGTTGGTTGCTCTTGTCTCCCAGAGGTGCTGGGGCCTCCACATAAAGAGCTTCACATCGTGACCCTGTAGGGACATTTCTGATTAAGTACTCGTTTGAGTCTCTGGTCTCCTGGGAAGAGCCAGTCATAGCAGCAACAGTCAGAAAGCACCAAGATGACCAGTTACACCATCTAACTCCTCTGCAGTTTTAAAATATCACTGGTTCCGATGCAATCACCCAGCCTTGTGCCCAGCTCCGTCACCCTGGGGTCAGCAAAAGGAACACAAGAGCAGCCCGAGCATCAGAACTGGCTGCATGGCACTGAAACCTGGCAGCTGTTTCCACAAGGGACCTTAAAGCTCAAAGAGGTCAAGTGCCACCGAGAGCCAGCCAGATCTGTGCTGTAGCACACCGGGGCATTACGAGAGGGGCACACACATCCCGCATGGCTGAGCTGCTCCGGAGCCACGGGGCCCGGCAGGCGGGCACAGGGTCCGGACCTCTGCGACAGGAACCTACACACTTTGGGCAAGGTCATGGGGCTAAAAAGCCCTGAAAACCCAGGCAGCTGGGGGGCTAAAGAGAACACGTCCATGCTACCTCCAGCACATCTTTCTAGTTACACCAAACCCACTTTTTCTTCCAGCCAAGCATTTCCAAAGTGTGGTGAGTAGAAAAATGCTGAAACTGAAAAAAAATTTAATATGGCATAGTTAATTATTAATCACTCTGTATGAACTTTATCTATAGTCCCAAAAGTCAGCTCATTTCCCTGACTACCAGATGATGGACTGCCAAAGCCTAACATTTTCGGATTTGCAGTGTTCTGCAATGCCTGTTTGCCCATCCTCACTTCTGGGAAGAGGCACTTGACTTGGCAGGACCACAAACATTCGATGCAGATTTTTAACCCAGGGTCATGTTCTGATTTTTCAGCAGAAGAATCACATTTGCCCCCCACCCTTGCCTGCTTCTAAGTGCCAGCTCCAAGGAGAGGTAAGTGAACACTATGTCAAGGAAATTACATAAAGAAAGCTCCAATTAAAACACCAGTGATGCTGTACGCTTGGGAGAGAATAACCACACACAAGCTTTTTTTTTTTCCCAGGCATTTTCTAAGTCCTGAAGTTTAAAAAACCCACCCTGTAGCTCTCAGGGTTATTTGCTGTTTGCGTTCATGTCGCAGTTTTTCCAGTTTCTTCCCTCCCCAGGGCCTGGAGACAAGTGAAAACTTGGATGAACAGCCCAGCTTCTGATATCAAAAGTCTTCTTTAAAGGCTGCTTCCTCACAGGGGATCCCTCACCCCTCCTGGGCCAGCAGCTCTAATTTGCATTGAAACACAGGTAGTAAAAAAAAAATTGCCTTAGCTGTCAGCCCCCTAGAAACACCCACTGGCAGGGTCAGAAAAAGCTGCATTCTGTCCTACTTCTGGACTTAAAAAGCAGCAGGTGAAAAGCAACAGCAAGGAAAGCATGAATGCCTGTCCCACGGCCCTGAGCGATGCTCTGGCGGAAGGCACCGTGGGAAAGTCAGCTCATGGATACACGATGGCCTTCCACGGGGCAGCGTGGCATTGCCTCGGCTGTTCGGGGGTTGCTGGGCTTCCTGAAGCCCTGGGGACCACTGGTGCAGCACACCTGTGCAGGGTCTGATGGAGGCACTCTACTCATTTCAAGGCACCGAAGAAAGTGGGCCACTGGGAAAAACAAGTTATAATGAAATCCTTGCAACAAAACCAGCCAAATGAAAGTTAAAACAGCTGCCAGTGGCTTGACTGAAACCCCAGGTAAAGCTCTCACAAGCCAGTCCAGGGAGGAACCAGCTGCAGGGACCACCAGCAACGCAGATGAGTCTCCAACCAGGCTGCCACCACAGCAGCAAAGGTACCCGAGACATCACCTGGCACAGGGTTCCTGAGCCCACTCCTTTGCTTCTCGAAAGGAGCTGCAGGACCAGGGATTTTAGGAAAAGCACAGCTCAAGCCATGAGATATTCAGCCAGGAAACAGAGCCAGTCACAGGGCAGACAAGGCAGTCGGGGAAAGGCTGACCTCTCTCCCACGAGCATTAGAAGTTACGACCAAAGAGACTGTGACACATTTATATCCAAGGCCAGTAGTTTAGGCAAGCTCAAAGGAAGATATCCAATATTTGAGCTGTCAAATAAAGGCTTTTAGGTCCTGGAAGGTCTACAGACTTGAACCTCTTGACGCCTTGAAAGCAGGTTTGGGTGGGTTTTGGGTTTTTTTTTATTTTTGAATTGCAATAAAAATCCTACCAGCATGGAAAGCCAGCTGGGTGTTGTACATGTGCAAATCACCACTGCAGCCTGGAAGCCTGATACCAGGCTCCTTACTTCATCTTTCAACAAAATGCTTTTTTTCCTCATCACCAGCAAAGCTCCTGTTAGTGTCAGCAGCGATGCTGAGGGGGCACCAGGACCAGCAGAAGATCTCTGTCACCCAAGGGACTAGAATAGCTTCCATCAAGTTAATTATGGCACCACAGAAAGGGGTATTTTATCATTGAAATCTAATTGGACTCCACAGAAGGACAATGAGTTGCAAATCGGCTCTTATAGCAAAGGGCTCACAAGAGCTGCCAAGAATTTCCCCCAAAGACCAAATGGGTTTTTCTCCACCACCTTTCAGTAATGTACACTTTTGTGTACAACAAGAGCTTATCGGAGCAACACACCTCAGACAGAGAGCGGGGCAAGAGCCAGACCACTCAGTCCCATATTAAGCAAGGCCTTCCAGGTAGATGAGACATGGCACACCAGCATGGGAAAAAGCACACAGGGCCTTGCAAAGGCAGACAGACAGACCAGGAACAAGTCACAAGGCTCTAAGCAACTGTCCATTCTCTCAGGGAGCACCACAAGTAGGGCTGCTCCACAGCAGATGATGAGCCAGGGGCTTGGGTGAGCACAACACAAGCAGAGCCCTCACCATCCTGGTGCATCCAGCAGCATCCCAGCCAGGGCAGGTTGAAGGTAGCAGAGGCATCCTTGAGAGCCCAGTCATCCTCAGCCCAGGTGAGGTGATGAGCCAGGTCTGGAGTCCAGGACCGCAGAAGACAGGACAACCTACAACATGGGTCTGAGTTCAGTCAGGAGACTAGGGACAAGCACACCACCAGCAGATCTCCAGCCAGAGCAGGGGCCCAGGCTGAGCCTTAAATGGAGCTCAGCTAATGGCCAGGGCAGGTGGAGCTGCAGGGTGGCGAGGCTCCAGATGGAGCTGCTGAGAGTGGTGGGCTCCAGGTGGGGCTGGCCAGGATGATTAGGACCTACAAGGGCCACACATTTTGTGGTGCACCTTGCCAGGAGGCTTGGAGTTGGCATCACCGCCACCAGCCCCACACGCTGTGCACCAAGGCAAGCAGAAAGCAGATGCAGGGTGTTGGGGAGCAAACACTGCTTCTTCCCTGCTTGCCTTTTTGGGGTCTTCCTGGGAGAAAACCCTCGACTCTGTCAGATGCCACTTCCCTTCCCTGCAGGGAGCAGTGCTGCGGTGCGCCCAGCCGATAGCCATAGGACTTGTCCTTGAAGCCCCCAGGGATGGGTCCCTCCCACCTGAGGTTTAGCACCCAAAACCTGTGCATGCCCCAGTGCTCCAGGCAGCCCCGAGCAGCACCAGCAACGTGCCAGGGGTGGAAGGTCCCGGCCGGGCTGTCTCCCGAGGACGCTGCCTCGCAGCTTGGGGGAGGCAGAGGTGTTTGCAGCGGCTGTTCTTGGGGGATACTGTAATTTCTTTGTAGTAAACAGCATCCCCAGCTCTGACGCAGCTGTAGCGTGGGGACGTGAACAACTCCCTCGGATATGAGAACAAGCCATCACCTGCTTCCCTTTTTAATGAAAATGAAAAAAGAAATCAGCAGCTGTTTTATTCTCCTGAGTTAGTTTACCAAAAGAGCATTTCTCTTGACTTGGGTACTGAGCTGCTACCACAACCTTCCCCAGAAGCCTTTATTTCCAGCAGTGAACAATAAACGTGCAAGATCCAGTCGCCTTGCAGTAAAAGTTAGAAAATAAGAACTTCTCAGTGGTACTAGGAAGGAACATTTCAGAGCCAGTGCCACAGACTCTTGCTGCCGCATTAACCCTGAACATCCATCGCCTCTGGCTTGCTGCTTTTTTGAGCCTTTTGCGACGGCCGGGGGGTCTCGCCAGAGCAGGGCAGAGCCTGGGAGGAGATGGCCGTGGCACTTCTGAGCCCAGAGGGGCCATGCAGGGGGTGGACATGATGACACGGGTGACGAGTTGTTGGTCATAAGGAGGCAGCGTGAGAAAGGAGGGTTCGAAGGACGGCTGTGACTCAGTGGCATTCGCATCCCAAAACTGTGTGCTGTCTCTGCGGGGGCTGCTCCCACCCCCGTGGATTTACGGCTGCTGCCATGCCATCCCTGGAGAGGGGTGCCTGCGGTTCCCCACTGCCTCATATCCCCAGCGTCAGATCAGCTGCAGCCGGTGCAGCGAGATCTACTGCTTGGCATTTGTGGTCTCGCTGGGAAAACTCGTTCGCTCACCGCTGTTTGGGTTGGTGGCAAACATAATTAGTCTTACTGATTAGTTAGGAACTGCACACGCAGCTATTGTACCTCAGACCGGTGTGGTTAATACTGCCATCCATCTCCCGCGAGCCACGCGCCTCACGGACTGTCACATCCGAGAGGCAAAACCTGCACGTCTAGAAATGCATAACAACGTCCTCGGGCATCTTTGCAATAGTGCTGCTACTTACTAACCACGATGGCAAGTGTGTTGTATTATTTATAAAAGAAGAAGAAAGCACAGCAGAACTGAAGCACCCATCCTCCCGCCGAGAGCCAGGATCCACCACAGCATCACCTGGGCTCGCCGGCGGGATCTGAAGCCTGCCCAGGGCATCTGAACAAACGTCCCCGTGCCCAGGAGTGCTGAGCATCACTGTCCCCAGGACCTGAGAAAAATGCTCCCCCACGCTTAGCCAGCCCAGCTCCTCTACAGTTTACCCCACAGAGTCTGCAGGAGCTCAGAGCAGACTTTTTATGGGTTATGGACATTTTGGGTGTTCACCATGGGAATGGGAGCCAGCCTCCAGCTGCCTGTAGGTACTCAAATGCATTTCATATCACGTGCCTGTAGCCTGCGTATGTGACAGAACGCATATCTGGAAATGCCTGGATATATTTTGAAGCATACACAGCCTGGCCACTTTCTCTGATCCTTTTGTCATTAATTATGTGCCTTGTGCAGACAAAAAAATGCATGCGTGCAAATACTTAAATTCCTTAAACTATAACCCCATTGTATCATCAGCTTGGTATTTTTGAATCTATATACCCACCGAAAGGCTAACCCATTTTCAGGATTGAAGAGGAAAACAAAAATAACTCAGTAGCTTCCAGCTAGAAGAAAAATATATTATTCACTTCATTAATCAAAATCTAGGTCTCTTGCCAAATACACATACTATTAAGGAAGACAAATTAAATTTTTCTCTTAATAAAAGCCTCTATTTCAGAAACTTGATTTTATGCTAGAAAGCCGATCTGCAAAAATTTCAGTACCATCAGCCAACTCCGTCACATTGCCAAGAATTAAGCCTCTTGCCGTTCTTTTAACGTGTATGTAATGACAGGAAAAGCCTTTTCACTGAAGGTGCCCAGTGCTGAGATGCTCTCCTAGAGATGTAACAGGGGTAAAGCCCAGCGGAGCCCCCAGTGCCGCCTGCGCTGGGTTGACGAGGCCGTTACCGAAGCGGGTCTGCGTGGGGGAGCACTTTCAGCCCTACCTTGGATGAAAGCATTGCCCTCATCCTGCGCAAGGGGCTGTGGCAGAACCTGCGGAGAGGGGACGGACGGGAGTGCAGCATCCCCTCGGCTTCTGGGGACATCCGTGGTGTGCACAGGCATGGGCCAAACCTGAGGACAGCGTTTGCCAGGGAACAGGCTGCTGAGATGCGGCTCGCTGCTACACGAAGCCTTGGCATAACACAAGCTCACTGTGTCTGGCCCAGCAAACCCCCCGCACCTGAGTTACGTACCAGCAAGGGGAACTTGATGCTGTCCTCTGGTGGTTATTTTTACAATACATGCACCCTGAATGGTATGCACATTCAGCTCTAGGAAACGGTGTAGGGCTGCAGGGACCAGGAGGAGTGACCACCAGGTAGAGGGGGAGCAAAGCAGAAGCGCTCCTCTCCCTGCTTGTGGAAAACATCTTTTCCCATGAAGGACAAAACTGTGCCTGCCTGGAACCCCTGAGCATCTCCCTGCCTGGGCCAAACAGCTCCCTGGCCAAGGCGGTTCAACACGCCTAAAGTATAAAAGGTGAAGCAAAACCCCAGTCAAGCTCCCTGCTGCCATCCAAGAACCCGTCTCCTGTTTTTCTTTAATCAGTTTGAAACATTGTGCTACAAATCTTAATTAAATTCACATTTTTCAATATTCAAGTATGTTGCCAGAAAACGTTCAGCTAGGTCCTTCCACAGCAGCACAGAGAAGCTTTTTAAGTTTTTAGGACTTGTCTTCCTATTTTCATTCTTCAAAGATACTTTATGTTCTTCATTCTTTCAGATCTAGACTCCAGGCACTCCGGTTTTGCAACTTGTATAAGTTTTTTCCATCATAACTGACACAGTCTTAAAAAAAACCCCTATAATTCAAAAGTTTCTGGTTTTCACACAACCCTTGTTTTTCTCAGCTGTCTCCTGGGTTGGCTATACTTTTATGCAAATTTTCTGTGGTTATGCAAAAAGATCTAATTAGATTGATTGATATTGTCATATCAACAAAATCCCTACTTTCAAATCCCCGTGAAATATGTGTACCAGGCAGTATTATCATTTCAAGCTTTTTCTTTGGGGACTCTGTTTTGCATTTCTTGTTGTTTCAGAAACAGTGGCTGCTCCTCACACCACCTTGCTTGGAGATCATATTTCTTTAATCAGAGCTTTCATTTGTGGTTACTAATAATCTCAAAGTGTTCCAGCTGGCTTTGATGCTGCTGAGGTAGAGAGAGTGATGTTGGGCTGTTGCACCTACACAGAGAGCAGCAATAACGGCACTGCTACCAGGGCCAGGGCCAGAGGTGAGCATATGCCAAATTTTCCTTGAAAATATGAATTCTGGTGGTTACACATTGAGGACAGTCCTGGTTCCCAAAGAAATAGGAGCTGGCTGGTTCCCAGATCAGATCAATGTATCTCATAGCTTGAAAATGAAGTTCTCTTTGGTGGAAGAAGCAGGAAGCACCAGTCTCTACATATAAGCTCATGTGTGTCTGGTACATCCCACACATATGAAAAGCCATCAAGACAAAAGGGGAACTTTTCTTTCCCAACATCGTTGGGTCTGGGAGAGCCCAGGCCCACAGTTTAGGCATCAGTGGTACCCAAGTCCTTCCCACGCCCCGCTGCAGACTCCACCAGCACCTCCCTGGGCAGCCCGTAGCATCGTCTGCACAAGGCAGCCAGCCCGCGCTCGGCTGCTCTTGGCCACTCGGCACCGAGCCAGAGAGGCCGTACGGGCAGGAAGGGTGCACAAAGCCAGGCAGGGAGCACAGCACCCGTTAACTAACCCCTCTGCTCCCCCACCCGAGTGCCAGAGAGACACAGCCAAGGTGGCCAGCGTTGCTTCCCTTGCACACTGAAGCTATCATCCCCCAAAAGAAAACCTGTTAGAAATAGAAAATCTATTACAGGTGCACACAAACCCAGAGAAGTGGAAGAGCAGCCTGGAAAGAGGAAGGACACCTATGAAGGCAAATCCCAAGCCTAAACAACAGTGCTCTTACCCACGGAAGAGCATCGTGGAGCGTGCGGTGGTCAGTCCTGGCCGACGTCCGCAGTGCCATGGCCGCTCAGCGGCTCTGCCTCCCCCTCCCAAGCCCTGAGCAAGGGTCTGTGCCTCCAGCATCCGGCACGGCCTTTGCTGCAAAGTTACTTGACATGGGATTTGGTGAGGGTCGAGGCTCCTACTGCAGCTCAGTAAGAGCAGCGCGAGGGAGCGGCATCCCAGCAGAGAGCAGCAATGCTCTCGGGTGTCTGACATGTCCAGCCACACAAAGTGGAGGAGGACAACAGCTTCGTCTCCCCCTTGTCCTCTCCCTCCCGGCTCTCACGAGAGGACAGCAAGCCCAGTGCTGTGATAACCTGAGAGGTGCTGAGGGGGAACATCTCCCTGCAAAACCCCACCTAGTTAATTTTCTTAGGGAGGGGGTAAGAGAAGAGCAGCAAGCTCTGCAGATTTTCTTTCAAAGCAGTACAAAAACCTTGTGAAGCAGAGGCTAACAGTGCGTGTGAGCTGCAGGGCCCCGTGGCACGGGACTGCGAGGAACGCGGGGACGGAGGCGCGAGCGTCGGGCGATGCTGTGCCTGGAGCTGCCCGTGCCCCTGCAGCTGCACCAGGATTTCCTCTGCTGCAGGGCAGCTGCAGGAGTAGCTCCTCCAAGGGTTTCACACAGCTAATTAGTGGTTGCACAGGTATTAAGCAGCTAAGAATATGGACTGGTTTTAATTTGGTTTGCTCCACACCACTGAGCTTGAAGGGGGAAAGCAACCAGTGTAATTTTTACAGCAGAAGACCTGTACCTCTTACAAGTGGGAACCAGCTGTTTCAGAGGAGACTAGTTAAGCCCAACCTATCATCTGGAGATACGAGATTTGGTAGTGGGTTTATTTAAGGGGTAGGAGAGTGCAATGGGACAGTGACAGAGGTGGGAAAAGGGTCTCCTGCATCTTCTCACTTGTTGCACTTAGCTCAGGGTTGCTCAGCGGTACGGTCTGCCACGGGACGGGCCTTATGACACTCCGAAATCCCCAGCATCCATGGGGGACAAACACTGGACAGAATAATAAATAACCTCATCCCATCCACCTGCAAATAGCCCCCCCACACACTTTGCTGGAGGCCTGTGGGTTCTCCAAGGACCCTCCCAGGACACACGAGTTTTCTTCTCCATTCATTGCCAGTGCATTTTCTTTTTCCACAGTTTCTAAATGGCCATGGTTCTGCCTTCAGCTTAATTCAGTGGTGATTATATCATCTTCCCCCTCTCCAAAATGCAAAACACAGCCTGTGCTTGGGACCCAATGTGGCCGTCATCGGTGCTGCACGGCAAAGAGGGGCAGGGACAGCAGATGACTGATTTTACAGGAGGCTCAGTGCTGACAAGAGCAGCAAACCTGGCTGCTATTCCCAGCGCTGTCACTGACACCGCAGGAGAGCCCAGATGCATTACTGACATCTCTGTACTGTCTCATCCCCTGCTGCAAAAGAAGGGAGAGGGATGCTGATATTGACTTAACTTTTCAGAAAGGCTTGGAAACCCATGGACGCAAAGTGATTAAGTTAACATTGCTATTAATAGGTATCCCTGCTAATTCACATAAGTGGAAAGATTACCCAGAAACTGAACGAGCGTGATGCTTTGCAAGTAGAGGCACATGATAGCTGGGAAAAATTTGCTTAAACAAACACCAAGCATGAGCCAGTTCACAGGAGAGTGCCTCCAGCTGCAACCTGACAGTTTTCTGTTCACCTAACTCTTGTATTTTAACATACCAGGGATAGGTATGGAGGTGAGTATTTGTGTCTGACAATAAAAAGAAGTGCCCAGATTACAGAGTGCAAAATAGGTTCTTTCAGTGCTGTTTTGCTCGGAGATGTAAGACCTGGGGAGTTGTGGGGAGCTGCGTGATGCCCGTGGGGTCTTCAGGATAGGTGAGGGAAAAGGACTGGCCAGCACTGACAACCAACCACTGGAGGTTAAGAGAGAAAGCTCTAATTTCCAGTGAAAATAAGAAACAGAGAGGCCTAAAGAAATAAGAAGAATAAAATGTTGCCTAGTTTGGAAATCTTCTAGTCACCCACCTGAGGAAATAAGGAGAATAAAGATAATAATCCTGCATAAGGAAAACATCAAGCCTTTAGGAAAGCTGCCATTTTCCCAGTACGGAGCGCAAGGAAAACTCAAGAAAAAGGAGCAGGTAACTGCCTAGTTAAAAGTGTCTCTAGTTTAAAGCCATGTTTCTTAGTACTTCCTATTATTACTTCTTAAGATACTAGTATTTTATCCCATTTCTGCTATCCCAGTGCTGAAAATCATCCAACTCTTCCTCTGTTAGAAGGATGCTTCATCATTACCAACACATTCCCTTGGCATATTTCTGATTGTTGTACCAGCATTGCTAATGAAAATATTAAATAAAACTGGTCCTCATTCTTGTCTTTCAGAAAATCCACCAGTAACAACTCCAGCCTACGACTTCCACTAATACTATTGTTTTTCAGCTCTCTTCTAGACAATTTTTCGTCTCCTTGGTCATATTATGGCATTTCATTATTATCCATCCTCTCCAATTTAAGCAGTAATATCCCATCTGGTACAGTAGCAACTGTTGTATTCCCTTAGTCCCTATGTTTAACAAAAACCCTCCTTACTGAAAAGAGAGATATGTACTTCGCTTTGGCCAGCGTGCAAGTTGCCTTTAAATTTTGCTTATCCTCTCCACTTCTTCCTTTATTCCTTTTTACTTTTATGAACTTTTTATTTGAATGTTCAGTGCTTAATATCTCTTATGAGACACAGCTGAGCCTGTCTTGAGGCACTCATCATTTCTCTGCATTTCCTGACCTCGGAGCTGCTGGATTTGATGGCTGGTTCTTTCCTTCATTTCTTGAAGACTTTCTGCTTACCCTTAATGCCTTTCTGAGGTGGATTTGCCTTTGTTACCTTTGGACCCAATTTTGCATGGTTTTGGCACTGTGGACTCAAACTGGGGGTTTATCCGCATTCAACTACCCAAGTTCTTCAAACCACATAACTTACCAAAAAACTCGTCGAGTTTTGCAGTTTGTCCCTTTAAAATGCAAAGCTCAGTTGAGAGCTTGGTCTCTTCATTAACAGCATAACTCCAGCCTGCCTTTTTAATTCTTTCAAACACTATAATTTGAACTGAAGTGACTTCCGAGTGTTCAGTTCAGGGCTTCTTTTTTTTTTTTTTTCCAAAAAAGACACCAATTCTTTATTATGTTCTTCTTCCTACTTACCCAAACACTCAAAATACTATTATCTCCTATTGATCAACTGACTACCAGGTAAATAAATCATTGGACTACTATGCTTTGAAGTATTATTGACTTGCCATTATTGTTGCAACTTTTTTGTCTTATTTATCCCTGGGAAGATAAAGCCTCTTCTACTGATTTGATTCTCATTTACCCATATGAGGGTGATAAATGGGCATACTTCTACCTGCCCCTACACCCTCCCCAAGGGCCAAGAGCAGGCTCCTCTGTTACTCCACAGAATCATTTTATCCACTTTTACTTCTTTATTTAACCTTGTCATCCAGCCACTCACCCTTTTTTCTTTAGCCATTGCTGTTTGTTATTATTGCCTGATTATCCTACGTCTCTGGCCCATGGAATCAGAGTAATACAAGAGGGAAAGTCAAAAAATAACGTGCCTAGTGCTCCTTAAATATTTTGAAAAGAATATTCTAAATGGAGGGAGCAGAGGCTGTTGGCAACGCTCCTTTGAATTAATGCTCTTTAAGTATGCCACATTTTGCTTTGATCTTATTAATTCCAAGCACAAATGAGGCACAGCTTTCACTCTTTTGGGTATTTTTTCCTGAAAAAGATCAAAATATATCTTGTGTCCAGCAATTAAACAGTTTGTTTCTGAACTCCACAAAGTTTAATATTCCACTTGAAATGCAAGGATAGGAAGCCTATTAATAGGAATTGTACTAACCATGATTTATGCTGAGCTTAAACATTGTGTGATGGTACATTAATGTGATTTTGACTTATTTAAGGGTTTTTGAAAAGGGAAAAGGCAGAACAACGTGATGCGAGTTCAGAGCTTCCATCAAAACAGTCTGTAGGACATGTTTCTGACATCTAAAAAAAACCCCAACAGAACAGAAAACAGAGCGTTGCAATGCTGCCCTCCGTGCATGCTGTTTACATGTGCTTTAATTGTGTACCAAGTGCTTTGAGCAGCTAAAGCTATTGTGTTATGGGAATACTTTCATTAAAAATCCCACATGGAAAGAGCCTTTCACCTATCCAGGCTTTCCCAGGCGGCGGCTGTGCACCAGCCTAGCCTCAGACCTCAGAGCTATTGCTTTCTTTGGACTTTCTCTTTAGAAAATAACAAGTTGAGCCCTTTGTAGGGAGTTAGAACATAAAATCGAAGAATATTAGTTTACCTTACAGACTCAAAGACAGAAGGGAACATTGGGTAATTTATTCCTACTCCCTTTACAGCAGTACTCAAGGGCTGTAATCTTTCTGGTTTTTTTCTGAAACCCTCTGGTAAGCTGAGCTAAAGCAAGCTTGCTAAAAGTGTAGCCACATGTGATGTGAAAACCGTGGGAGATGGAGCATCTACCTGGTTTATCAGTGGTTCTTCCCAATAGCTCGTTCAGCAACGGTAGGGTACTTAGCGAGCAAAACACCACCGGAGATCCTTTACCTGCCACGTTTCCTCTTGGGGATGGGGAAGGCGCTCTGTTCTTTGCACGACTCGTTCTCAAAACAGCTTTTCTCAGATGGCAACGACACAGCAGCAGCGCCTATGAGGAGCTAAGACGTTTTCTCAGAGGAGCTTGCATGATTGTGCAGGAAAACAAACCATCAGGTATGTCTCCTGTTGTTCTCCCGATGTACCAGGCAGGAGCGTTCCCCTGCTGCACCAGGCCTGCCCGGTTCCTGTTGCTCATCTTTACGCTCCCGCACGGAACGGCTGCCGGCCAGCCCTGCTCCATGGTGGAAACGTGTGCGGTAGCTCCAGCTGCCGCCAGACGATCCTCCTCGGTTCCAGCAGGCAGTTCGGCCACGCCGCATCGCTGCCGGAGCGGCTCTGCATCTATCATCTGATACACTCAGCAACATGCATTTATTCTCTAATAAAGTTCAGCAAAAACCAGTATTTGCTTTCTGTTTCGGCGTTTCATCTCGCTGCTGACTTTTATGGCATTCTCATAAAGCTTAAAAGCTCATCTTGTAGTGTAATCAAGCTAAAAAGTCATGTTATCACAACAATGTGATTGCTTATGCAATATGTTAGAAGCCTTTTAAAAAAAGCATATGTTCAGTCTGCTATAGAAGAGCAACAAGATGCTGTAAAGTTGATGCCTGTTGTTAGATCTGTCATAAACTATAATATTTTATTTAACTCTGAGTAAAACTCAGCTGACAAAAATACTTTATGGTTGCCTATTAATGTGAATAGGAGCCATGCATCATCACTAACGCAGGAAACAAATCATGCGGGCCAGCTGTTTAATAAGAAATATCTTTTGCACTGTGTTTATCTTTGCCATCTCCCCAACAGCTTTATCTTGTGTAAAGGTCCTTCCCTTGTCTTGTTTGTACTGAATATTTGATGCCACTGCTAAACGTATTAATTTCTGCTGAAGAGACAAGAAATATTTCCCTAAGTTTGTCCTGGTGTCAGGATACAAACAAAATGCATAAAACTTATGCACAAAGCCAACTGAGCAAAATTCAGCGTAACTCCCCAACGGGCGCCAGCCCTCCCTTCCCTGGGCAGCTCAGGAAGAGCAGCTCGACAGCTCAGGCCAGGAGGCATCAAACATCCCATCCGCTGCTCTCCTCCTGGGCACGTGGGCCCTCCCGAGACCGCTCCATCTGCTGCTGACCAGCCGCAACAGAAAGCAGACTCATTTTAACATCAGACTCGCCTCTTTGCCTAATTATGACATGAGTTGTTTTGCAGAGGTGAAAACCTCGCAAAAAAAAAAATAAAAATCCACCCTTTTCTCTCACCCAGCTCCACCTACCAAAGGAGACGACTCATGCAGCAGCCCCAGGAGTGTTGTCTGTTGAGGCTTTCAGTGCATGCTACGGGGAATGTAGGATTGCGTGAGTTGTCAAGCCCCTGTAACACTACAGTACCTTAAATACTGGTTTATGGCATAGGACAAAGAAGAAGCAATAACAAGTCTGGCTGATGAAATATTTACAGATCAATAATCTCTTTACCCAAGAACATTGCATCAAAGCCAAAGAACAGGCTATTTGTAGGACAACTGTAACACAGGCAATAACACACATTAGTGACACCAGCTACCTGACCGATAGCTCTGCTCTTCAGCCCATGAAGAACCATGAAGTTCATGGCCCACATCCACGCTCACTAATTAAACAGTGCCCGAGCGCAGCCTGAGCCCTGTCCCGCAGTGCCCAGCTTACCTCGCTGTTGGCATGGGCTAGGGCGTGCTTTGCTGGGCACAACGGGCACAAGACCCCTGGGAGCCGGCATGGATGAGGCCACTCTGTCCAGCAGGAAAAGACATTCTGGTGTACAGATGTGAGCTGTGCCACAACGCTTCCCTCTGAAGCCAAAACGCTGGCCTTGGCCCATTTTATTTACTAGCACAGACAGAGCGAATGGTTACCGTGTCCTTGCTAAGCCTGGTGAGAAACAGCACAAAACCGAGTCCATGGGACCCGTGTCAGCAGAGCCGCCCCGCTGCAGGGCCACCAGGCACCAGACAGCAGCTCCAGGCATTCACTCCCTGCCTCCTGACCTGCCTGTTTCGCAGCTCGTGACAAAAATCAAGTAGTAGCCAGAGGTATGAAACCCAGAGCCAAACACAGTTTTCCCTCCCATCCAGGATGCTTGGGTTTGGTCCATCCCAGAAAAAGTTTTGGGAACCAGTTTTAAATCTTTCAGCTGGAGTTTAGGTTTCAGCTCACCTCTGCAGGGTATCATTTCATTTCTTTGAAGAACGTTTTCTTATGATACAAAACCTCCCTATCGGTGTAGACTATACTGCTATAATAAATTATTCAAAAGACAAACAACTGTCAAAGATACAAAAAAAAAAATTATCAGGAGGCAATCTCTTCACAATTAGATGTGTGAAGGCACAATATTCAGAGTAGGAAAAGTGGTGATTTGCACAGCTGGTTACATCAGCCACCATCAGAAATAGCTGTCCCTGGCGCATCCCCAGGGATGGGGAGAGGGAAGGAGGGTGATCAGCACAGCCCTGAGCAGGCAGGGAGAGGAGCAGGTGCCCGGCGGGATCCCGAGCGGCTCCTCCGAGCCTTCCCCAAACCAGAACACGAAGGAGGACACAGCCACTGCCTGACCTTTGGTCATTCGTCCTGGTTGAAAGGTACTTCAAGTGAACAGAGATACTCAATTTAAAGTTTGAAGAAGGGAAAAACCTACATAATGTGTGAAACCATCGATTAAATCAGATGCACCAGAGAGCAGGCTGCAAGCAGTAAGGAAATTCTTACTCAGTACATACACGCACGCTTACATGTATATGTATGTAGTAATAGAGAAATCCAAAAGAAGGGCTACATTTTCAAACTACCATGTTTTAAGAGAATATAAATGTAAATTCCTACATCAGCGATAGCAGAGAAGTGCTTGCAGCGCGAAGAGGAAGCAAATGTGCACCCTGGTCTGGGGCATGTATTAACCCAGTCTTCCCACCGAAATGCCCGTTTGAAGCATTAGTGTTGTCACCACCCCAGGCCAGCAAAGAACAAACACTCCCAGAGTCTTTCTGATGAAAATACGAGGGGATTCAGCAGGACTCCGCACACTGAAGCCCCCCCGGAAGGTAAAGGTGACACTTGAGCCAGCCTCAGCTGAAACACCTGACGACTGCGGCTCTTCGAGAAGCTTGTGCAGGGCTGTCCCTAGGAAAGGCGACAAGAAGAATGTGGACCCTCTGAGCCACCTTTTCCCAGCAGTAATCAACCAGGAAATGGGAATGGAAAATGTTTCATTAAGCAACTAACTTTGCCACGAAACTCGACTCGATACGTGATGCGATCGGTGACTCACAAGTAGGATGTACTGTGGAAAGAGGACTTGCGCGAGGACGTGCTGGAGCCTTGTGTACTTAAAGAGAGGGGCAGCATCGGCAAAGCCTGTTTTGGAGCAGGAGGAGGTGGGAGGGGGACGGGCTGTGCAGGAGCAGCTGCTGGGGATGGAGGGGGATGCTCCACCAGCCGTCTTTACAGATTCCCTTTGTCTTCAGCTCACCAATTTACTTGCGGCATGGAGTAGCACGAGGATTTCTTCTTCCCTTCCTGCACTCTCCTTTCTCGCCCATTGGCATCCTTGGTCAGAGCTGTGCAGGCTCCTGCAGGGTCCCGAACACACACGAAATCCTCTGCCTGAGTCTGTGCGCGCCCCCAACCACGCTGCAGCAGCACAGCCCACGCAGCAGTAAAAAGGAGCACGAGGGTCAGGCTGGAGGGACTTGTGCTCACGTAGCCTGTTTCTATACCTGACTTTCAGGCCCTCCCTTGCTACGATTCCCCAGAAAGCATTAGCAGAGATTGCAGCAAAGCTGACCGCTGCGGAGGGACCGAGAGCGGCAGCGCATCTCTGAGGGCTGCTTTTGCCAGAGGCACTGCGGGGGGAAGGAAGCTGGGAGATGCCTGTGGAGTGGTGGGTGAGGACGATGCCAGCGGATGATGAGCCAAGGATGCCAGAAATGGGGGAACGGTGCCCTGGGGCATGCACAGGCTGCTTGCTACTGATGGGAGGTGAAAGGGGAGCTGAACCTACGCTCACCTGTCAGAAACCACTAGGCTCAAAGAAGTCAAGCTGGCAAATTCCATCTCTTCTCGGAGACTGTGAAAAGGTCACTGCGCATCAGTTGCTCTGTCCTCTTCCGTGCCGCGGCAGCAGGGGAGCACCAGATTTTGTGATGTAAATGCAACTCGTGGACGTTTCTAGCAAAAACTGATGGGATTCGTGCACATCTGAAGTGGACGTAGTCTAGACAATGACTCAGAGGACACCTGAACGTCTCTCCTCCCAGTGCTTGGTTGGCTCCATACTCACACCACGTGCAGTTTCTCTGGCCAGCGTATCAAAAATAACCACAGTTTAACCCAGAAATAAAGCAGGAGCTAAAAGGAGTGGCTGCCTCTCGACCTCAAGGCCTGATCTTTCAGCTCAAGCTGTGTAATCCGAACACAATGATGTTCATTTATTATTCTTCATGATATGATGCATAATGTCGTACCGAAGTGTCTTCAGCAGGCTGTAACAGAGAAAAGCAGATGGAAGCCAGAGATGTGCTAATTAAGCTCGATAATAGAAATGTTAATTAAAAAACCCTGAAGAGGAAAGGACATTGTGTAATCTGGTGCTCTCAAGTGATGCAAAAATGTCCAGCTGGAAGAAGCAGTAAGAAACTTGTAAGAAACAGTTGAGTGGGTCTGGCAGGGATGGGCTTTCCTCTGAGCTCTGACCCCAAAGCCCTCCCCGAGAAGGGAGCAGGGCAGAAAGCAGGACCCTTCCTAGGGAGCCAAAGCAGCTGTGCAGTAGGGATGCTCTGGGAAGGAAAGCCATCGGCGTAGCTCAGACTCATCCCTGCATCTCCGTGCTCCCCCTGTGCCAGCAGTGCCATCCCATGACCTTGCCACAGCCTGGAAGCTGCTCCAGCGGCTGTGCTTTGGCACGGTGGGGGGCTCCGGGGACACACACTGAACAGCAGCGTGTGCAGTGATGCTCTTAACTCCACTGAATGATTCCTGCCGCTAAGACAACCTAGGTTCTGACTCCCACTCCCAGGAAAAATTTAGAAATAAGATTAAAGCTGCATAAACTACCAGATCGTTATTGTTCTATAAACTAGACAGAAACTGTAAAGCAACAGTTCTGAGCCTCTGCTAATTGCAGGAATTTGTCACTTATCAGGTGACTAAGCACTGCTCTTGTCGTGTGCGGGACTTAAACAAAGTTATCTGACCTAAAAAGAAGTCAAAGCCCCGTTATCTGCAAACTTACTGCTTTTCTGCTCAGACAGTGCAGCCGCAGTCCCATGAGTCATTCCCATCCTAGCTGTGTGCCATCTCCTCGGACGGCAGCTTCTGCGGCCACTCCGTGCCCACGCAGCAGCCCCAGCACAGGTCACCCTGCTCAATCTTCACAACGATGCTCAGATGGGTTCAAACTGAGCTCGTCTCTCAAGTAGTGCCAAACTGTGGGTAAGGCGGTGACATAATTTCAGTCCTGACATGTTATCCAAGGTTCTAGCTTTCTTTTAAATAATTGCAGAAATATTTCAGAAAGAAAAAAAATAAATTCAAGAAACTTTTGAGCCCAAACACCTTTGTTGGTTGGACGTAGCCTTCCTAGCACAGCCTTGACAGGTTGCAGTCCCCAGCCAGGGAGAGCCCTCGGCTGCAATGGGCACCCTGTGCAGCCTTCAAACCAAATGGTCAACGGGGAACTACTTATCAGGATAACGCTTTGATTCTGTAAAAAGCTGCAGTGATAACTGCAGGTCATTAAAGCGCGGTGCCTCGGCTGGCAGAGAGGTCCCACGTGTGCAGCTCGGAAGGGGATGCTCTGGTCACGCAGCTCGGATGCGGTTCCTCTGGGTGCGGAGCGGTCGGCTCCTGAGCCCTTCCTCCACCCTGGTGGTCGCTGCAGAGCTGGGGCAGGAGCAAGGTGGACTCCTTCCACGTGAACGTCCAGCCCTGCCCCATTTCATGATTTAATGCTGCATTGACAATGACAAAAAGCATTTTTTTCAATAAGAGAGCAATGGGGTAGGTGCTGCAGAGGCCGCAGCTCCAGCCAGGTGCCCAGGTGTGGTGGGATTTCAAACCTTCTAGCCTGCCTTTTCCATGTTTTCTCTCTCCTTCCTGCTGCATCTTTCTTTGAGCCACATCAGTGCACAGGAAACTCCCTTGCCTGACCGAGGACACAGCAGCACAGATGGAGGCCATGTTCACCCTTCCTCACCGCCCATCCTCTGCCTCACCTCTACCCCTCGTGCTCCTGCCGGCAGCACCGCCCTGGTCACCTTCCATCTCCCATCCCATTTTGCTCATGCAGATCAGAGACTGGGGAGTCACTGACATATTCAGAAGGCCACATCCAGCCCTCCCCTCCTCATCCCACTGCCTACACCCCTAACTTAGCATCAGAGGAGCCTCATGAATCTCTCAAGAACATGCAGTGTCTTATGTGGTGCAGGAAAAAACCCTTAAATTACAGTGCCCGAAGGAACACAAATAACACAAACCATACAACTTCCTTCAATTAATTCTCATGCGGCTTTTAAGAAAGCGTCCAGTCTTGATTTTATTAATTTCCAGTGATGGATAACCCATTTACAGCTCTTGTTAAGATGTTGAAGTACCTCATTACCTGCAGGGATTTCCTGCTTCTGATCTGAACTTGTCTTGTTTCAGCTTCAGTCACCAGATCTCATTAGGCATTTTTCTCCTAGGTGGAAACTTTCTGTATGAGGTACTTGGGGCAAGGATCAGGTTATTTCTTAACACTCTCTTGAGCTAACCATCCTTTCCTAAGAGACATATTCACACCTTCTTTTCCTTCTGCTGGCTCTCCTCTAAGCCAGTGTCTTTCCTGACTTTCCTGATATCAAAACCGGACATCACATGCCAATGTCATCACTGCTAAGCACATGGTAATATAACCTCCATCCACTTGTTTCTCAGATGCTTCATTATTTTATATATTCGTTATTATTTTCTGGTTCTAGTCACCAGAAGACTTCTCCTTAGTTAGAAATGATTCACTGATAAGGCTTTAAATGACGTTTAGGAACTATTTAATGTTTCTTTCTCTGTTATTGCCATCATCATATTGTCAGTAGCTGTAAGCAGATACAGCTATTCCACCTAGAAGTCCTTGACTACTAATCTGACTCTTCGTGTTGACACTAACGCTCCAGTTTCTGCTTCCCTCCTTTAAAAGTCTTCAGCAAGCCCAAATAACTGCTACCCTCCCTCAGCTCGGCACCAACAACCAGCACAAAGCCAACGGGTCAGAGAGTCTTTTAGACCAGTTCAGTGTTGAATGGAGCTGCCTAACAAAAATCGAAGCCCTTTGAGATGTGTTTTCTACATGGCACTCACATTTGGTGGCACTTCATTTGCAGCAAAGTCATTTTTAACTTCCTACCCTCCAAGGAATGGTGCTTGCGTGCCCCGGTCCCTCCGTTTCAGGGCAGGAATTTAGAGGCAGGTATCTGTGCCACTGCAGTGCCCCTCAACCCCAGGTGACTTCGGAGGGCTCGGAGGGGAAGGGAGATGGGCAGTGACCATAGGTCTGTCCTGCTCATCTCGAAGGTGCTGGTGGTGGGTGGGTAACCCCTCCGTCCTCAAGTGCTGCTCCACGCAGGTGTCAGTGAGGAGAACCCAGCAGTAAGCATTCGCCATCACTTGCTGTTGTCTGTGAAGTGACCACAGGAGGGCTCTTCCAAGCACTGCACGGAGAGATGGAGGTTGAGCAGAGGTCATGGAGGAAAATCCTCCCCAGGGAAGCTGTTCACAACAGTTGAACAACCTTTTTGTTAGTGAATTCCATCTCTCCTGTCCCACAGCAGCCTATATAGGCTGCTAGCCACAGTGGCTGCCACCATGTCCACATGGGCATCAGCTGTCCTTCAAAAGCCATATTGCTTAATTTAAAGCAGTGGCTTTAGGATTGCCTCAAGGCTCTGGCTGGTGACTTGCGTGAGATTGCGTGAATGGCAGCCAGCTCTAGAATTATAAGGCTTTAGGGGAAAAGAGGCAGATAAGTTAGATGGATCTTGTAAAAAAGTGTAAGAATTTCAGGATAGATCCTGAAAAAATGGCAAAAAAAAGTGCTTTAAAAGCCACTGTAAGGCCTTACATGTCTCCCCTGGCTGAAGTATTTGTCGTGGGACACTTTCATAAATACATAAGAGCACGAAGCTTAAAGAGAACCAGGTCCTGCATGCCAGCCCCATCAGGGGAAGGGGTCCTTCCAAATAGAGGAACTATCCTTTAAAGAGAATAAGGACAAGCTGAGACCCCATCCACTGAACCGTAACAGACTGAGACTCCTGCTGCAGGTCCTCATCCACACCTGGGGCCTGAGTAACATTGCTTTTCTCAGGGAAGCACATTTTGCAGTCAGTGGAGAAGTTCTTGAGACCAGAACTGTCCCAAGCTGATGAACATAACTGGAGCTATCAGTGATCCTTGCTTTATCTTGACCAAGGCATGCAAACCAGAGGAATAGATGGACAGACGTATAGCAGCCTTCCTGCCCATTAAAACTAGGAATATTGTCAACAGAGACTTGTGGGACATTTCCTGGGTCAAAATCCAACATTTCTTGTTGGTTTTCGAAGCAAGCAGCTTAGCTCATCTCTATTTAGAAAAATTTCTGTGGGGGTGCTAGATGAAAACTGCTGCTGTCATCTAGCATGCAATTCAACTTGCTGAAACCTTGGTCAGTGTTACCAAACCAGTGACGGATAGACACGAGTGCACCTGCGCCCGTTCCACCTACTCCAGACTGCGAAGTCTCCTTCACATGCAAAATCAAGTTTCCATGAGCTTTAGGAGAAGCTTTTGGACTGTGCCCCCAGGTGAAAGTACCCTCTGAAGTTCTGCCAGGGCTCTACCAGCTTGACCTCCAAGCTGCAGATTTACTGGTTTACTCTTCCTCACTTTTTTTTCCCTTGCCTGTTTTGCAAGCAACATTCTAGATGTTTCTTTCAGCTGAGCATGCTCTGCTCTTCAGAGGCACGTTCTCATCCAGAATTTATCATTTCTGTGGTGTGACTTAACTTTCATTAAGACAACAGATGCATTTATCTGTGGTTCCATGGATGGAAAGCATAAAAAACATAGCTTTAGAAGAGACCACTGGGATGAGAGTCACGAAATGGAGAAAATCTGGAGCGATCAGGAGCGAAAGCCCCAGATGACGTGATTTACTGAAGGACTAGCAATTCAAAGCGAGGCAGCTGTGTGGCTGTCGGATTTCTGCCATGGAGTGCACTGCCTCCACTAGGCAGCACGAAGGAGCCGAGTCGGCGCTGAGGATTCTCTGTCTCATAGATTCACACCCGGACACTGGGCAGGCCACTGGTGATGTGCCCTCTGGGATATCAGAGGGTAAGAATGACCCAGCCTCTATCGGTAGGGCACACGTACACCCACAATGTGCATGTAGACATGGGCTGGCAGCAGAAGATAGAAACAAATCCTGCACCCCCCATACTCCCTCTTCTCTCCATCGTGTCTCAGCGAGCATCGATGCTGCTGCCTGCTTAGCCAGATCTCCATGGCAACCACCCAGGCTCAAATTAGCTAATGGCAGAGATAAGCTGGAGAATACTTAGGAAATTCTTATCAAATCGTTACTGCTATTCCAGTTTGCTTCATTTCACAGTGTAAAAACATCTTCCTGTTTCTGCAGAAATTACAGGAGAATGCATTGCAAAGTGTTTTGTTTGTGGCTTGGCTGATTTCCCCACAAACCTGAATGAATTATAAAAAAATACAGAGTGCTTACAGGCACGAGAAATTGAAGTTTTATTTAGGTCATTACAAAAAGCCTCTATTAACTCACCTTGAGAAGAGTGCATATTAAAATGAAACCATGTCTCCTCCTTAACTGCCTGTATCTACTCACTAAACAGGAAGTTTTTCATGCCACATACTATTATAAGTGCAATACGTTGTTTAAAATGTTTCTTATTGTTCATTGTTTGTCCTGTAGTTCCCAGAAAAGCAGACTCCAGCATGCATCATAACATGCGGTGCGGCTTTTGGGCTTGCAGCCTACATGGAGACAGAGGCTCGTGCTTGCTGACAGATGCTTAGCTCTTGACCCTGCAACCATCTCCTTGCTGGGCAAACTCTTTTTGGCCACCAGGGTCAGAGGACCTTTGCTTTGCCTCATAGCCTGCAAGTACAAAGCTGTTGGAACTGCTCTGGTGCTATTTTTCATTTTCCAAATATTGCTACTTGAAGCATCCAAGCCACAGAATTTGCCTTCGTATCTCCTTTGTCTGCTGGGTGATTGCACCCTCCCAATGGCCAGTGACCTTTCCTGGAAGCAGATGAGATCATGCCTTGCATTGATGCCCTGTGTCATCAATCCATCTAAGGCTCCTTCTCTTACTTGCGTGAAGCGAAACCCAGCAGCCCCAAAGCAGACAAATCTGAAATCGATTTTCTATTTGCTGGTGCCTTGCTTAGTTTGATTTGTACTTTACTGAGGCAATTGAGAATCAGTGATTTTTTCCACCTTTGGAAAAGTTAGTGGGAAGATACAGTGAAGGACAAGAGTGAGCGGCACATGCCAGCGCCAGTGCCACAGCTGCGGAGAAGGGTGCCTTCAGCCAGCGAGGTGACTACATGCCCATCTTCCAGATCAACCTTCTGCAGACTCCAAAAGCCCACAAGCTATCTGAAGATGGAAGAAATTAAATATCTGTTAAAAGTCTGCAGTTTTGGAAAGGGCTGTGAACTGACACTCTGAATTCACTTCTGTGGAAGGAGGATAAGGCTTGTCTCAAGCTTCCACACTGGCCAGCTTGGTGCTTCATACATAGAAGCAACATCAGAAGAGGAAAAACATGTAAATGTCAAATATTGGAAGAATAATGGCCATGGGATGTCACCGGAGCTTTGCTTAAGGTGATGCCTGCGACCGGGCTGCCCCTGCCCTGGAGCAGTAATGCATGGGGATGCTCTCAGGGTCCAGCTGCAGCATCCAGACTCTGCCCCACCAAAATGCAGCGTGGGTGGTAAATGGGAATAGTCCTGGGCTCAGCGAGAAAGCTGACAACTGCTGCAAGCCTTTCGCAGTCGGGATGGGTCATTCCACAGGGTGTGGGAAACGCATGATAGTTTGCCTGTTGCAGAGCAGCTCCAGGGCTGGAATATTAACTCTGGGGGAGAAAAAGTACTGCTGAGGTATTTTTTTGCTGTGACAGCAAAAAAGAAATAAGAAGTGTTCAGTGGTATAGCACGCTGAATAGAAAACAAGTTTTTAAGCTTGAAAGTGGTCTTCTTCTACACTCTTTTTTCTCTCATAGAGAGTTTTTTTAATTCTAAAACATACAGACTAGAAATAAGAGGGACCCCGGGGTACTACGCAGCCTCCTCACAACACAGCAACCTAGACAACAATGAATCGCTGTGAGCACATTTCTTATGAATTTTAGAGGGGGTAAAAGGGAGAACTTTTCTCTTTTTAGGCTTCCTTTCAGTGCTTTCATAGTTGGACTCTTCTCTTCACTCAGAAGCTTCCCCGCATCCTGTGGGATAAGCAGCGCGTGCTGAGGAACAGAAAGCGTGCCCAGGCTCAGCCGCCTATGGAAAAGAAATGTTATTAAATTGTTCCCTTTCTTTTCCCTTTGTAGTCCGCTGATCCTGAAAACGAAGATGACTGCTGGCTTATTGAGGCTTGTACATCCCAGGCTGTTGTAAAGGAAATTGCCTTCTTGATCTCGGATGTGTGAGCCTGAGCAGATGAAAGGAGTTGGTGAGTGGTGGGTCAGAAAAGCCAATCTGCCGCTGTTTACTGGGCTTCTGCAGCCTTTTAAAACTTGGCTCTGACTTAAAAGGAGATCCTTATTTAACATTTGCAGTTAACTGCAGTGGATCTCCATTCCCTCCCTCTAAGCTGGAGAAAGAGTTGCAAATATTTACCACCAAAAATCTGTGTGCAGAAGATGTCAATACGGAATTGGCCTGACTTCTACAGCCCCGTTGTTCCTCTTGCCTGTAGGTGCTGCTGCACTGAGGGGCTCCCAGAGAGGGGGTCCTGGGGTTTGTCCCTTACTGTATAATTTTCTTTGCCTTAGAGGAAGGAATTTATTGCCTATAACTAAAAGAAAAATAGCAAGCAGGAGAGGTATACATCATTTGTCCATCACATCTCTTTAAAACTCGTTCTTTTCTCATTCGCAGTAAATAACCTGCAAAATCATGTGAAAATAAAATCCCATCACAATAAAAATGGCTTTGTAGAGAGTATGTAGAGACAATTTCAGAGCAAGAAAAATAGAATGCTGGGAAATAACTCAGTATTCAAGACATCAGACCATCTTCATCAACCTGTATTACTAAATCAACTTGTCAATGGAAAAATCTTGATTTAGTGTTTTTTTCAGAAGTGTTATGACTTAGTTATTGAAATTTCCAGCAAATAAAGTAGTACACATGGACAATTCAGCACCGTCCTTCAAAGCATTTGCTTAGGGATTTAACTTGAAAGTCGAATAACTTATGACATTTATTATCAGATCATTGAATGACAAGTTTAAATTTCAGTTAAATATTCAGTTGCCTTTTAATATAGCACTTACTCCATTTATATATAATGAAGTATATTTATTATTCAGGGAATAAAGTTCACGTATGGGAAAACAAAAACAGGAGGAAGAAAATGTAATATTGAAGAGCACTGAGTATATTTTAGCTGTACTGCAAGCTGCTTTTGAGAATAATTACTCACTAAAATATTGTCTTTAGGAAAATTTTGTTAGCTGGGAGCATATAGGGTAATTATGATGCATTATGATTTCCCTAGGCCCCCATGACCATTCACGATAAATGCCCAGTCAACCTCCTGCGCAAAGACATAGGACCCATCTAGAACATTTAATATATTCCCACGGGGTCACATCGCACGATTGTTTCCATAAACTGCTAAACTTCATCTTAAAATAAAATACACCATTTTTTTTCCCCTCTTTTCCTTTTAGGAACTGTTCTGTAATTTATTCTTCTGAATGTCAGAATCTTTCTTCTACTTTCCAGCCTAAACTTATCCATGGAATTTTTAAATCCACTTGTCCTTGTGCCAGCACTGTCCTTCAGGATAAACGTTTCCCTTCCCTCCCTGGTGTCCAGCCCTCAACGTATTTCTCCAGGGCAATCATATCCCCTTTCAGTTCCCGCTTTGCCCATCTAATTAAGCCATGCTTTTAGCCTTATACCAGGGAGAAGCTCTCCATTTGAACTTGTTCTAGACAGGATTAATTTTTACTGGACATGAGTAGGACACTTAGGCTGCTGGTCCAGCTCACAGCCTGACCTCCTCCTAGCTCAGGACCTGGGACTGTGTTTTCTTCCACTCCTACGTGACTCCACAACTCACCAGCTCTGGTTTAGCAGTGTTTGATGGCTTCTGCACCTATCCTGCAAAACCAAGCCTAGCACACCCCGATATCCATCTGCTGTCGTGCAAGCAAGCAAATAAATAAATAACTGGGGAGGGAACAAGCTGTCCTCACTCACACCGAGTTCATTACTTCTGAGTGCAGACTGTGCCTCTCTGAGGCTCCTTTCTTTCACTTTTAATGAAACAAGCTGAATTCCTCTGTGTTATCTGCAGAATACATGTGTATATAAAACAAAGTAAGTACAAAGAGCCAGGCTGAGAGTATTTAAAATAGTAATCTGTAAGCATTTTACTGAAGCAAGCCTATGAATAAAACCCATACCATCTCACAGAAAAAAAAGTATTATCATCAAAAATAAACTTCTCCAGCTGACAAGCTCCTAGAAGCACTCACTGAGAAAACCAGTCTCAGCACTAAGCCATAACGCGGACGTGGAGACCCGAGAAAAGGATGCACTTGGAATTAGAGCTGCTGTTTCACCTGTCAGCTTTCACAAGGGAGTGCAGAACAGTGAAGTAATCCAAGCTTGAATTTCGGGTTTGTTCCAATTCTTCTTGCTGTTGAAAAAGGCTTCAAGCAGTTTATTCATCTGTCACGTGCACCAGTTACTTTGCAACGCCTCGTCAGCGAGCACACTGATAATGTGATGTGCGTTACCCCCTCTCCCGCGCAGCCAGAGGGGCTGGTGTCTCCTGAGGATGCAGGCTGGCAGCTCTGCAACCATCAGCAGGACGCGGCATCCCCGGTCCTGCCAACGGGACGGGCCATCCCCACGGGACGTGGCTGCGGAGGGGAGATGTGGACAGAGAAGGTGATTTCTCCTAAGTACACTAAGGCTCTCTTCAGTGTGACCGTCATGGCAAGAATGTTTGGGGTGCTCAAGGAAAAAAGTTGTGGAATAAGTAGCTGACTCCCCTTTCTTCCTGTGTCTTTCATCTGAAGAGCTTAAAAAAAGCTTGGAGATGTTAATTATCTTCCCCATCCCTGTGAGACTGAGAGGGACCAGCTCTTCGGTTCCCGTGCACCAGACGGCTGTGGCCACAGCTCGCCCAGAGCCCCGCGGGACAGCCAGGAGCCGAGGCAGGAGCCCTGCAGCCAAGTTCATCCTCTAATCATCAGACAACTCATTAAAACATACAATTACTTCTATGAAATGAATAAAAACGCAGCCTAAGAGTGGTGCACCAGTTCATGGTTTGTGTGATGACTGCCCCGGGTGTGACGACCTGGACAACTTGTCCTCAGGCACCAACCCGTCTTCCTGGGCTTCTGACCCCAGGGCTTCGCTGGCCCTGGGGGTGGTTAGAGCAGCAGAGAAGTGCCCAAACTACAACACCGAGGTATGGTCGTTCATATACAAGACGGTGTCTTATCACCAGACTCTGGTATGCCATTTCCTTTGGGATATGCTGCACAAGTAGGAAGAGAGTAAAGTAGGTTTTCTTTTTATACCACAGAGATTCAAAGCAGTTGGAACCAGGCCAAAGAAAAATAAATCAGCATCGTCTGTACGGAGCAAGGAGGGCATGTCTCAGTCCCTTTGTAGCAATGACAGATTAATGGCTTTTTCAGCTTGTAGGAATCCACCCTATCGCAAAATGCATCTGTAACACAACTTGCGGTACCCGCCGCACGTTATAACATGGTGAGTTAGTTTCAAGCAATGCGTACTTTAAAATGGAGCACTGTGAATTAATGGGAAAAAATCTTTTTCATAAACACCTGCATAGCCTGAGTGCCACCAAACACAGGAGCCACTGCATCCCCTGCATTGATAAGACTTCTTCATGCCATAATCTTGCCCAGCACTCACGTGTTTTCTTCCCCAGCATATTAATTTTTCTGAGGTCTCTGGACCTGGAGCTCATCTGACCCATTCCCAGGGTCCCTGCAGCCCCCCCACCTCCATCATCCCCCCAGCAGGGGGGCAGGGAGATGCTTGGACACAGCCCAGCCACATCTCAGGACGTCTGCGCCACTGCTCGCCACGGGCTCGCAGCCATGAGGTCTCCGGTGGCCTTTCACCACTTGAAACACTCCCGACGATGGACAGCACTTCTTCGCTGCCGCTGGAAGCCCAGCTGCTAATATCCTTGCCAAGAAAATAAAATATAGATTTGCACACACCACACCTCCAGACTGGGAAAAACCATCTCCAGCCTGGTCTCCTTACAGACAGCACCCATCAGTGTTTGTGGAGCGAGCGCAGGACGGGCTTTGCTTGGGGTGCGTGCGTGGGTGTGTGCGTGCACGTGTGTGCGTGACACTGCAGCACAGTTTGGGCTCCCACTGAAACAAACCGCATCGGGCAGACAGGGCACATCTGCCCTCCTGCATGAAGTGAGCCTCGGGACCACGTGCCCCAGAGCTGCCCCGTGCCCTCCGTGATGGGCAGCTGGACAGACTTCCCAGCACAGACAGACAGCGTACCGCGTATGTGGTGCTGTCTTAGAGAAAAAACATCCCTTCTTTAGAGGCCAAGCACCACTGACCCTTTGGACCTTGCAGTTTGGGGTGAATCAATGCCCCCGACATTTCTGCTTTGTCTACAATTGCTTTGGCAATCTCCACTGACATTGCTACAACAAAGCAACCAGAAACTCACCCGAAAACTGGGTTTGCCACTCTTCCTTGCTCCTGGCTGGTCTTTCAGAGACCAGGACCAGTTTCTTAATGGTGTGCAGCCACCACCACCTTACCCAGCACCCTGGGAGCACCCCAGGCACCAATTACATGTCCCACTACCCCTGAAGCCATACCAGCAGCTGCTTCAGGCAGTAGAAGCAGTAACAGGTTTCAAGGACGTGGATTGCTCCGCAGCCGGCTGAGATATCCCTGGAAGGACCTAGCACAGGTCCTCCTCAGCCTCGGTGAGGTGTTTAAAAATTGCTTCTTCAATTTCCCCACAATAAAGCTTTTTTTCTGACGATGATGCCACGAGAATAAATTTGTTCTTGTCCGTAAATGGCTTTGTAGATGGAAATTACTAGGTATCATAATTTGTATTTCTTAATTACACCAGGACTGAAATTTAAATTAGAACCAGGTTTACCTTTCAGTGTAGTGTTTAATAAACTTGATGCGTTTTTTTCTAAGCTCTCTTTAGCTAAGCCCCTACCTGCCCACCCGCCCACCTGAGAGCGGGAGCGGGATCCCTCCCCACCCGGACCCTGCCGTCTCACGCTGCTGCCAATTCTGCTCCACCACTCAAGGTTAATGAGGTGTAACAAGTAAAGATGGATCAAAACAACCAGCAGATTTTCAGCACCTTTAAAGCTAATGGCCGTTTGAAAGCTCATCAGCAAAGCAGATGTTGCGCTTGATCTGCAAATTGGCGCGTGGTACTGTTTTAACAAACCCAACACCCCGCGATGGCGAGGCCGGCGCCCGTGGCAAGGATGCCACCGAGGGAGGCAGACCTGCCGCAGGACCGCTGAGCACATCTGTGCTTGCTGTTTGGTCCCCACGAGGAAAGAAAAATATAGTACAGGCACTGGCAGAAAGTTCCCTTTAGCAGCTCACGCGTTGCCGTCCTGCAGCCGCATCCATCAGGGACCAGTGGTGTGGCACCCGCTGTGAAGGCAGCAAGAGCATATTTCATGAATATATTTTACTATACGCATGCTATTGTGATGCAGCAGCCAGAAGAGGGACTATGCAGGGGCAGCTTTGCTGAGAGGCTGCCCACACGCCCTGTTCCCCACTCGCCCCGTGGCACCCTGGCACCAACCACAGAAGATACCAGCGTGCAACCAGCTACACCCCATCATGCAAAGCCTTGCTGGCAGCACCATCCACTCTCCTGCAGAACTGCTCCCGACTAGCACAGAGGCACAAGTGGAGATAGCATCTACCAAAGCCCCATCTCCCTCCTACATGGAAGAGATAACACTGCTATGAAAGCGCTACGTCACGTCCTAGGATGAGGTCTTGGTGTTTTGTGGAACACGACCTACAAATGGCACAACTGTGTGTTACTGGGCTTAAATGCATGCACTTTATGGCCATACACAAACTCGGGGGTGGGTCTCCACCGGGCTGCACATCTGTCTGTGAGTGCAGCACCCACCGGCGGCATGGGTGCAGAGACACTGCTTGTCCCGGGTCCAGGAGCGCTGGCAGGGACAAGGTGTGTCGACCTGAGCCCAATCCACAGACCACATCTCCACGGCCCCCACACAGACCGTGCGGGACACAGCATGCCGTGATGAGGCTCCTTGTTTTGGATGTCCTGGCATGCAAAACAGGACCAAAAGGGTCACGTGGCAGCCAACCATGGCACACTCATCTTCTTCTCATCAGGTATTTAGGGCCAAGCACACTGTGCCTGTCGACCTCACGTCTGTCTAAGCCTGTGTGACTCGGACTGGAGAAGGTATTCATGCATCGTCCATGGTGTGCAACCAAAACCCTGCAGAGACCGGTGCCTGTAACAGGAACCTTCACAGGAACAGGCACAAGTACTCAAGCTTCATGACCAAGTGAAGCTCAGGTTCAACTCAATGGTGTAGATCAACATAATAATGCCAATCAGAAAAAAAATTATGTGCCTAAAGCAGGTTTTTAACAGTACATAATAGAGCCAGAGATGATGCAATTAAAAAAAAAAAGTAAAAGAAAATATTGATTGCTGTGCATTAAAACAAGTCTCCACTGAAGCTGCAGTCCATTTGAGGTCAAAATCCTATGGAAAGCACAGTACATAATCACTTTTATTGTGCAAGAGAGGCAGGCTAAAGAAGGAAGTCATCTCTTTCACTGATGCCATTTCACTATTGCTTCCAGCTATACCAATTGATCTAATAAAATAAAATAAAATAAGAGAGAGATCTAATTAAAAAGAAACGCTCTGAATTGCATTCTGCAGAATGATGAATGGACAGCAACTCCATTCCTGCTACTCCGAACACTGATGCTTAAGTAACGTCCCAAAACCACGCCATTAGAGTGTCAAGCTGAAATCACTGCCGTAGGGAGAACACCTCTAGTAAGCGGGGAGTGCTCTCAGGAGGCAGAAATGCATCTCTGACTTCACGGGTAAACACAGCTCTTTGTGTGTCATGCAGGGGATTTTAAGCACCTCTTACCTGCAAATGAACACCCATTAGAGGAAGGATCAACAGCAACAGCACCTTCCACGAAAAATGCCCAGCTCCATTGCTAACCTCGGAGCTGGAGCTGTCATGGGCGAGCAGCCAGCCAGCCAAGGAACGTGGGAAGTGGGAAAAGGGAAGAGAAACCAAAACTGCAAGAACTGATCCAGACCACTATGAAGAGAGGAGCTCCTGCGGCCGGCTCCGAGCTGTGCTGTGACCTTTGCAAGCAGATCTCCAACAGCTCTTCCCCGTCTTACAGAGCAGCATCTCTGCCGGTGCATCTTGGGGGGGCTGGGGAGGGTGGCTGACCACCCTAGCTGTGCTGCTGCTTTATTTGTTGGCCCACCTGCAAGCAATTTGGTGCCTCCAGGAGGCCAACTAGTTATATATAGCCCAAGCTTTTTATTTATTAAGGTCAGCCTTTCTTGAGGGGTGTATTTATCATTCGTGTGTACGTGTCCTTTAGCTATAAGCAGGAACCCACTGTATTTTCAGAAAAAAAAAAAATGGAAAAGCAGAAGAGGAAACTTCAAACGGCTCAGGTACAGACATATACCTAAATTTCACCCAAACACAACCGAACTGCAGCTCTCCCTCTCCTCAGTTCCTCATTTTACTCTGTTCATATCCAAAAGTGCAACACAAAGTCTATCTTCTAAAGGAAACGGGCTTCAGCTCTGGAATTTCTTGGTGTCTGAGCCAGCAGCATGGGGACAAGCAGAAGAAATGGGCAGGAGTGGGTGTCCCCAGCCCAGCCCGCAGCAGAGCCTCAGCGGTGCCAGCAGCAGCTCCCCGACGGGCAGAGGGGCTTGTTACAACACTCACGCACACTTACTGTAATTGCAATTCTACATCACTTGTGTTTTCTAAACAAAAAAATCGGGATGACTATTAAAGCTGAAATGAGGTATTATGAGAGCTTTTAGATTTATACAGTCAATGCCTCAAAAGGAATAGACGGCTCCATTATAATGAGAAAGAAAGAAAAACCTTTTCCAGAGCCCATTACAAAAAAAAAAATCATCAATGTCGTCTGCTCTACAAAAAAAAAAATTCTAATTTAAGGCTTATGACAAACATGACAAAACAAGCGCACGCTTCTTAGTATCATTCATGAAACACAGCAATAGATTGAAGAAACAGCCATAAGTAATGCACTAAAATTTTGTTAATTAAACATTTAATGTAACAGAGCTCGTGAGCTGGCATGGGGTTTCTGTGCAGCTCTATTTTTAGTGCTCGCTGAGCTGAGCAGCAGTTCATCTACCCACACTTGGAAATTATGGACTTGGAGTTAATTACAAATTTAGAAGTGCTACCTGAGAAATTCGTTTCTATGCAGAGCAAATGGTTACCTGGGTAGGCAAGGGAGAAGCGCCGCTCCTGCAAACAAGCAGCTTCTCTGGAGCCCCATAAAGCCCCCGGTACCTTTGCCTCCTCTCCTCCTCGGGCTGCCTCTGAAATGCGCCACCCGCTATTGGCAATTGGTCTTATTTCAAGTGGCAACCCCAGGGAAGAACAAAATAAAGTATCCTTCTTCTTATGACAGCCTTATTAGTATGTATGTTCAAATGCATCAACCTAATGAGGCCATGCCATTACTGCAAACTGCTGGTTTGAATATTGTTGAAGCCTCCGAATATCAGAAGAATTTGGGGGGAAAAGAAAGGCTATTAGTTAAACACAAATAGTCACAAAGTAATAGTGAAGACTGCCAAAAAATACATTGGTTTCACTAATAACTGCTGTGCAAAATGTAAAGGGGAGCATTTAAACATACTCATATTTTATTTCAAGGCATGAATAGCTACAAGCTACTCTCAGAGCAGCACAGACCATATAGCACTTACGTACATAGTACAGGCAAGGTCTATCACAGCTCTCAGATGGGAACATCTGAACCACACATTAGATTAGGCAAGATGAAAAAAGGCACATTATTCTAAAATGCCAAAGACACTCAGCTTCCTTTTCCCTTCAACATTCAGCCAGTTATTGCAGATGAGGCCACAGCTGAAATTGGCCATGATGAGAATAAATGGGCACTCACGGCACGGCAGGGAGGAAGCAGGGACGTCTCCACATGCCCTAGCCCCCAGGAATCTGGGGTCAGAAATATCTGGAAGAGATACTTAAAAATATCTATCCCTGGGAAGCTTTCGGCATTTTTGTTACTTTTGCTATCCGAAAATAAAATTTAGGGGAAGGGTAATCCATCACTGATGAACTGGACTGGGACTCGGGAAGCAGAAAGCCAGTTTCTGTCTCCAGCAGATCCACCATGAGACTTCAGGGATATCAGTGCTTCTCAGCCTCTCTCTGCCTGCAAGCCATATCTGCAACTTCCTAAGAGGGATGTGAATGGGTAGTTATTATCTAATAATTGGACATACTCATAGTTACAATGAGTTATATCCCAGACAAGCAAAAAAATCCTCAAGAACAGTGTAGGTGGAAGAGTAAAGCGATGTATCTGTGCATTCACCCGCAAAAGAAGCCTCCATCTTCCCGCTACCCGCACAAGCCACTTGCTTGTGGAGCAGAGCCCAGTCACCAGGAGCTGTGTCAGCAATAAATTTTATAAGAGAAGAAAACAGCAATGGTGAGGGTGACTGCCATGAGCCGGTGAGCACACACCCTGTCCCATTTCCAACGAGACCTTTCCTGAAACCATCACTTGCCTGCAAATACCTTAATAAAGCAAACCCCTGATTGCACTTGAGTTTTGTTTTGTCTCTTATAAACCATGTCCTCTCCAGCTAGCCGGATGCCATGCTGGCGCCTCCAGCCTTCTGAACCAGCTACGTCTTACTGAAGCAAAGGGGGGGACGTTGACCGCCGGGCAGGGGTGCGGCGGGCATGCAGGCGACAGGCACCCCGACGTCAAAGGCAGAGGCTAACAAAAAATAAAACTCTGAAGACAGTTGAAGCTATCTTTGAACTTCTATCACAGTAACTACATCGTGGCAACACAGTGATGTGTAATTTATTACTTGCTAAACTCTTCGATGCACTGCTAATGCAATATGTTATATAACAGCTTTTTATTTTTAAGGAGCTTGGAGCCTCCTGCAGCAGAAACCACAACTAGTCATTTATGCAAGACCAAAATATATTCAAAAATCTTCATGCTGTGTATTGAGCAGTCTTTTTGTGCCTGATACTCTAGCAAAACTGCTAGATCTCCTTTATAATGCTGACGGTGGCAGCAAGGGCTCGGGTTATCTGCCGCCTACTTGACAACCAGGACAAAAGAGTTTTGAAGAAACAGTCTTAACTTTCCAACTCTTTCTGAATCCATTATGTGATTTCTCAGTGGAGTTTTTTGCCCCTGGAAATTATGCTGCAGCCTTTCAGGCAGGCAGCCCGGCTCCCTGCTCACGCCCCCAGGCGAGCATCCCTGGAGGGATGCGGTCCTTGGTGGTGGGAGCCGGCTTCTGCCCCACCTCGCTGCAGTAAATGGCCACCTCAGCAAAGCAGGCTCACGGTGCCTGAGCAAACCAGCCAGATCACTCCAGCTCTCCTCTAGCTCCGCAAATGTTTCTGGGGTTCCTCCTCTGGGTGATCCTTTTACCGCTGGCTCACCCCGTGGAGCTCAGGGGTTCCCTGCTGCCTTCCCACTGCAGCACTCCGCTCCTCAGCCCGTGCCGAGCGGTCAGTAGAGCCAGACCTCCTGGCTTCAGGAGGCTTTGCAATACCTCCCTTTCATTTCAGGGGGTTCTGGATTAGGCCTACAGCTGGCTCATGCTTTACGAGCAGCAGGAGATGCAGACTTTCCTTGCAAGGACTGCATCCTGAAAAGGGATGCTTGCCTCCAGGGGCCAGCAGGTAGGATCTTCTCTATGGTTTGATTACTCATTCTAATGCTACAGATAAATACCCTTTAAAACTATTTAACAAATACGTGTAGAAGCTTTCCAACTGCAAAATGACACTTGGCTGAATTCATGAACTGCGTAAATAGTGGGATTTACGTCTGCCGAGTTAAAGGGGGCAGGATGCCAGGTACAGCTTTGAATCTTGTCCACATAAACACAGCAAAGGAGCTGGTGTCAGGATGTCAGCACAGAGGAAGGGCCCCTCAGACCACTGCTCTACACAATGTTGTAATGCCAAGACAAGTGATGAGTGCATACGAAACACACAGCGGCTGTCACACAGCAAGGGGTAGGGCACCGAAGGATGCAAATAACGTTTTGGTAAACA
This sequence comes from Sula dactylatra, assembly GCA_013389905.1. Lineage (NCBI taxonomy): Eukaryota > Metazoa > Chordata > Aves > Suliformes > Sulidae > Sula > Sula dactylatra. Next base: position 721,143 of record WEKW01030052.1, read on the forward strand.
GAAGTAAAAAGGTTGGTGCCTTTGGTGAGGGTCAGCACCAGGACACCTACCCTGCAGCCCACAGACAGTGTTTTGCCTGTAAACCCCTGCCAGGGCCGCACACCGGCACGGGAAGCAGAGCTGAGACCAAAGCACGAGGCTGTTTGCTGTGCACTGCCTGCCCAGCAGTGCCGCTGGTGAGACTGGCGACTCCTGAGCAAGTTAGAGAAGCTCCGTCCCTCGCTCAGCTGCTTTGGCGGCTGTTCCTCTCACCTGCCAGCCACTTGCACTCGCTGACAGCGAATTATCCCGCAGAGTCCGCCAAGTCCCAAGGGAAGCAGGAGCAGCAGCACCAGAGGAGCTGTGCACCCCTGGAGAAAGCGGGGGGGCTGGGGCAGGAGGGTGGCACCGGTCACTGCAACACCAGCACATGCAGGAACATGCTTGTGGGTCAGATGCTTCATCCCTCTGGTCTGGGGCGTGGGGCTCGTACTGTACCAAAGCACCCGCTCTGCCAGAAGCCCTGGGCTGAGCCACCAAGATGGACCAGAAATGCCATGGACATCCAAAAACCCTTCCCTGGCTGCAGCAGACCCCTCTCCCCTATGCCTTTTGAAACCTTCCAGCAGTTTGTTGTGCTGGGAACGCTGCTCATTATACAGCAGCACTAAGCATATGGTTTGCAGTTGTGAGCATAAGGAAACACTGAGCTAATTGCTGCACTAGGAGTGGGAGTGCTCTTGGCAGCCTGCAACCACCAGCACGGAGCTCCAGACTGGAGGCAAATGAACCTCTCTCTCTTCTTCCTTCAACACCCTCCTTGCAGAAGGCCCGTGTTGCCCTGAAAACAGCAGGTGCTTTCAGGAGCACTCACTGATCCTGATCCCTGCACCCAGCTTGGCGTGGGGGGACAAGGACAGGGGAAAAACAGGATGGGGGGGCACCAAGGGCACCCTGAAGTGAGGCAGTAATCTGCAGCAGGTGGGGAACTGTTTCTTTGGCAACACAGAAAATTAACATATGAAAAATACGGTTTGGAAGAGCCACTGTAAAGCAAGGGCTGGGCACCCACCTCGGTTTTGGGCTGTGCTTTTTATTAATCCTGATGTCTTCCATATGTGAGGGAACAACAGCAGAGCTGGGGACAGCCCAGCAGCAACTGCCCTGCAGCGGAGCCTCAGGCTCGGAGCAGCCTGGGGGCTTTCCCTGAACCTCCCAGGATCTGCAATTAATTGGCTGGTCCTTGGTCAGAAACGGAGGCAGAAAGATGAGAAATCATGGAAGGAGAACAAACCACAAAAGTAACATAAATCTGTCTCAATTATTAAACAACCTTGATGAGCGAAACACTTCAGTGCACTGCAGAGATGCTGGACCATCCTCCCTTAATGCCTAACATAGGTTGGTTGTTTTTCCCCTACGAGAGAGATTTCAGTTTAACCAAGCACCCATCTGCCCTTTTATCTGTTCCCATTACCAAATTTTGTCTTGTGTCAACTTCTCGAGCGCTTCTTCGATAGCACTCCCACCCACGCCAGTGGAGCTTCTGCCCACACAAGGGCTCCGGGTCCAGCTGCCATTTACGCCGCAAGACCTCCAGTTCCCAAAGCACAGCGCTCCTTGGCAAGGTAACGCCACCACCGCAGCCGAAGAGCTCACGGGCACCTCACAGGCATTGCCTCGTTAGGGCAGCGGCTCTACGAGACGCTTTGAGTTTGGAGAGTAGAATGAACTGGAGAGAAGGATCAGTCTGAAGGTGCAGATCTCATTTAGGCAGAATGCAAAACCTGGAGCAGCGCTGGTAAATTTGAGGCGAATCCGGTGACAATTCACCAAGCCCTTACACAGACTGATAGTGTCGGTCTGGTCCTTCTCAGACCTTCCAAAACACACATTTCCATCTTCCTTCTGCTGCAGAGCATTGCACAGCCATCGCAGATGAACCGAGGTCTTTCCCTGCACGTTGTTCCAGTGGCAAAGGGACATGGTAATTTAGGATTTGCAGGTGCATTCAGGATGCTGCATTCAGTCTGTGTTCAGAAATAGGAGGGGAAAAAAGTAATTCCCACCCTCGCTTCTGGGCAACTGACTGAAATATTATGAAAAGAAAATGAAACTCCTTCCTTTCCCTACTCCCAACGCACATGATGATTGCTTTCTCACTTCCATCCGGGAAAGTTCAAAGGTAGCTAATGAAGGTCCCACTGCACTTCGCTAGCAATCAGCTCGCAGAAGAAATTTGCAGGAGCCAGATAAATTGGCAAAAGCGGGGTGACTTTCTGTTACATCTTCCTGTGCCAATTACAACAAACAACTATAAAACCTTGCTCTGCAAAACAAATTGCTATTTTGCTACAACCCTGGGAAGATATGACGTGCGGTTGAATGAGCCATGTTTTCCAAGGAAACATGGAGGGATCATGCCCGTTCCTTTGAATATCCTGTGAAGGTAACAGGGGAAAATGCAAACAGTTGCCCCACCAAAATAGAGTTAAATTCCTATTTTTTAATTTAAACAAATGAAGAAGACCAGTAAGTTATCTATTTTACCTTCCTGGCACCCTAGGAGTTAGAGCTGCAAAATGATTTACCTCTATAAACACAAGACCCACACACTCAAACAACCCTCCCTTTGGCTGTCCCTCTCCGAGGGCACCTAAATTGCACCTCATCCCCGAGCCACAGCGCTCTGCCACCTGCAGGCATTCCCACCGTCTCCCACACCCCAGCCCTGCTCTATCCCCTCTCCTAAATGCGGGGCAGCTCCATCGCTGGAGATCTGAAGGAAGGGAGGTTGCACTCCTCCCTCTTTCTCATCCCAGTTTCTCCTGCTGCTTCCTGCACGCTGCATCCTCTGCCACAGGTTTTGCCCATGCCTGCAGGGTTAAACTCGCCTCCTAAAATAGCCGAGCTCTCCACATTGATTTACTTACAGGCCAGAACCAAGCCACATCTTACATCCCTTTTTAATAGGGCAGAGCTCTGAGTTGTCTTCTGTAAAGCACGTCTCCCAAACGCCTCACCATGCCTCCTGTCAAACTGTGCTCATTAGGTCTCGTCTAGAAACCTTTCCCTGAGCTCGAGTAAGCAAAAGAAGGAACACAGAGTTTCTACTCTAATTGCTAACAAGTAGATTGCTTTTTTTGTTTTGCTTGTTTAGTACAAGACCGTTGACTATTATGACAGACGTATTTAATACAATCAGCCTCCCAACAGAAACGTGCACCCATTGCATTTTCAGAAAAAGCTAATCTTCAAAAAGCTGTTCCAAAGGGATAATATCATACAATTCCAACTATACAAAATCATTTAAACTCTACCATCCTCACTAACCTGAGAGCTTACAAACAGAATTGCTGATGCAAAACTCTGAAGTCTGAATACCTATTTCTTTTCATCCATGCCAGCATTAATACTCAGCTCCTGGCCAGCATCAAAAACCAGCTCACACTCTCACCAGCAGAAGCAGTTCCTCCTGCATCAGAAATAGCCTGACGCGCGTGAGTTTGGAGCGTGCTACAGGGAGCACCTCTTCTCTCCTGTTTCAGAAGCACGGCTCAGGTGTGCAAAGGGATTGGGAGAGATGCTCGGAAAAGGCGGGGTGTTTTCAGACGGCATTTGTAGGAATAGGCAGGAAGAGAGTTTGCCACCCTGTATGTTTTGTCCCTGTGACGGCCAGCTGACATGAGGCATCCTCCTTTCTTTTGTGGAAATCTCAGTAAACAAGCCTGCTGCTTTCACTCCCATTTCAACTTCAGCTGGAGAACCTGCATTAGATTTCAGCTGCGAGAGGGTCCTCCGGATCAAAATCTGATGCGTTGCCAATTGATGTGTTTCAGCTGCCAGCTGCAAAGGAATACTCCCATGGATACTTTCATCCATCCCTCTTTATTGGGTCGAGCCTGAATTCCTTGCTTTGAATGCCAGTCGCCAGGGAACATCCCAACCACCTACAAGAGAAGGGGCTCCCTGCACCGTGCCTGGCAGCGGGCTGGCTCTCCTCCGCAGCAGAGGCTTGTTCTCCTCATTCCATACAAAACGTAGGAGATTTTTCCAAAGGCTCGTGGTTCCCTTTGCTGGTTAGGAGCTACCTTCCTATATTTTCAGTATATGGCCAATTGACCAGGATTTTCTAGGAACAGTTGAGGCTTCTCTGCTCAGACGGTGGCTTGCAACGGGGCGAGGGTTAAGCGTGAGCGGGTTGTGTCACGTTGGCTGTCACCTTGCACCGGCTGGTGAAGGCAACCGGTTCCCTCACATCCCTCTGCTAATGCCGGTGGAACTCTGAGAGCCTACACGAAATCCTTGTTTTCCAAAAGGAAGTTTAGCTTTAAAATTTCCCAGTTATTTATAAAACAAGAGATCTGTTAGTACCCAAAGAGCAGTTAATGCCGTTTTTACCTAAAACTGCAGCTTTTCTGGCATGTTGTGTGGCTCGCTCTCCTTTCCTTACCCGAGGGAGTGTGATCACAGGGCTGGATCCGCTGTGCTGATGCGCTCGCAGCCAGTGAAACGTCCCCATCTGAAGGCGACGTGAAGTAGGGGCAAAGGGCAAAGACAAGACAGAACCACTGAGATAACGCTGCCGTCGTGAAGAGCTGGGGTAGCAGAGGCAGATGCCGTCTCATCCTTGTGCCTCTGAGAACCTTCCCCACTCCATTCTGTGAGCCACACAGAAAAATAAAAATGGAAATAAGTAATCGAGGCATCTGGGATAAATTCCAGTGAATACAGATCTCGGCTTTTCTACTGCCTTGACTCACCAGTCAGAGAAGAGTGCAAGCTTCTGCCCAGCATCACCCATGTGAGCATTTCAAAGCAGATTTTAATGACAGTCACATGAACTTCTTCATGACCTCAAAAAAACCCCAAAAGAAGTGAAGCCCACTTTTTGCTGGTCTGCTAGGCAAAAGCAGACCTCCCGTTATGAAAAACAAACATCTTGCCCGTCTTGGGTCCCTTCTGCAAATAAGACTTCAAGGGAATTAATAACTCGGCTCATGTTTGAGGTCGGTGTTCAGCGCGGCGGGGTCCGCACCTGAGCGCAGGGTCCCCTCGGTACAGGGGGGCCGGCGTGGCTGCGTGCCGGCCCGGTGACACCAGCAAGCGTGACGACTTCATCCCGCTGACGCCGCGTCCCCGTTTTCCCCCGTGGCTCATCCTGCCTGTGACAGCTGATACAGAAGCTCCTCCCGGGTCTGTCAGTTCAGGCAGCAAACTATTCCCCAAAATCCCTTTTTCACAATGCAAAACATATTAGAAGTCCAAAGAAAACAGATACACAGTAACCTTTACAAACACTCCATTGATAAAATCCTTGGACTGCTTTGACATGAGATTATTGTTAGTATGCATTTTCCTAACTCTACCTGAAACAGTGTAGGACACTAACTTACAATTCTGATGTCTTACCTAGACCAAAGGCTTTTTAACGACGTATCACAGTCATATTACGCACAAGATAAGGCATGGAGCAGTAAGGTGTTAACAATTAAGTGATCTTTTTAAAGCATGTTTTCCAGTGGCCACAATGCAAATTAACAGATGATGTTTCCTTCCTGAAGAAATCTGTCTGCAAGTAACTGTCCGGAGATCCTAATTCTGGAAATAATGAACTTTGAAAGCCTCAGCCGATGAACAGCCTGGACTCGAGCTCATTTACTCTTCCATTATACTCACATCAGCTTTAATAGTGCTAAACAGGTGGAACAAGACAGTGCCAAATTTCTTCCCTGATCACATTTGGCCGCCAGCACTGGCCACTTCACCCGCAGTCGTCTTCACTTCGGTGCAGCCTCAAGGAGCAGCCGTCAGCCGAGAGAAGTACTGGCGTTGGGGGACTTCACCCTTTTGCATCTTTGCGGCTGGGCTGGAAGAGCTTTGTCCAACGTGATGCGGATTCCTTTAAGCACCTGTCCCTTCAGCGTCTGCGCAGGTGGGTTGGTGGTTTCCACCCCACATGAAGAGTTGGGAGCACAGGAAAGGCTGAAAAACGGCCAAAGTTCAAGCAGCGAATGTCTGCTCAGCTGAGGGACCTGCGGGCTGAGCTCCTCTCGGGCAGCTGCTTGCGATGCCTCCCACCCACCCCCTGAAAAAGCGTTAGCCCTCTGTACTTTCATTGCAAACTCCACAAAAACATTACCCCACACCATATTTTGGGGAGCAGGTGTGCACCATACTGCTTAGGCACCGTCATTGTTCGAAGACAAGATGATTTTATAGGAGGTGGATCGAGGCGCTGGCTCCCAGACACAAATGAGTCCCATAAAACCTCAATAATTTGTCAATAGCTGGTGAAAACTGCCTTATAGAGGTCTCAGCTTGAAGCTGGAGTATAAGGGTGCAGCAGTGGCAACTCATGGCATATCTGTAAGAACGGCAGTAACCCAGGGAGCCTGGGAGACCTCATTAGGAAATACTTTTGTCTTTTATACTTATAATTTCTATCTTAGATTTGTATATATTTCTAGTTGCTTTCATGTCATGCTACAGGTTTCCAACATTTTGCCTTCTATAAAACTCCCAAACATCAAATGGACTTGCATTTTAAAATTGGACGCAGATTTCCAACACTTTTACGCTCACTTCTCCCTGAATCCCCCGCTTCAGAAAGCAACAGCTTAGTTCTGCTGTAAATTTCCTTTAAAATCTATAAAAACATAAAAATCCAGGTTCAAGGAAGGAAACCGAAAGCACTATGTAGCCCTTCAGAGAGAAAGTCAGAAATAAAACCGTAACTAAGTGTTTGAGATTAAGTCAAAAGGCTGCCAATGTTCAGGAAATTGGATTGAAGTCATGGGATCTAAAAAAACAATAGTAACTCTTGGGACTGTCTGTTTTCTTTCTGGAATCTGTGTGTTTAGGATTTGTGTTTTAAAGCTTGATGCTACAAGCAGAGGGCTTGCTTTGCATTTAGAACAACCTTTGAGAAGAGGTGTTGCAGGGTGAAAAGCTCACAGCATCTTAAGAACTGGGGAGCTGGTGCTTTAGGAAAGAACTAAATCCTCCAAGGCTGCAGATGGAGCTGGGCAGAGGAAACCAGAGCAGGGGTAGGGAGCCTGGCATCGCTCCCCGGCTGCGCTCCAGTGCGGCGCAGAGAGGCCAGCGTCACCAGGACGGGCAGTGCCAGGGTGACAGGCAGGGGGGGAAAGGGACCTCTGAATAGAATAGAATAGAATAGAATAGAATAGAATAGAATAGAATAGAATAGAATAGAATAGAATATATTGCCTGCTCACATTGTTCATGCCTGCTGTAAGTCTAGCTCTATATTGCTTTTCTGTTCCGGTTTTGATGGGAGATGTGACAAGCCAGGCTTTGCTTTGGGGCTGCATTATCAATTTCTAGCTGTGCTGAGCTTCCCCCCCATCCCCTTCCCTCCGAGTCACACACTTGTCCCAGCTGCCAGCGGAGGAGAGGATGCTCGAGTCTGGTCTGGAGAGAAAAATATTTCCCAGCAGAGTAAGAGTTCAAGGAATCTTTCGATTTAGATGAAGGCCTCTGCTGGGTTTAGAAGACCTTTGCTTTCAGCATTGTACGTGCACAGAGGGGGAGACAGCTGCTGCCCTGAAGTTTTCATCATCTGAGCAAAGCACAAGAGAAAGGAAAGCATTCTTGTCCCCATTTATGGGTGGAAAAATGAAAAAGGAGAGGGTGAAGGACAAGTGGGGCCGTGCAGGATACAAGGAGCCAGCAGCTCCGGATTTTGGCTATTGGTGGAGCCTCTTCTCCAGACAGAGCTCACGGCGGGGGCTGCTGAAGTACAAACCCAGCTACCACCGCAGGGCAAACGCCCCGTGCCCGGCTGTGTCCTGGGGGAAAACAGGGTGTGACAGAGGACTTTGACTTGCAGAAAAAGTAATGAGGATAACTTCAGTGACTACATAGGGCTGGTTTTCATTTTTTTTATTATTTTTTCTCCTCTATGTGGATTTATTCCTTTTGACACCTTGCAGCTTGACTTTTCCTTTGCTGTTTTTTTCGGTTTTCACTTTTCTTCCTTTTCTTTTCATGTCCCAGATGACAGTTTCAGTCTCCCCTGGCTCCACACCGTCTCTGCCAGCTCCTTTTCCCCATCACCTGCAAGTGTCCCTTCCCTGCTGCCATTCCCCACAGAGTGGTTTTGCTCTTCTCGCCCGCGAAGCAGCTCCTGGCCCCATGTCTTGCCGCTGAACTTGGCAGAAACCAAAACAAACCTGGGAAACGCTTGGGCTCAGCCGGGCAACGGCGCTGCCGTGTCCGCAGACCACGCGAGGCTCAGGAGGGGCTGGCCCAGCACCCGGGGACGTTTAACGCCAGTGCCGTGCAGATGGTGTCCGTGCGTCGAGTTACTGGCGGGGATGCAGCCGAGTTGAGGGTGTTGGTGACCACGAGCGCTGTGAGCAGTGCGCACAGACCTGTACAGCAACAGGCATCCTTCAAACCTTCTCATGAGCGTTTTCCAGCCAGAAGCGACACATCTGCTCTCTTCCTAAAGTATATCAAGAGGAAGGATAAACTACGCTGACATACCGGCGATCTTCGTAACAGTGTCACGGCCCAAGCTAAGCTGTTATATTGCTCTAAAGGTAGCAGACGTTGCAAACCCAGGTGTGCACAGGGTTGCCCCAGCAAGGCTGCGAGGAGAGCGGAGCAGCTGGAGCGAGGTGGGAGCGGACGCTGCCCTGTCCTTGCCCCCGCCAGCCTGCTCTCTGCCAGCCTGCACACAGTCCTCTCCTCCTGCCTGGCGTGGTGCGAGAAAAAGCTTTCCATGGGCCAGAGGGAATTATTCATGTTACTCTTTAGGCTACGGGTTTTTGTTGCTCGGTTGAGTCTGGGGTTCACCCCCCTCTTGCTCCCCTGAGGTGGAGCCTCCAGCTGCCTCCCTGCTGCTGCAGCATCTCGCTTCCCTCCGCTCCTGCGCCGCACCGCTGCTTTTCCGCAGAGCAGCGACGTTTGTCTGTTGGCTGTTATTCTTCAGCAATTTGCCTGTTCTTCTCCTGATCCAGAGCCCTTCCTCTAGAGAAATAACACTGTGTGTCTGCTGAGCCTTGTGGACCAGTTCTACGGATACGACCGTGTTCAGCAAAGCTCTGGGGCTGTGGGAGGCAGCCGGGAGCCCAGAGGCAGCTTCTCCACTTCTGACTGCACCGCTGTGCCAGGACTCGTGTCCCACCGCTTGCAGCGTTCCTGCATCTGCTCCGCCACGCGCCTCGGGGACGCCAGTCGCCCCTTCCCTGCAGGACTGCTGCTGGGCAGGGCGCTGAGCTGTTTCATGGATTCTCTGAATTACAGTGTCACCGGTTTCTTCATCGCAGCTGAACAGGATTTTCCCTGTTCTGCCCATCCAGGTCCCTCCCTCTGGAGACAGGAGGTTGTATGTCCGCCCTGCTTCCCCTAGCCCAGCTGTGGGACCCTGGGACAGCTGCACAGGGTGCTCTTCTGCTCTTGCCTGAAATTTTTTCCTCCGAGGTTCAGCTGTTTGCTCCTCCACCACAAGTTCTATTCCCTGGACATTGCCACAGTCCAGCTGCAGGACCAGCAGCAGGCTCCTGCCAGAGGGAGATGCACAGCCCTCGCTTGGCTTGTCAGGTTGCTCTGATTCCTCTTCTCCAGGCTGGTGGGGCTGTAACTGCTGCCCCGGTACCTGCTCGCTGCCACGCCGTGACTGTTGCCCTGGTACCTTCTCCCTGTAATGCTGTGACTGCTGCCCCAGTGCCTGCTGGCGGCCGTGCCACGACTCCTGCCCTGATGCCTGTTGGCTGCTGCACCGTGACTCCTGTCCCGGTACCTTCTCGCTGCCATGCCA